>CM036336.1:21166074-21556073 GCA_020615435.1 Telenomus remus | reverse complement strand
GGCATTTTCATTCAACACTTCAACAAGTCAAGTTACACTTTTCAATACAGTAATTTTCCCTCTTCTTAATTATGCAATGGTTGTTCAAATTTAATAAAATTGGTTGAGGAAGTAGTAAACTTTGTATTATCATTTAATATTACACTGTTTTTTTATCTTTCGAATCAATTCAAAATCCTAGGAAGAAGTAAAATTTTAATTTCCTAATATCGTTAATGATTACAATGTTTATATCAAGAAATTCCATTTTATGTTTCATAATTATTCTTTACTATTAATAATTAGAAGTCATTTGTTTCTGATTTAACATTTATAATGCCGTTGAGCTGTGATGCTTGTGATCACGCGTTGTGAGCACGTTGTTGTGAGCACGTTGATAAATTTTGTAACATTTCAACAATGGTAGCATGGTTGGATGCAGTTTAATGCGGTTGTGAATTATTGTAATGAATTAGAAATAAGTTTTGTTGGAAAGAATGTGTGTATTTCATTTTTAGGTATATTGGTAATCTAGCTTATGTTAGTGTATTCAGGAAAATGCATGTGACAAAACGATCGAATGTTTTTTTTTAATTCTTTATTATAATTTAGGAAATAAAATTGAGATTCAAGTTTTATCACGTTTGCTTTTACACATTAAGTATACCAATTTTAGTTTTGATTCATTTTCACAGGAAAAGAAGTGAAAGTTTTCGTCGATACATTTCTTTATTTCATTTTTCATGGTACTAATTATTTTTTTCACGTTTTGCGACTATATTGTGTTAGTGCAATCTATCGCGAACCTCATTGTAAGTAGTAGTTTGAAATTTGATTGTTGAGCAATTTGTCTTTGTAAAGGGTAACAACATGGTACATTGTGACGAAATGGCGCGCTGGACAGCGGCACAACCATGTTGATCCGCTCGACGCGCGCAACGAACTATTATTTGTACTTCTAGGCTAGTAATGTAATTGTTTTTTACAATTTGCGAACATATTGTGTTTGTGCAATATATCGCGAATTCAATTATAAATAATACTTAAACATTCGATTGTAGACCAATTTGTCTTTGTAAAAGATAAAACGTGGTACATCGTGGAAAGAAATGTGTTAATCCGCTCGTCGCGCGCAACGAACTTTTATTTGTTATTCTAGGGTTGTAATGTAATTGTTTTTTACAATTTGCAAACATATTGTGATAGTGCAATATGTCGCGGATCTAATAACCACTAGTATTTTGTCATTCGATTAATGACCAATTTGTCTTTGTCAAAAATAAGAACGTTGTACATCGTGGCAAAAAATGTGTTGATTTACGAACTTTCATTTGTTATTCTAGGCTTGTAATTCAATTGTTTTTCACAATTTGCGAACATTTCGTGTTAGTGCAATATATCGCGAATTCAATTATAAATAATACTTAAACATTCGATTGTTGACCAATTTGTCTTTGTAAAAGATAACAACGTGGTACATCGTGGCAAAGACTGTCTCGATCCGCTTGTCGGGCAACGAACTTTTATTTGTAATTCTAGGCTTGTAATGTAATTTTTTTTACAATTTGCGAACATTTCGTGTTAGTGCACTATATATCGCGAAGTCCAATTATTAATAATACTTAAACATTCAAAATGTTGACCAATTTGTCTTTGTAAAAGATAACAACGTGGTACAATCGTGGCAATGACTGTCTCGATCCACTTGTCGGGCAACGTACTTTTATTTGTTATTCTAGGGTTGTAATGTAATTGTTTTTTTACAATTTGCGAACATTTCGTGTTAGTGCAATCTATCGCGAACCTAATTGTAACTAGTACTTAAACATTCGATTAATGACCAATTTGTCTTTGTAAAAGATAAAACGTGGTACATCGTGGCAAAAAATGTGTTGATTTACGAACTTTCATTTGTAATTCTAGGCTTGTAATGTAATTTTTTTTTGACAATTTGCAAACATATTGCGATAGTGCAATATATCGCGGATCTAATTGTAACTAGTACTTAGACATTCGGTTGTTGACCAATTTGTCTTTGTAAAAAATAAAACGTGGTACATCGTGTTAAAAAATGTGTTGATTTACGAAGTTTTATTTGTAATTCTAGGCTTGTAATGTCATTGTTTTTCCCAATTTGCGAACATATTGCGATAGTGCAATATATCGCGGATCTAAGTACCACTAGTACTTTGACATTCGATTGATGAGCAATTTGTCTTTGTAAAGGGTAACAACGTGGTACATCAGTTCTTTAATCGTATAGTTTAATGAAACAATGCTTCAATTCAACATACATTGTATTGTTATTAAATATTTTATGTGTAAAAAAAGTAACTAAAAACAACTATAAATATCATCAATTTCATATTCAAAATGTAACATTTATTATATTATATTATACTGTATTATATTATACTCGGACAGTAAAAAAAGTAAAATTAATTACACTCATTGTCAAATTTTCAGAACCAAATCAAACCATCTCATGAATAATAATGATCTTACAAAAATACTTGGATTGAATTCTTTCAATTTCTTCACCGAAAAAATATCTTTTACTTTCACTTTTTCTCTTCTTTATTTTGGTATATATTCTTAATACAAACACACTTTGTATATCTTTTTCGATCACAAGATTTGGATGAAAAGTTGGTGCTTAACCAAGGAATTTTGTTTCTTTACTCTGTCATATTATATTATGTTATATTCGGTGACTATTTCTTATTAATTTTCGTAATCCCAATTCCGCACAAAATTCAATCAAAGGCTCTATTGTACTGATATTTGTAAGTGAACAATAAATTATGTGCGTTTTCAGGATCCAATTTCGGCACCGTCTAAGAAATATAAATGAATTCACGTTAAACGAACTCCGCAAACGCAAAACATTTGAAATGAAAACGTTTGAAAATATTTGATCACAGTGATCAAAATAAATACGCGCTCGAAAATCGAGCAAAATTAATTTCAACAGTGATTTAATAGTCTCGGCAAATAAATCAAATCATGACTTCTCAATTCAATAAATTAGCAGTTATATTTTATGTAAAAGACAATGAAACAAAAAATGGATCGAGCTCACTTGGTTAAGTTGCAAAAGCCTCTGAATCCCAACCACAGCTCCCCAAGACCAGAAATCCAAAGCTCGTGGCACAAATGTTATCACGAAATAACGAAATCAACTTTGTCACTATTTTCATGAAAGACACTTGAAATTATTAAATAACTATATGACGAAAATATCAGTGGAGCATTGAGCTCGCTTGGCACTGACTGACGCGGTTGACGCGGAGACAATGGTCAATTAGATAAGCGCCACATAATGCAAAGTGGCCGCTAATTAGCGTTTTGGCGCGTAAAGATAGGTTGATAAATTAGATTTCTAATTTGGAATTTTCTAAAATTGATTTGGCCGTTATAAACATGACAACGCAATTCAAACTCGAATTTTCTAATCACCAGGTGTATCCTCTATCACCAACAAAAAATTTTAACAACTCTTTGTATATGTAATCATTAGGAAGAACCAGTTTAGTGGTTTTAGGACTTGTCTTGTTCAAGTTTTGAGTGTAATATTTATTTTTGGTAAATTGTAGTACGAAATGTAAATTGAATCCAACAACTCATGTTCCAAAGTCAAACTAATTAACGCTTTTGAAAATCTAACTTTACTGGTTCTCTTCCTTATCACCACAGAATTTTGACTTGAATGAAACAGCACATCACATCAATCAAATTAATTCAAAACATACCATTGTCTAAGAGTTTGCTTGCTGCTTCGGTACAAACAGATGGTGGTTCTGATGCTGGCATTGGTCCGCTGGATGTTGGTGGAACTGATTTTTTATCATCATTATCGTCAAGTAGAGGAGCATGATCCCATGGTACACCATGTCCAAGACCGGTGTATCAAATTCGCACTTGTTTTGTTTCAAATAATAATTTTCCGCTGACACTTGCCTTCTTTTTCCATCCAATTCAACCTTTCTGCCATTCATAATAAATCAACTTTCATTATTATCATTATTATTATTATTATTATTATTATTATTATTATCATTATTTTTATATTACTAACGATTCTTCTGTTTGTCCATCCGTGTCAGTGGTCTTCCGGTTGTTTCCCAAAATGAGACAGAGAGTAGAAAACAGCACGAGATGAAATTTCTGCGCTAAATATGCAAAATGTAATATAAATTGAATAATATAGAACGTAAATAGTATTATCGCGTAATGTTTAATGTTAGATATTTTTTTTCGTTTTTTTCTTTTCGTTAAAAATAAAATGAGACGAAAATAAGTGTGCTATGCTATGTTTTCGTTACCTAAAATACACGAGAGTCAGATAAAGGAAAAAAAATGAAAACAAACAGAAGAAGAAAAAAAATTAAACATCGCAACTCAAGTACATTTTCACATACATCACAGACATCTGTAATAACAAAAAGATATGATTAGGATTATGTCATAAAGTAACGAAAAACTCAAAGATGTAATACAATTTTTTTTTATTTTAACGTGGTACATAAAGAAAGCATCGACAGAGTTTAAACATATAGTAATTTGTACGACGACGATGATGCTGCTGTTGTTGTAGTTTTTCTTTGTTTAATAAGCGCGGAACTGTTTGTCCTCTCTGCTGTTGCTGACTTGTTCCGAGTACCTGGACGCGTTCGTATGTCTGCAAAAATGAAAATGACAATAGAGATTCCATACAAGATGTCGAATCATTTCAAAATCATAATAAAAAATAACAAACAAACACCAATGACCGAGTGTTATTTGTACAATTACCTGTTGTTGATCTTGACTTCATCTTGACCAATTTGTAGTGTAAGGTTGATCTGCGGGTCAGTGCAGTGCCTGTCAACAATAACAATACCAAAAATTGTTAGTACACAAAAAAATTACGGTTGACGCACAGTCATCGAGGCTTTGTAATAATGACACACATTGTTACATATCAAGTAATAAATGATAAGTATAATTACATCTCTCTCTCTCTCTCTCTGTGGTCGTCGTTGTTGTTGTTGTTGCTCCAACTGATGACATCTGCATCATCGAAGTGGACTCGTGGGTCAGTGGGCAGCGGGTCAGAAGTCATCGTACAGCAATAGTTATTATGTTAAAACCTTAAGCAAACAAAATTGAAAAATAAATATTTATCCGTTAACCTTTGAAACAAATTACTCGTTAAGAGACACTTTGCATTCTTCGCATCCTTACCTTTTTATCAGTTGTTTGTCCAGTTGCCCATCAAATGTAGCGCTGTGTGTGTGTCCGCTCACTAATTTTGCGGCAAATTCAAATAAAAAATAGCTACAGAAGCGATTTGAAAACTCAAAATAATGAAAATGACGAAATAACGAAAAATAGAAGCATTTATGAAGAAACCCCCCCCCCTCCCCGCGCAACGTTCTTTAGTGAGACTTATCCGGGAACAGTCAGTGTACGTTTTTTCGTTGTTCTGGCTGCTCTTGTTTCTGCTGCATCTGCTGCTGTGACGATAGTAGTATGGGCTGCAAGCCTGCGCGAGAAAATTCCAATCGGCATCAGTGAACTTGTCATCGTCGCTCATATCATCATCATCGTCGTCGTCAATGATCGATGCCACGGACAATCTGTCAACCAACGAATCAGCACAAACATTCACAGAATCCTCAAGGTTGCTTTGTTGCTTCTTCACAAACTTTTTCACCTCCGGCGTTTTTTCTTCGTTGCTGTGTCGTCGTTGCTTCATCTTGTCATGTGGATCTGCATCGATGATGACCTTTTCTTCATCGCTCGAATCATCAATCACAATCGTTTCTATTGAGGACAATCTCTTCACCGCCAACGAATCATCAGAATGAGGATTAACATTTTCGACAGAATCCTTTCTTTTCTTCACAAACACCTGCGTCGTTTCTTCTCTCTTTGGAACGGCGTTTGCACTAGCAAGTTTCCTATCCACGCGACGCTGTTTTTCACTCACCACATCGTAATCGTTGACGTACGATTGTGATACTGGGCCGTTGTTGTTGTGCTGCTGCTGCTGCTGATTCTCATCATCATCAGCGTCATTTGCAGGTCCAATTTGTAACGAGCAACAAGTGTACTTGGACATGGTTTCCATCTGCGCTTCGTCTGATTTCATACTACTACTACACGTCGGTTGCTGAATGATAATTGTTGGTGTCAACTTGGCGATAGATTGACAGCGTAATTTAATCATATTCACGACGGTAAACATGATTTGATTCTTTGACGCGGGCGGATGATACTTTTGAGCGGTGAAATTTTCACATGCTAATGATGATGCGTCGTCCTCTTTTGTCACCGCAACAGCAACCGAGATGTTATCATCTTCACTATCTGAAGATGAATCGGTTGTCACGTTGTACGGATCAATAGCAGGCAATATTGTTTTATTGTTCCGTGTTCGGGGTTTTCGTGGATGAGTCAGCTCCCATTGCGTCCAATGTTGAAAAGCTCGCTCTATCAAAGCAGGATCTATTACATGACGATATGCCTGCAATATGTAATCCTTACCCTTCTTCATACGCCAACAAAAGTTATTGGTAATGCTCCGCGAGCTTCTCAAGGTTGATCACCATCATCATCATCATAATGCTGCTTAGCCTTGTATAGCAGCCAATGATGCTGACATCTCATACTGCAGTTCCACAGATCGGGATTTTCTCGCACTTCGCAGTAATACTCCAACCAGGATTTCCACTCTTTCCACGACACTTTATAATTCATGCGATTCGGCAACGCTGTGTCAGAGTGCGCTTTTAGTGTGCACGACATGCTGGTCAACACAGCAAGTTGATGCTTCTGACAAGTCTCCTCGCGGCGTACTGATGTCCAACAGCAAAACGATCTCGTGCCGCCATCGGTACTACCCCCTCCACGCACCGAACCGCACCGCACCGCACCGCACCGCACCGCACCAGCCGCCGAATCATGCAAAGCAACCAACCAGCGTTCGCGGCCGGACACACAGAAAGAACCAATTGTGAATAGGACAGAACAAACAGAGACGCGAAAGAATCCACACGGGAACCAAAGAAAAAGACAAAAAAATTTGCATTGGTGCATTTGTAGTGCTCGATTGAAGCTGTATTCAAAATTATGATATTATATTATTGAAAATGAAACAACTATTAATTCTACATGATATGAGCAAAAAAGATCTGGACATCCAATTATAAAAATATCAATATAAATATATGTTATTATTAAAGAATAACAACTTGTCATGATCAATATCTATTTTATTACAAATCAATGTAGGTATACATAAATTACAGTTTTTTGTTGTTGTTGTTTTTTTTTTCTTATTCTCATCGGCGTCCTCAGCCCTGAACTAGCGGAGGACAACGGGGGCACTCCTCACGCACATAGCCTATTGTCTGGCATTCCCAACAGTATTCCTGCCCTGGCTGGAACACGGAGGGGCAAACGGTCATCAGGTGGCCATATCCACCACAATGGAAACACCTAAGCCGTGCGAAAGGTCTCCGTAATTCCGGTTCCCGATCGAACCAGCGATGTCCCCGCGGTGGCCTTTGGGCCTCTGGCACAGGCTTCTGTTCGGCGGCTTGCTGCTGCTGCTGCTGTTGGTGCAGGTTTCGCGGCGGTTGCAGCTCCAACGATTGGGCCTCGACGATTCCCGCCTTGGGAATCACCGCGGCGGCTTGTTCAGCTTCCGGCAAC
Organism: Telenomus remus; assembly: GCA_020615435.1. Taxonomy (NCBI): domain Eukaryota; kingdom Metazoa; phylum Arthropoda; class Insecta; order Hymenoptera; family Scelionidae; genus Telenomus; species Telenomus remus. The sequence goes on along the minus strand of CM036336.1, from coordinate 21,548,393 downwards.
TTCATCGTCTCCCGGGGAATCTCCGGATTCTTCGGGTAAACTCGTACGAACTCAAAGTCCGCGTCCGTGACTTCCGGCCAATCCGGCATCGCTGGTAGTTTCGGCTCGTCTGCCACTTGTTGCCTTCTTCGGCCCCGGCCTCGGCGCCGACCCCGGCCCCGTCTAGGCAGATGTGACCAGACCGATGGTCCTACGATCGGTTTGCTGAAATCGACCATCCGAACGTCGTCGCACTCGGGTTCAGGTGTTGGAACCGGGGGTGGATTCTTTGCCCGCCACTCAGCCCTACGTTGTGCCGCCAACTCGCACAGGTAGTCGCCCAGGAACTCGTATTCACGTCCGTTAATCGTCACTGGCATCTGTAAAACGTGTAAAAAATTAGTAACGACAACGTTTCATTGTAAACATTAGTAAAAACGCTCAAAACGCAATTGTCATTAACCTCATCGTCCGTAACCGTGTTTCAAACAAATTTGATAATGTAAAACCCCACGCTTGAAATATTCTAAAGGATCCGCGTAATCTATCCCAGCATTGTACGCGTCCTTAACCATCAACAACGTTGTGTCCACGTTTTCTAACTTTTGTATCAAAATTAACATTTTACCTTGAATTCGTCCGTGTTGCAATAGCAGTCCAAATTGGCAGCTGTCCAGTATCCCCTATCCTCAGTGCACCAGAACAGCAACAATGACAGCAACTATTTGATCACAACAGCGAAGGAACAAAGAAAGCCGCGCTAATGGCGTTGGGATGTTGAACGTGCTTAACACTGAACCGACAAAGAGCGAAAGGGGGGGCGCGAGCCAATCCAAGCGCTCGTTACATGGGCAACGACGCTGGCGAAACGATGCGTTGTACTGTTGTCGCTCTGTCTCACTCATGCACCGTGCGATTGCGCTACGTGTCTCGTAAATTTGTTGCCAACTTGCTTTGCAATGAAATACGAAATACATTAATTGATCGAAATCGAATTAAACAAAAATGACAAAACAAACTAAACTATAACAAAAAAACCGTTGCACAAGTCAAATTCAAAACTTATTAATAAATAAGTCTTAATTATTTATTTACATTAATAAATAATCGTTTAAAATTAATTTAAAATGCACTTCCTTGACGTGACACACACTGACAACTACGCAACAACCACCTCATCATCATCATCATCATCATTATCAAAAACAACAACAACACGAACAACAGCAGGACTCGATGCAAATAACACGTGTGAACGGATATTGTGTACAGATTTTATTTATTGTTTCTCGACATATAACAATCATATCATCGTGTGTGTCCAATTGTGAATTCAAGTTCAAGAAAAAAACAAAAAAAGGAATTGAAAGAAATACAAAAATTATCAACAAAATGTCCAACTAATCAACGATTCTGCGTCGCATCATAGACGTGAATTATAATTTTTAATGAAAATCAGACTCGTCCCATTGTGTTGACTTGTCGCAGTGGGTGACATTCAGCACCGTCTCTCGCGGTATTGGCGGCGATTTCTCGATGACGGCCTCTGACGTAGTTGTATCTGCTGTTGCTTTTTCTTTTAACAAACAGCAGTAAAAAGTCGACGAGTCCTTAATGTGCACGCGACGATTCCTTGCTGACAATTTCAATGACGTAGCCAATTTGAAGCAGCGTGCTTTAATTTGACCAACACACGAGGACAAACCTATAAAACAATCGTAGTGTGAATGGTATTGTAATGAATCTATGTTTAACAGAGCACATCGCATCAATTAAATCAATTCAAAACATACCATTTTCTGAGAGTTCGCTTGCTGCTTCCGTACAAACGGATGATGATTCTGAAGCTGGCGTTGGTCCGCTGGCTGTTAGCGGCGACAGCGATGGCAACGGTGCTGTTCCTCGTAATGCTCGTGATAATGACGGTCGTGGTGACGATGATGTAACTGTAATAATAATAACAAAGAAATTCTATTGTATTGTATTGATTTCTATTGTATTTGATGTATTCATAAATCCTGTGGTAATAAGGAAGAACCAGTTGAGTGGTTTTAGGATTTGACTTGTTCAACTTTTGAGTATAACTTTTTTTTGTAAAATTAACACTTTCGAAAATCTCAATTAACTTGTTCTTCCTAATCGACTAAGAATTTAGAGTTGAATGAAATAGCTGTAGCAATGAAATGTAGTGACGTTTATTTTTTTTCCTTTGAATAAACAATAAATTTTGCGTTCCATTTTTTCAAATCATTAAAAAAGTCGGTTTTTTTGCAGTACTACAATTTCATTGCAATAAAACAGCACATCGCATAAATTAAATCAATTGAAACATACCATTCTCTGAGAGTTCGCTTGCTGTTCCTCGTAATGCTCGTGATAATGGTGGTGGTGGTGGTGGTGATGGTGGTGGTGGTGGTGCTGATGATTTAACTGATTTTTCATCATCATTATTGTCAAGTATAATAAATATATTATTTCATTGAAATGAAACAGCACATCGCATCAATTAAATAAATACAAAACATACCATTTTCTGAGCGTTCGCTTGCTGCTTTCGTATAAACAGATGATGGTTCTGACGCTGGCGTTGGTCCGCTGGCTGGTAGCGGCGACAGCGAAGCTGTTCCTTGTAATGCTCGTGATGATGGTGGTGGTGGTGGTGGTGGTAGTGCTGCTGCTGATGATGATGTAACTGATGTTCCATCATCATTATCATCAAGTACATTAAATATATTATTTCATTGAAATGAAACAGCACATCGCATTAATTAATTCAATTGAAACATACCATTCTCTGAGAGTTCGCTTGCTGTTCCTCGTAATGCTCGTGATAATGATGGTGGTGGTGGTGCTGATGATGCAGAATCATGGTCCCATGGTACACCATTACCATGAGAACTATACCAATATGTCAAAGCCTGGTGTATCAAATCGCGGTCAGTGACTCTGCTGTACAGCTGTAACAGTTTACTCGGAGGCATTGACATACGAGCAGAAAACAGTTTTGCAATCAATTTCGCGCTTCTACCAGGAACGTCAGTCGCACTTTCAACAAATTTTTGCCAATATTTATGGCTTGTCATAGAATATCTGTTTGTCACATCAGCTTCTTTCACTCGGCAGTAATACCGTAGCCAACGCCGAAACTCATCATCCGAAACCGCGTTTTCATTTCCAGGCTGCACGAGTGTATCACGATTTGTGGTGTGGTGTCGGTACCGCCGTTGCTTGGAGTGCTGCTATTGGACCGTAGCATCGTGACAAATACTTTTTTCAACACACAAACACCCACAATTGCGAGAATAATGACTTGAAGCCGCCACCGTCACTCCACATGCTAATACCGTTTTCAAAACTGTCGCACACATGCGCAAGGCAACCGTGCGCCGCCGCAAGCCACACAATCTCAAGGACAAAGCGAGACAGAGACAGAGAGCGAGAGAGAGCGATCGAGCACGCGAAATTGTTGAAACAATATTGAAAAAATGCTAAATAATAAACGTCAACTATGTTATTTCGCTTGTGTACGCGGCGTTCTCTGTTATTGTTATGATTTCTTGAAATATTATTTCCGTCACTTTTATTATTGTTTCGTAAAAGTTTTTTTCTTCGTGTTTCGTGTTTTTCTTCGTGCATGTTTCTTTCTTTTCTTTTCTTTACTTTTTTTTTCCCTCCCCAACACAATTGAGTCTTTGAATTCACATCGTGTTATCATTAGTTGCACTTGGTTTTCAAAATAGAAGCGAAACATTCGGTTCTACGAAAATAAGAACATCATGAAGCAGCAGCAGCAGCAGCGAGATAACTACAAAGAAGAAGAAAAGGTGGAGAAGCAAGAAGAAACAACAACAGCAGCAGCAGCAGCAGCGGCGAAAGACGATAAAAGCAGCGATATGACAGTTTATGAAGAAGAATATAACGCTGTTTACAACCATTTCATCAAATGGATGGAAATATTCTCCTTCTCCGAGATCAACGAAGTGTACCTTTTTGCATACTTTTTTGAGCGTAATGCAGAGTGGAAGGCTCATGAAATGAGACGCCGGTAAGTTATATATATATATATACATACACACACGCTGTGTCATTTCATTTCATTTTTAAATTTATGTCTTTTATATTATTATTGCTGTTACATCAGGTTTTGCATATTAAGGAGGTGTGTACTACAGAACCACCAGCTCGACATCATGAATTACGCCCGCGTCTTTCATTACGTAGGCACACGCGCCTTGGTTCTGCATAACTGGCAGCAGCAGCAGTAATAAGTGTTACCTATACCAACAGAGACAATTCAATTACCAACATATGATTCTAACAAAACGTTTTTATTATAATTATTATAACACAAATGTAATTACAACAATTATATCAAATTTGAAAAATCTTTTTCTTTTATTATATCAACCTTCACATCTGATCTTACATTTGGATCCAAACGAAAATGTAATAAGAAAAATTAATACTCATTCGCATTATGATTATACAGAACCAGACACGCGCTTTGGTTCTGCATTACTGGCAGCAGCACTGGTAAGTGTTACCTATACCAACAGAGACGCGCGACCAAGTACAATGATGCCGCGCACGTGGTGGTGGTCAATTACCAACATATGATTCTAACAAAACGTTTGTATTACAATTATTATATCACAAATGTAATTACAACAATTAAATCAAATTTGAAAAATCTTTTTCTTTTATTAAATCAATCTTCACAACTGATCGTACATTTGGATCGAAACAAAAAAATTTCAAGAAAAATTAATACTCATTCATTATGATTATACTAGCACCAGTGGTATTACATTATACTTTACTTTTATTACATTATACACTTATTTCGAGCGATTACTTTGTTACTCCGTTTTCCGTGTTCTCTTTGGTTTTGTAATAACAACAGGACTCCAAGGATTTTTTCTTCTACGTTGATGTTCCGGTGGTTCTTCTCCTGCTTCTTGTACCGACATCGCCTCCATCATCAATGCCGATGACATCGTCGGTGGATCGCTGATCATGTTGACTTCGTGATGATGATGATGAGCGGGCACAAAATCGTACAGCCACAGATTCTGGTTATATTGAAGAACCTTAGATTTCAAGTTGCTATCCTTGAGATGAGCCTCCCTTCTGGCTACACTCGACAGAGGAAGGATATTGTTGACCGGCTTGAAATCCGGAGCCAAAGATTTATAGTTTTGTTTCAATCGCACTACACCAAGAGCGCTCCACTCTCTGTAATCCTTGACGCCTGATGTCTCGTCGTTGTCGCCGCCGCCGTCGTCGTTCTTCCACCATATATTGGGCCAGACGTGGATTTTCGGAGCCATGCAACGTTTCAGCTCATCCTCCGACCACGTCCAATTGATAAACGCGGCGATTATTTGAAAATCAATACGAAACGGGCAGAGAAACGCTGTCGTCTTGATATCGTCCCACTCGATTTCATCCACAACCAATGTCGCTTTGTTCTTGCATTTGATAAAAGTGTCGTATTGAAATATTACACCTGGCCGTGCTGCCTCACTGATGTTGTTGGTATCTTCAATGAGCTTCTTCGTTGCATTACGATCAAATGCCACTCGCGTCCCTATCACGATCATGCCAATCAAGTCCAACCAAACAACAGCTTTCTTTTCCATTGTGTCCATGTAATTATTCTTGTTCTTGTTGTGCGCCATCTTCAACATGTACTTTAGAATGATTTCCAAAGTTTTGTAGTACGTAGGACTGTTGGAATGCACCCAGCCAAACATAAATTTGATCAATTCCTTGTTATCCAACAGTGACACGACATAATCAAGAATTTCAACGGATGGCACTGCGATTTCATTTTCCCTGTTGACATGTCGCAGCTGCAGCAGCAGCAGTTGCTCTTCGTCATCCTCCTCCTCCTCCTGATGATTATCATCTTCAACCTGGATGGACACGAGCCGATGTAAAATTTTGATGACACAGTCAGGAACAAGCTTCTCCTGCTTGTTGATACACAACGACGACGAGTAATGCCTGAGCAATATGTCGTAACATACTGCAGACGCAATTTCAGACACTGTAACAAATCCCCTCTGTGATATCGCTGCATCTTCGATATGAAATCTTTTTATCTGCGCCATGTGTTGTTGAATTTTCAAAGACCAGTTCGTGGTCTTGACGATGCATTCGTTCTTCAATAGAGTGTCAAAAATTCGGTCTTTCTCGGTGGTGGACAAATCGATTGGAAAAATTTCTTCTCCATTCAAACAATGCACCGTCTTGACAATTTCAAATCGCAATTGCTGAGCTACCATCAAACTTTCGGCAAATTCTTCATACACTTCGGACGCGTATCTCGACTCTCGACGCATTTTATTAACATAACATCCTTCTACCACTGCTGATGGTGCTGGTGCTGGTGCTGGTGCTCACGCTGACGCTGATGAATTGCCCAAGAGTTTTCCAATACAATCAATGCTGTGGCTGGTTGATGGTAGTCCCTGTAGCTTGTGAAATGTTCGATCGTAGAATGAAAAATGCGTTACGGGAGTTCCACTTAACGGCAGCCAGCCATAGATGAAGCCAACATTACCACCGAAATAAGGTATCGAATGTTCGATTCGCGCACGAGACAATGCAACCATCTCGCGCATCTTTTGCGACGCTCGTTCAACATTTAATCGAATGCTCATATCATCAGCAGCCGCCGGGATAAGCACTCTGCCCTGATGAATTTGATATAACATAATCTTCAATTTGTCTCGTATCATAATGTCGCAACACTCGAGAAACGTGGTTGGATTCGCCATTAGACTATGCGCAGACATATAAAAATATACCTCAACGAGGCCAGATATCGTCCAACGTTGTATCATCTCGCGCATGTTTAATCCGACTTGTGGCCAATCTGCCGCAAAGATGTTGAGAATTCCTAGACGTGATCCTTCCAACAAGATGTTTTTTATTTTTGTTGTCGAACTTGAGGGCAACATATTCGCCGCCGGAATCACAATCTCATCGATGAATCGTTCGTGCAATCCTGATGGAATCGACGTACCAGTACGAAATTGTAAAAGCACGTGCAACTTGTGGCAAAAGCTACTCTTACCAAGAATGAATTCTCGGTAAACGTATTTCCTGCTGCTGCTGCTGCTGCTGCTATCCCCATCATCATCATCATCATCATGACACCCATCGTCGTCTTCATCGCTAATCATTTCAACGCGAACGGGATCAAGATGTGCCAAATCTTTTAAATCTCCAAATTGCATTCCTGCCTGCCGCATACTGTCTAGCCGATCCAACAGAGGTAGCAACTTTTTTTGTTCACAATAATACACAGGCCTGCAGTCCAAATGACATCTCAATTTTGCATCAATATTAAATGCTCCTGGATCTTTGCTTACAAACACATACGAATCAATATCACGCCTCACAATGATTCCATCCATCGTACGTAATACTTGAGTATCCATAGTTTCTCCGTTTGCAATTGAGAACCTGTTAAATAACAAATTAATAAATTGCTAGAAATTTCAATTTTCAGCTGTATTTTCAATATTTTCAAGCGTTCTTTTATTCTTTTGTTTTGACTTTTTTATATTTTTTTTTGTGACAAACACCCACACAAACGCGAAATCAACGCCACGATTCAGACAAATTTTACGTACCAATGGATTCAACTGTTGCGTTATAATATATATAGTCGAACTGCCGAAAGATTCGTCCCACGGCGGGGAGTATGAATCTCCCCCACTTATATTGACTACATATATATATATATATATGAATACCGACTGTAGGTAACTGAAAACTACCATTTCTCTATACATACATAATTCTGTGTATTGTTTCTGTTTACATGTATGCACATTTTACATAATATTATATAAATTACATTACATTAAACAAATTTGTTGTTTCGTCGACGTTTCACACTCGGCTTAACAACGTTATAAACAAGTGGATTCGAGTGTAGATGCTTCAATGACATCATTTTTAAAGTTGTAACATTTGCGGCTGCTGCTGTAGAATCTTCGTGACAAAGTTGAACCTCTCCGAAAATGCCCCAATCGTTGTAACTACTCGGCGGCGTCGAACGGTCGTACCACAAAGTCGGCCATACTTGAATTCGAGGAAATAAAAACGCTTTCAGCTGCTGCTGCTGCCGCCGCTCGTCTTTCCATGACAAATTTATAAACGACGCAATGATCTGCAAGTCAACGCGAATTGGCTTCAAAAAAGCCTGCTTCACATTTGTCCACACTAGCTGCGACTTGAATTGGATGCTGCTGCTGCTGCTGCTGCTGTTTCTTTGAAGAATCTCCCTCACAAACACGTCATAACGAAATATATCTGAAGGCCTAGCCATCGTTGGCTGCTGCTGCTGTTTTGATTCTGTCATCTCACGAATTGATTCAATCACCAGAGAACCAAGAATGTCCAACCAAACCTCACCTTGCGCTGAAAACCATCAGTCGTAGCATCATCATGAGTAACGACATCAGTGTGCTTGTAACATTTCTGCGACTTGACAATTATTTGCAATATTTTGTACACGGCTCTATCATTTGCAATTCGATCCTTGCAACCAAACAAAATTTTGTAGTCACCCAACTGAATGCGCGGCTTCAGAGCGTTCACGTCAATTGCATCTACAACTTGGTAATCTCCAAACGGATAACGTGTATTCCGCGTCTGATGAACGAGCTGCGCGTGTCTTTGCAACGACATTTCCTTTATCCTGTAGCTCGTTGTTTGATTGCTGCCGTTGCAGTAGAACCGAACTAACGATTCTCGACACATCTCCAAAACAATCTGATCTACCGTCATCAGCAGTCCGTCGTCTGCGTCATCTTGATCAACGACTCGAATACTTTGTATTTGCTGCAATTGCCGGTCAATCTTTTGTCGCCAATTTCGAGTTATGAGAAAACAACGTGCCTCAAGGAGCTTTGACAGCAGCCAATCCTCAATCTCTGTGCTAATAAATTTTTCCCACTTGGCCACTCTCTTCATCATCGTCACATTATCACCCGCAAAATTGTGATACGTCTTCACCACCTCGAAACGTAACGTTGTTTCACGCGGCAGTTGACGTAGAAATTTTGTCGTACAAATCCTTCACGGCCTGTGACTGCTGTCTGATTTGCTCCACCTCTGATCCTGTTGATGATGCTGTCATGATCTTTAGTGCACATTCACCGCTATAACCAGATTTCGGTAAATTGTGTAGATTGTGATAAGCTTGATCGTAGAAAGTGAATTTTGTTATTGCGCTTCGAGGAATTGGCAACTGACCCCATAGGTAACCCACATTGTACCCAAAGTACGGCAGACATTTGTTAAATAACGGCGACTGTGATTTCGTGCAATGTTTCAATACATCAATCGCTTTGTCCACATTCAGCCGCAAGCAAACGTTATTCTGCTCCATCTTCGAGTGAAAGCACTCGCCTACATGAATCTGCACAAGCAACACTAACGTCGTTTTGTTTATTCTTACACTCATGGAAGTGAGAAAATCCTCAATCGACCGACAAACACCGTGCTCACTGATGTAAAAAAACACATCCTCACAGTTTAACGCTTTCAACACGTCACGTCGAATGCTCGTTGAAATTGCTGCCCAATCATTCTCGTATATCACAAGTGTATTCGACTCCAGTCGACCACAACCATCTTTATTCTTCTGAGCTGTGCAACTGTTGCGATCCAATGCTTTCATAGCAGGTATTAGCACTTGCGTTATAAATTTCAACCGCAAGTTTTCCGAAATTACACGACGTTTGCCTTCCAAATACGCTGTCAATTCTCGCGGCTGCATAACTTGTCGTTGACACGATTTCACGTCGTCGTCGTCGTCGTCGTCTATCTTAAATTGACAGAGCACATGAATTTTTCCATGTCTTCCTTCACCCAGTAGGAATTCCGTGTAAATGTGGTCAAACTTTGAGACTGCTTGATTGATATCTTTACCACTAAGGTCTCCCGCTTGCATTCCCTTCTCCGATGCGAGACGATGTTTTTGCTCCAACAATGGAAGAAGCTTCTTCTGTTGAGACGCGCATGATGAAAACGGTTCAGCGGATATTGTGATTTTCGCACCAATTGTAAACGCATCAAGCTCCCTGCTCAAAACCACATACGAATCAACGTCCTTCTTCCTATCAAACCCACTGAAATCTTTCAGCTCCCTCGTTCTTGATTCTTCTCCGTCCATCTTAATTCTACAACAAACAAACAAACAAACAAACAAACATTATATTATTATATTATTATTCAAAATCGCCGCGACTTTTAAAAATTACCATATATGAAACACAATGTATGAAATAGTCTGGTAAATTTTGCTACAAATGCACGCACACAAACAAGGTTATGTCCGCACCTGTCGGCGACGGTGTATTGTCAACTTTGGCTTCTCTCCCGTGCCGTGACGCAAGAGTATGTCGTCGCTATACTTATCGCTCAACATGCAATTTCAATTCAAAATTTCAACTTTATACATATCGCATCATTTCAGATAAATAACAAAAAAAAACATGTAACAAAGTTTTCACACCTCCGACGCAATGTGCCGACTAGTAATTTCGTTGCCAACTTTTTGTACCATTATTTAATCGTAATCGTCTTACTTTGCATACAATCAATTTTCTTCATTCAACAGATTGGCAAGTCAGATTTGTAACATCAAATGACAATTTCAAACTTAATCTTAGAGCTCTGTTTCTATTCAAAGACGTCTTTGGTCACGATACAACAATGCTCTTGGAATTCGAAAATGTCACTCATCCAAAAAGTCAAACACTTTTTCACTTTTCAATACGTCAAATATCACTCATTGTGATAAGTGCATTTTTATTTTACACTTTTTAATGATGCATTTAATTGTCCCTCGTCTTCATTTTACACATGGTTGTCCCAATAACATTGATCGCGAGGAAATGCGGTCAACATTGTACTGCTATATTATATTATACTTTCTAATTGTTTGAATTCAAATCTGTTGTATTTCATTGTGTATTTTTCAAGTTTGACGCGCAGTTGTGCATTTCTTTTTTTAAGGGTTTTACCTTTCTGTTTACCCTTTTTTTAGTCTTTTTTTTTTGTTTGGACATCAGAGACAATGTTGTCAATGCATTGACGACGACAACGAGTTTAAATTCGAATCTTGTATTTCATTATGTATTTTTCAAGATTCAGACGTATAATATGTTTCGACTAAACCTAACGATTCCAAAGAAATGAGTCTACGCATTCGCAATAAGTCAATTATTATCACTCATTTGTTACTTTTGAATATTTAAAACAAACTGTAAATTCAAGTTGTGATTGTGTTGAATTGCTCTCATGATGATGATGATGACGATGATGATAATGATTATATTCACACACACACACTGTTCAATGTGGGTAAACTTATAGTCTTTACAGCAGAATTTTCACCGGGATCGGTAGATTGGTAGCGCAAGATTCGTCAACAACATTTAATTTCAACGTTCGCTGATTGAAAAACAAGTACAGAGAAATGACAAAAAGCTTGAAATTGATTTTCATACGTTATAATTTAATTTGACACTGACACATAAGCATGGGAACTCAAACACAGACACACGTACATATAAAAAAGTCATGTTTCTTTACTAACTAACCTTATTGTTTTTTTGCAGATGACTAAAATTTACGTGCACATGACTTTCAAGTGATGGGAAAAGTTTATGCTACAGATTCACCACCGGCGTAAACAAGAAAAAAAATACCAAAACACAGAAAGAGTGAGTACCTATACAACAATGAACCTATATGTAAATAGTTAACATTTTTAAATGACCAAACCCCTTGTTTTTTTTTCAAAGGACCTGACAAATGGTAACAACAATTTATTATATATATTTTTGAATATATTTCACTATTTATTTATCATATATTATATTAATTACAAATTCATTTAAACGAATCGTCATTGTTATATGAGTCTGTATTAAAATCTAAATTCGTAGAATTTAATTCGTAGAATTTAGATTTTGCAAATTTTCAGATTTGTGTCCTAACAAAAATAATACCTCCAAATATTTACAGTTTATCGGATATATGTAATTAGAAAACAATTAATTTGTAATAACTTTTTTTAATAATAAATAAATTGAAATTACACAAAATTACAATTTTACAACACTGAACATTCATTTCTCATCCTATACTGTCGCAATTATATTTTCACAGCGCGCGCACATCACTCCTCAAGTTCCGACAGTCTCTCCATGGGATTCTCGTTGGGCGGGAGGGTCGAGGTGTCGCTGTCATCCGACGGCGGCGGCGGGTAAAACGGCCAATATTCACCTCGCCAAAGTCGCTCCATTTCGACGGAGCAGACGTGACATTCCGACACAGGCCTCGTCACAATGAGCACCTCTTGGCACACACTGCATGTCCGCGATAACCGCGTAGGCTGCGCCGTTTCGAGCCAGTGCGTCCTGCTCCACAGCCTAAAATGACCTTGATTGTTGCGAAAACGATCAACGTTGACACATTGCTCGCACACAAACAATTCATCGGAGAGGCCGTGCGTCGCCAGGAACCGAACATTCCGGCGAACGACCTTTGTGCAAAAAAGGTGAGTTTCATACAAGACCCTGCCTGCCATTGCTTCTGGCCTGCTCTGAACGGTGATACTTTGGCGGCGGACAACTGGAATAAAAAACAAATTGCTTCTATTAATCATTAGTGAATAGAGTGTGAGAGGGAGAGGGAGTTTGTTTGTGCTGGATTTGTTTACAAAATTGTTTACTTACCTCAGAAATCAAGATTCAGGGACAAGTCCGTACACCTTTTTATCTGGAAGCGGTCCAAACTTCTTACAGGCAAACCTGTGAAATAAATATTTTGTTAATGATGTTCACTATGTACAAAATGAAACATAATTAGTTTCAAAGTCAATACAAATAACAGTTTTAAATTTCGAAATTTTAATTAACATTAATAACATCAAACTTGCATGAAAAAATTATGTAAATCATGATCAATGCCTGCATGGAAGTCGACCAACTACTAACTTTATAAATTGATAAACCCTTTGAAAATCAATTTCCCTATTCACTAGGTTATAGCTCCAATTTTTGTTAGTTTCAAATATCTGAATTTATTATAATAATTCTATAAAAACTTTTACAATCTTTAAACACAATTTCTGAACACAAGAAAAAAATTCCCATACAAACTAAAGTATTTTTTAGTTAACTAAAAATATTTACACTTTGCACATTATGTCAAACTAGCTGACGATGAGAGTATAAACAATAAGCTTTTAGGTTACCGGCTACAGCTTACACAAGCAAACTTTTTTTTTGTAAATGTTTTACGAACTATATTTATGAAACAACAACACATAATATTCAATGTTTGTGCAAGATTTCAGGGTTTCGAAAGTTTGCACATTTATAAATAATACCGAACAACATTCGAAAGGATAATTTTTCGTAGAATTATATGTGTGACATCTGACAACACATTGCACGATTGATTGTCGAGAATTTCGTCGAGTGCATTGTTTATAAATAAACAATTCGCAAATTACTACAAATCCAACGACGCCATGTTTATGTTAATAATTCGTCAAAGTCGCAGAGTTCAAAATAAATAACAAGCGGGCACACAACAAACACGTAACAACATTCCAGAAGCAGTGCTGGACGAAAAAGTAACATCCACGCAACGATTACACCAGCAAATGCACACAAAAGATTTTAATATTTAGACAAAATGAAACGACTCACCCTTAGCCGTTACGACGATGGACAAGAATTACTGCTGCTGCTGCTTGTTGTTGTTGTTGCTGCAATATCGTCAGCAGGAGCCCAAGGAGCATCAGCCAAACAACACACGTTACAACAAAAAGATGGCGAACACCCGGCGGAAAACAAAGAAAAACACGCTGAAACGCACAGAATCTCGCTAACGCTCACGTGCTCGTCGTCACAATTGCTGTGCATTCATCGTCGCTGCGACGCTTCATGACAACGGCGTCAGTGATCGGGCAGAGTGGGGAGCTGAGCAGGAGCTGAGGCACGCGCGCGGCACTCTGATGCGCATGTATGTGAGTTTCCCGCGCGCCCAGCAACCACCCATTGGACATTCATTGGTGTGGATTCATGTGGCGGAGGCGGCGTCAAGCAGCTCACGCTTATGTTGAACGCGCGCGTGCACGCGCTCAATTTTTTAACTTGACTTATATTGAGTCATATACAAGTTCATCAAACGCAATATTTGAATGCCATGCATAATAATGTGGCTATCATTAACCCTCGTTAAAGTGTAAAGAAACGAATTTTTGCAATTTTTTTAGCAAAACCGAAATTGACGTCCACTTGGCGGTTGAAAGGAATAAAAAATTTTTGGACATTAGGCACACTATTCGGCCTCTTTTCTCACGATCTAGGTCAATTACAACAAGATGGAAAAATGGTGCGGCCCACCTTGATACAAGTTGCGACATACTTTCAAAATTTGTCTTTGTAAAAGATAACAACATGGTACATTGTGACAGAATGGCGCGCTGGATAGCGGCGGCACAACCATCTTGATCCGCTTGTCGCGCGCAACGACATGTTATTTGTTGTTCTATGCTTGTAATGTAATTGTTTTTTACAATTTGCAAACATATAGTGTTAGTTAAATGTATCGCGAACCCAATTGTAACTAGTACTTTGTCATTCAATTGTTGACCAATTTGTCTTTGTCAAAAATACGAACGTCGTACATCGTGGCAAAGACTGTGTCGATCCGCTTGTCGGGCAACGAACTTTTATTTGTAATTCTAGGCTTGTAATGTCATTGTTTTTCCCAATTTGCGAACATATTGTGTTAGTGCAATGTATCGCGAACCTATTTGTAACTAGTACATAGACATCCGATTGTTGACCAATTTGTCTTTGTAAAAGATAAAAACGTAGTACATCGTGGCAAAAACTGTCTTTATCCGCTTGTCGCGCAACGAACTTTTGTTTGTAATTCTAGGCTTGTTATGTAATTTTTTTTACAATTTGCAAACATTTCGTGTTACTGCAATATATCGCGAATTCAATTATAAATAGTACTTAAACATTCGATTGTTGACCAATTTGTCTTTGTAAAAAAAGATAACAACGTTGTACATCGTGGCAAATCTGTCGTCATCCGCTTGTCGCGCGCAACGACGTGTTGTTTGTTGTTCTATGCTTGTAATTTGATTGTTTTTCACAATTTGCGAACATATTGTGTTAGTAAAACGTATTACGCATCTAATTACCACTAGTACTTTGACATTCGATTGATGAGCAATTTGTCTTTGTAAAGGATAACAACGTGGTACATCGTGGTACAATGGCGTGCTGATGAACAGAGGCACAGCTACCTTCATCTTTATGGCGAATTGTCACTTTTAATTCTAGGCTTGTAATTGAAATTTTTTTCACAATTTGCGACTATATTGTGTCAGTGCAATCTATCGCAAATCTAATTACCACTAGTCGTTTGACAATTGATTGTTCAGCAATTTGTCTTTGTCAAAGATAACAACGTGGTACGTAGTGGTAAAATGGCGCGCTGGACAACGGCTCAACCATCTTGAGGTTTTATATGTAATTGCAAGTTCAATATTGTAAACAATACTTTTTCCAAACAAATTTTTTTATTATATCGATTCAACAAATGTGAATTTAAATTCAAGTTGGTTGATCTGAAACTGACACTGTCTACGATGTAGCATATAATCGTAATACAACAATACGTAATCGTAAATACATGTTTCTAACGTAATTATGACAAACAGCGTAATCGTCGATTCATCGGAACAAAAGTAATACGTTTAACAGCAACACGGTTGACAAAAGGTCTTTAAATATTCACATTCAAACTGTTTCATCGGTGACCTATTCATCATCCTCATCCGCAACATCATCACCATCATCGTACTAATACATCTTCATTTTCCCGCAAAGAACGACAACAACAACAACATCAACAACAACGAGAACCAGAACAGCGGCAGTAAGAAGAACAAGAAACCGAACGAGAACCTCAATTAAATCGACGTGTTAAAGAATATTCGGGACACGAATGATGGTAGTGAAACTGACGGATGATGATTTTTTTTCAAACAACAAAAAAAACAATGATAGATGTCATTGTGAATGTAACATCTCAACGCAACCTAATGCTTCTTTCTTTTGGCAATTTGACGTTGCTTCTACACGAAATCGTGTACAATCCTACTTGCGTCTGGCGATAACAAGTTGTGCAACTTTTTCACGTGATAGTTGTAATACTCATAACAATATAAATGATTATGTATGATTGATAACGAGTACTCTCGGCTATTTCTATCAATAATGAAGAAACATGAAATGCTAACTTGAAATGGCCTGCAGTTTCCCTTCGTTCAATTTCTCGGTTCGAAAAACAACGAGAAACTAGAAAAATTGTCCTTTAGAACTTTATTTATACACTGCATAAATGTTCTAGAAACTCCCACCATAGCAAATAAAGTCAATTTCTTGAAGTCATTCAAGACCTGTCCAAACACCATCAATAACTGACACGTTTGATACATTGAATCAGGTCTACCGGGAAAAAACTGACTGACCTTCTTTACTCCTCAAGACTTTGATTATGAATCACGCCCAGGACCCCATTGAACCATTGGAATTCCTCCACCACCAAAACAAAATTCTATTAACGAAGCTATGAAAGTTTAATTGAAACGGCATTTCGTAAGACCTCGTATTGAAACCGTCAAAACTGTTACAACTACTATCAGCATTATTCGAATAAGTCGAAATGTCACTTTTCCAAAAAGTGAAACAGTTCTTAACTTTTCAGTACGTCGAATATCACTTATTGATAAGTGCATTTTTACACTTCAAGAAGTGAAATTACACTTTTCAATAAAGTAACTGTCCCTCGCGTCTTAATTATGCACATGGTTGTTGAAATGTAATAAAATTGGTTGAGGAAATAGCGAACTTTGTATTATCATTTTATATTACACTGTTTTATCTTTCGAATCAATTCAAACATCCTAGGCAAGAAGTAAATTGTAATTGCAAGTTTCATTTTCAAAATTTCGTACATACAAAAAGTAATACAATTGTTCATATATGAATAGTTAATTCGTAATAATAATTACAATGTTTATAACAAGAAATTCCATTACATATTCATTATTATTTTTTACTATTAATAATTAGAATTCATATTGTGAACTTGTCGCCATCGAAATTGTCATTAGCAGCCACTTTTTCAACGACGGTAGCGTGGTTGAATGCGGTTGTGAATTATTGTAATGACTTAGAAATGAGTTTTGTTTGAAAGAATGTGTTCTTTTATTTTCAGGTATATTGGTAATCATAGCTTACGTTAGCGTATAACAGGAAAATGCATGAGACAAAACGATCGAATGTTTGTGTGACGACCAATTTGATGTTGTGAAGTGAGTAACCTATAGTGTTGTTGGTTTTCATAAAAAAAGTAGACATCAGGGACAATGTTGTCAATGCATTGACATCAAATTTAGAATATTTTTCTCCGTAATAACGGACCCAATTTGAGATTACGTGTGCTGTTAACCTGTAAAAACGAACGTGGTGGAGTCAGAATTTTATATTTCAATTTCTGAAATGAAATATGAGATAAAAAATATGAGATTCAAGTTTGTTTCACATTTGCTTTTACACATTAAGTATACCAATTTTAGTTTTGATTCATTTTTACAGGAAAAGAAGTGAAACTTTTCGTCAAAACATTTCTTCATTTTTATTTTTCGTGGTACTAACTATTTTTTTCACATTTTGCGACTATATTGTGTTAGTGCAGTCTATCGCGAACCTAATTATAACTAGTAGATTGACATTAGATTGTTGAGCAATTTGTCTTTGTAAAGGGTAACAACATGGTACATTGCGACAGAATGGCGCGCTGGACAGCGGCACAACCATCTTGATCCGCTTGTCGCGCGCAACGACGTGTTATTTGTAATTCTAGGCTTGTTATGTAACACTACAAGTACTGGACTTTTCGTATACCTAGAAAGACCGACGACACTAATTTTGTGTAAGGTTGTATCGTGATGTTTAAATAAGTGTCATACAGTTAAAAACTCTCATAATCAAAGAAAACATATTCATAAACAATGTGTGGAACTGTTAGCTACTTCGGCTGTCTCGTTTTCGAGAAATGATGACTCAAATTCTGACGTTTTTGATATTATACATGGCGGCACATGACAACTAATGACATTTTCAACGTTTCCTTATTTTGAAACGGTACAATCGAAGCATGTAGGACTATAACACAATGTTTTTAAGAATGTTTTCAACAAGTTGTTACATTTCATTGATTACATTTTCTTGGCATTTCTATGAAAATTTTTCTCATCTCGGTGGGGGGCTCGCGATACAACGTCCATAAAAAAATTTGAATGTAATTATCATTTTTACACGGTTTTTACGAGTTTTAAAGATATACTATTGTGTAAAAACTTTAAACAAAAATAATTGCAACATTAAACAATATGACAACTATTTTCAATGCAAGTATACTTGCCTTTGTCCGTGCACTTCCTACAGACTTGTTTACCGCAAACAATGCATGTTTGCTTATGATAATAATCCATTTAACATGTTCAATAAGAATCAAACGTTATGATTCAACTATAAAACACTAATATCAAACATTATTAATGTTTGTGTTTATAAAAAAATAGAAATAAAATTTGTCAACGATAAACTACACAAAATTAGTGTTGCCCGTCCTACTAGGTAGAATGTTTTTTTCCTCGGACAAAACGCAAAAAATGGAATTTTCTTAACGCTATCTTAAAAAACATAAAAAATTAGTAAATGTCACAAACGAAAAAAGTTTTATAATTAATCTAACAGAAGTAGTGAGAAAATGAAATTCTGAAAACACACCCACGAAAAAAATCGGCACATTGGAATAAATTCGGAATCGACTCGAATTTAAATCGTTTTCGAGTCGAAAATGAATCGAAAATGTATCGAAACCAAGTCTGAATTTGGTGCATTGAAAAAGAGCCGAAAACGAGTCGAAAATAGATCGAAAAGAAGTCGAAATTTCAAAACAGTGAAAAATTTTAAAAAATCTTGTGGTCTTTGGATTCGAACTTAGGACTTTTAGATTATGAAGCCCGCACTCTGTATATATTCGATTGATGAGCAATTTGTCTTTGTAAAAGATAACAACTTGGTACATCGTGACAGAATGGCGCACTGATGAACACAGGCACAGCTACCTTCATCTTTATCGCGAATTGTCATTTGTAATTCTAAGCTTGTACTGAAAATCTTTTTCACAATTTGCGACTATATTGTGTTACTTATTGAATTTAATAATTTTTCGTTATTTGGTTACATTTGATTGTTAACAAAGAATGATTTATGAAAAGGCAATTATCAAAAAACAGTCAAAAAACAAGAACGAATATAAATACTCATAGTCTACCGATGCTGGCCACTTTGGTAAGCGCACAGTCTGCTAAAACCCTGAGATTTTGAACGTCGCGGATTCGATTCTCGCTTGACATCTCGTGCAACCGAAGTGAAGCCGCGACTAGTTGAATTTTTTTTGAACATACTTGGAACACGTTTTTTTGTTTTGTTTTTTGTTTACGATTAACTTTTCTAAACACATCACATTCTTCGTAACTTTCAAAAAGTTTTAAGAACATTTCAAAGTCGGTTTTATTTCGTCGCTTTTATATTCACAAAGTCACGAAAAGTTCCAGCATTTTATTAATCAATATTTTCAAAAACAATTTTCAAATTTTCAGTTGAAAGAATTTGACAACAAAACTCATGTCGACAATTTGATTAAATCGTAATCGTATGTACGTGAATTGAATCATTTTTGGCATTTCTGTTTGTACGTTGTATCACAAACATCATTTCATCAAGTAATCTTCTAAAACTGAACAAGGGCACTCGCTATACACGTTTTTAATTCAAATAACACATATATCGTTCGTAGAGAGCAAATTTCTCAATGTCAACAATTCTTGTGCTGCTTGCAGCAAGGCGAACGACGTTTCAAAGTTGGCTTCTTCAATATATAGAGAAAAATTTTTCCCCGAAAAAGTTTGCTCTTACATTAAAGTTCAAGTACAAGTTACAAAGAAATTATCATTATATATCATATATAACAACATAGTTTTGTAGATGATACTTTCAAGTTGTTGAGTTAATTTCAAGTGCCGCGGTTTGTACAAATTTCATCTTAATTTGTCAACAACTTTTTGTACCATTATTTAATCGTAACTTCTTACTTTGCCGCTTAATTGTATCGCGGCTGATTAGTTGATGCTTGGTTGATTGATGAATGCTCGCAGAATTCGAAAATGTCACTGGTCCAAAAAGTAAGACACTTTTCCACTTTTCAATAACATTGTTCGCGAGGAAATGCGGACAACATTGTATTATTATTTTAGATTATACTTTTTCATCTTTCGAATCAATTTCAATATCTTGGGCATAAAGTACATTTTAATTAACCAACAATTAGAATCTCAAAACTGAAATCTCAAAACTAACAGGAAATTGAAAATTTTTCAATTGTTTCAATTTAAATCTATTGTATTTCATTGCGTATTTTTGAAGTTTGACGCGCAATTGTGCATTTTTTTTTTTGGATTTTAATCATTTTCGTGTGGTGCACCAAGTTCAAGATTCATGTTTTCCTTCCAAATTGTATATCATTTTTCATCATTATGTCTAGTTTTTTCGGAATTTCAAATTGTCATTTAAACTTTCAAACTTGTAATGCACGTCGAGCTATAATTTAGAAAAATATATACAATTTATAAATAAAACAACAAACATCATGTGTGTTAGTAATCATAGCTCATGTTAGTGTTTATCAGAAAAATGCATGTGACATTGACGTTTGTTTTCATCGAAAAAGTAGATTCCAAAGAAATGAGTCTACTTATTCGCAACAAGTCCAATGTCACTTATTTGTAACATGTCGGAAATATATATATATGACACTGCTTCAAAAAGCGTATATTCACGAATTCTCAGTGGACAACTGTGGGCTTTTTGAAACAATAAATGTTTACTTTTGAATATTTGAAACAAACTGTAAATTCAAGTTGTGATTGTGTTGAAATCCTCTCATGATCATGTTGATAATGATTAACACACTGTTGATAACACAGCAACCACTTGCAGTTTGTCGATAATGTCGCAACCTTGTTTATCATGGCATAGTCATTATCACATTATACTCTGCAATGCGACGACGTCGCCAAGTGGTATAAATTTCGCCTCGATGTGGACGACCCTTATATATCATACATTTCTTTTACATATTGTGTACAAACGATTAATTATCAAAACTTGGCTGTTGAAGAAAAAATTTTTTTTCCAAAACAGTTTTTTCACAAAACTTTCAGTCCTCCTCGAATTGAATTGTATACCCAAGTCAAACTTCAACTTTAAGCACAGTGATTAAGACTTAATGCCTTAATGCCAAAAATCGCGTATATATGTTAAAATTCACATTGCAAATTCAACTCTAACAGGAAATTGAAAATTGAATTCAAATCTCTTGTATTTCATTGTGTATTTTTCAAGTTTGACGCGCAGTTGTGCATTTCTTTTTTTGGGTTTTAATAATTTTCGTGTTGTGCACCGAGTTCAAGATTCATGTTTTTTCAACATCATGTGTGTTAAAAATCACAGCTCATGTTAATGTTTATCAGAAAAATGCATGTGACAGTGACGTTTGTTTTCATCGAAAAAGTAGACATCAGAGATAATGTTGTCAATGCATGGACGACGACAACAAGTTACAATTCAAATCTTGTATTAATACTTGATGCCTTAATGCCAAAAATCGCGTATATATGTAACGTCTTGTGATATACTACAAGCAGTCGACGTGAAAAATCATCGAGTATGTACGAAATGTTGTAGAATGAAATTTGAATATTTGATATTTCGTCATTTGATATTAAATTTGTTCACTTTTATATGTATTTCAATCCACCGCAATTTATCATTGTCAAAAGTCAAAATACAATCGAGAGAGCAAATAATTCCAAGACATTTCATTGATTGCCGGGCATTTATTTTGTCAATTTCATCGCAATTCATGTCTTGAATTACATTTCAATAATTAGCTGTATCAATACTCATGTTTTTTGCAAATGTGTTTTACAGAGATATTTTTTTAAGAGAGGATAGTAATTTCACGAAATATAAAACGTAACACATTACGTCTTTCAACTCATCTATATATATACAATGCCTTGTGTATTGTATGTATAATGTTGTCAATGCATTGACAACAACTACAAGTTTAAACCAATTTTTTTTTCTTAATAACAGACCCAAATTTAAATTTCGTGTACCTTTAACGTCATGTACAAATTAAACGTGGTGCGGTCAAAATTTCACATTTCAATTTATGCAATTAAATTCAAACTGGCGTGTATACGAAATTTTACGTCAGATTCATGTTTGAGGAAAAAAACGTAAAATTTCGTTTCCGTGTCGTAACATTTCTCAATTTTCCGGTTGTTTCGTTTCTACATTACGCACGGGTGGGGTGCGTGGAGAAGAGGTGACTGGCTGGGTGGAGGTAGGAAGGGGAGGGTGAATGGCTGAGTGGATGGCTGGCTAGGTCGATGGCTGGGTGAATGGGTGACTGGGTAAAGGAAGGGAAAGAAAAGTGGCTGGGTGGATGGCTGGCCGGGTGGGTGGCTCGGTGGATGAAGGAAGGAAAGGGTGGCTGGCTGGGTGGATGGCTGGGTGGAGGAAGGAAGGAAAGGGTGGCTGGATGGATGGCTGGCTAAGTGGATGGCTGGCTGGGTGGGTGGCTGGAAGGATGGCTGGCTAGGTGGATGGCTGGCTGGCTGGCTGGATGGATGGCTGGCTGGCTGGCTGGATGGATGGCTGGCTGGCTGGCTAGCTGGGTGGATGGCTGGGTGAAGCGAGGGAGGGAGAGGTGGCTGGATGGCTGGCTGGGTGGCTGGGTGGATGGCTGGCTAGGTGGATAGCTGGCTGGATGGATGGCTGGCTGGGTGGAGGGAGGGAGGGAGAGGTTGCTGGATGGCTGGCTGGGTGGATGGCTGGCTAGCTGGGTGGAGGGAGGGCGGGAGAGAAGGGTGGCTGGGTGGGTTGCTAGGTGGATGGCTGGCTGGGTGGATGGCTGGCTGGGTGCGTGGGTGGCTGGGTGCGTGGGTGGCTGGGTGGCTGGATGCGTGGCTGGGTGGCTGGGTGGGCGGTGGGTGGCTGGGTGGCTGGATGCGTGGCTGGGTGGTTGGGTGGGCGGTGGGTGGAGGGAGGGCTGGGTGGGTAGCTGGGTGAAGGGAGGGCTGGGTGCGTGGGTGGCTGGGTGCGCGGGTGCATGGGTGGCTGGGTGCGTGGCTGGGTGGGCGGTGGGTGGAGGGAGGGCTGGATGGGTGGCTGGGTGGGCGGTGGGCGGAGGGAGGGCTGGGTGCGTGGCTGGGTGCGTGGCTGAATGCGTGGCTGGGTGGGCGGTGGGCGGAGGAGGGCTGGGTGGGTGGCTGGGTGCGTGGTGGCTGGGTGCGTGGCTGGGTGGGTGCGTGGGTGGCTGGGTGCGTGGGTGCGTGGCTGGCTGGGTGCGTGGGTGCGCGGGTGGCTGGGTGGGCGGTGGGTGGAGGGAGGGCTGGTGGGCGGTGGGCGGAGGGAGGGCTGGGTGGGTGGCTGGGTGCGTGGGTGGCTGGGTGCGCGGGTGCGTGGGTGGCTGGGTGCGCGGGTGCATGGGTGGCTGGGTGGGCGGTGGGCGGAGGGAGGGCTGGGCGGAGGGAGGGCTGGGTGGGGGAGGGGCTGGGTGGTGGGTGGCTGCGTGGGTGCGCGGGTGGCTGGGTGGGCGGTGGGCGGAGGGAGGGCTGGGTGGGTGCTGGTGGGCGGTGGGCGGAGGGAGGGCTGGGTGGGTGGGTGGCTGGGTGCGTGGGTGGCTGGGCGCGCGGGTGCGTGGGTGGCTGGGTGCGCGGGTGGCTGGGTGGGCGGTGGGTGGGCTGGGTGGGCGGAGGGAGGGCTGGGCGGAGGGAGGGTGGGTGGGGGGAGGGCTGGGTGGGGGAGGGCTGGGTGGGGGGAGGGCTGGGTGGGGGGAGGGCTGGGTGGGGGGGAGGGCTGGGTGGGGGGAGGGGCTGGGTGCGTGGGTGGCTGGGTGCGTGGGTGGCTGGGTGCGCGGGTGCGTGGGTGCGTGGGTGCGCGGGTGCGCGGGTGCGTGGGTGCGCGGGTGCGTGGCTGGGTGCCTGGGTGGCGCTGTAGTGGAAAAGCGGATTTGCATGGATTTGAATGGGGGCACCGTGGCGGGCCCCCCTAACAAAAATAACAAAAATAACAAAAATAACAAAAATAACAAAAATAAGGAAATCTCGCGGGAGTGCCAGAGCTGACGAAAACAAGCAGAAACGTGGAAACTAGCGCAAAATGACGCACGCAAAAATGCCTCTTTTCGGGCCGCCCTGATTTCAATAATTTTCCCTTGGGCCGAAAAAGGCACGCCCCGCCCCTTTTGGTCTGGCCCCGCCCCTTTTTCCGTATGCCCCGCCCCTTTTATCAAGCCACGCCCCCTTTTTGCATTTCTCCACCCCTTTTTTCGGTGGCCACGCCCCTTTTTCACGCGCGCCGGCTATTTTTTCACATGTCCCCGCCTCTTTTTCGGTGACCACGCCCCTTTTTACGTGCGCCGGCACTTTTCCCGCATGCCCCGCCCCTTTCCAGCTTCACTACGCCCACTTTGGGGGGTAGAATGAGATGTAAAAAGGATTGGAGTGGGGTAAAAGAGATGGGAAAGGGGTGGAGATAGGGTTAAGTCGGGTTAGGTGGGTTACAAGGGTTAAAAAGAAGGGGGAGGGTCGAAAATTACTGTTAAATACTATGTAATAGTAGTGAGTACTGTAAACTACTATGTAAAAGTGCAAATTACTATGTAATAGTGACAAGTACTGTGAACTACTATGTAATAGTGGAAATTACTACTACGTTATAGTGGAAAGTACTGTAAATTACTATGTAATAGTGCAAATTACTATTTAATAGTGATAAGTACTGTAAACTACTATGTAATAGTGCGAATTACTATGTAATAGTGATAAAGATGAACATAACAATGAATATATGATGAACATATGATGAACATATGATGAACATAACGATGAATATATGATGAACATAACGATGAATATATGATGAACATAACGACGAATATATGATGAACATATGATGAACATAACGATGAACATAACGATGGATATATGATGAACATATGATGAACATAACGATGAACATATGATGAACATAATGATGAACATATGATGAACATAACGATGAACATATGATGAACGTAATGATGAACATATGATGAACATAATCATGAACATATGATGAACATATGATGAACGTATGATGAACATAATGATGAACATATGATGAACATAACGATGAAACATATGATGAACATAACGATGAACATATGATGAACATAACGACGAACTGAATCATGAACATATGGTACGGAGGATTAGATAGAGGTAGGAAGCAAAGGATGTTTCGTATTGTTCTTATGTTCATAGTGCTCGTCATTTTCCTGATGTTCCCCGTGTTCAGTTTCGTTGTTCTTGTTATTTACCTCCGTTGTTTCTGTTATTTTTAATCGTTCTTTGTTATTTACCTCCGTCGTTTCTGTTATTTTTCATCGTTTTTTGTTATTTACCTCTCTTGTTATTTTTGTTATTTTTGCCCTTGTTTGTTATTTACCTCCGTTGATTTTTGTTATTTTTCATTGTTCTTTGTTATTTACCTCCCTTGTTTCTGTTATTTTTACCCTTGTTTGTTATTTACCTCCGTTGATTTTTGTTATTTTTCGCGGTTTTTGTTATTTACCTCCGTCGTTTCTTTGTTATTTTTGAATTACCGTAAATTGCGACTCGTGGAAAGTGTCTAGTTGCGGGAATTTTGTTGTTGCGGTACATTGTCGATTGTTTATTAACATTCATTTGTTCATCAACACTTGTTAATAATCATTTGTTTACATGTTAATAAACATTCCTGTGTTTATCAACATGTGCTTATAAACATTTGTTCACGGGGTAATTAACATTTGTTTACGAACAATTCATTGCATACCAAGATCAAATCGTTTATAATTAATCGTTTAAGAACATTCATTTGTTAACAATCATTTGTTCGTGAACATTCTACTGTTTATAAACAATACTCGTTTATTATTAACATTACGCATCCTGGTTCATTTACATTCAACGTTATTAACGTCAATTTGTCAATAAACCAATCCTTTATGGTGAATTTACTGATTGTTTATTAGCAATTGTTTACTAAAGTCATTTGTTTATTAGCATTGCTCAACATTAGTAGGTTACCTAATCATTTTACAGGTCGGAGTGGGTGTTATATATGACAAATAAACAAAAACAATACAACTCGAATGTATTTACACATTTTTATTCAGTTTATAGTTTAAACGATAGTCGTTGACCGTTAACAACATTCAATTTGCATTGAGAGCACTGTATCCAGTCGCCTGATGATGAAAACCGCTTAAAAAAACCAAAAAAAGTACTGAACTGGGAATCGATCCCGCAATTCACAGTTCACGAGTGCAAAACCTTGCCTACATAGCCAATTTCGCGCCCCCAATAGATGCACGACAAAGTCGCGCCTGACTCGACTCGGCTGAAATGGATGTTTCCTCTGCGTAGAATGAAATTTATTCAACGAAAGTCAGTATATGGGGGTTTTTGATGTCGCTAAACTCGAATTTGATGTCAGATTTTTCAGTTTTAGTAAACAAATCTAAATGGCCGTTCAAAGTCCATGAACATTGAACGATTGATATAAAATTGGTATTTGTAAGTCTAAGGGGGTTTTTCAGGTCGCTTAACTTGTATCCTAAGTTTCATAACTCCCCATAACATAAATATTTTCTTATGAAGAAGCATGTTTTTCAAATAATAAGTAATAGATTATTGTTAAATCCTCTAAATGTTTCATCGGTGGCATCTATTAGCCAGGATTTAAAAGTTACTTTTACTTATAACTTTTCGGGGGCTCTTTCACCTCCAGTCCCACCACGAGTTTTACTCTCGTTGAAGAACAGTGCCTGAAAGAGTCACACACGACCCAGAGAGCAGCATTAATACGTTTGACACTAAATCTGTGAGTTTGAAAGGCCGGTGACAAGTTATCTCGAAGACATATCTCTAATATCAGATGTGTCCTCATACGTCTAGTGATTTTATGAAAATAATTGTGCGCTTCCTGTGAATTTTGCGCTTAGGGTTGTGTGACACTTCTCTTTGTTATCATGCCTGAAAGGTTAGTACATTTTGGAATTGAATTCTAGGAAGTAAAATTAGTTTCTTTGAAAATAACAACATTGTAGAGTCTACAAAAGTTGAAATGAAAATGTATTGAAAACCATTAAAAATTTTTTCGATTGTTTTCCCTTGTAACCGTAGATATGAATAATTATCTCAAAATTCATAAACCATTTCGAATGACTGCAAAACTATCATGATAATTTTTCGAGAAAACAGTTTTCCGCCAAAGAATAATATTCGTAATGCTCTTTGTTTTAAAGTTTACGAAAGTGTGTATGGTATAAATTCTTTGACAGTAAATTATTATCGATAAACACCAAGTTTGAAAGTGCAGGGTCTATTTATATACCTATTGGTCGTTGATAACGAATTCATAAATTGTACTCATATTGATATACTGCAATAATTTTTTAAAATTTATCTCATAAATTCTACATCCGGTCTTATGTTCGAACGTCGTGTTACATTTTACCCCTTCATATCTTGCGAGTATCAGTAATATGATGATATTATTACTTCATTACAACAGGTGTCTTGAGTAACGGTACATCAAGACCATGAGGGATACAGATTTATGCCATTCTGCTCTTCTTACACCTCTTATTTTTTTCCCTTCTATAACTGATGAATAGATAAAGACTGAAATGTGTGTGTTTTTTTTTCAATTTTTGTTACAAAAACGCAAAATTTTCTCTGATCATTCTATATAAAAGTTACAACTTTCAAAGGTGCGTGTTCACATTTTACTAAAGACTTTCTTTCAATATCAACCAATTAGTATCAGGGCCATTCAATTCGTCAACGGGAAAGCATTCACCGGACCAAATAATAATGACCTTGTTGAAAATTCGATACTCATTTTTTTCTCTCACGCAATGCCCACTTATTAACCCCCTATCAATCCGGCTAAAAAACAAAGTGAATGTACATAGTGTTCTCCACACCTTCCTTTATTCGTCGCAGCCTGCATGTCTTTCAAGATCTGTGACAATTTCGTGAACCTACACACATAATCCAGCAACATATGTTTCAATATATTGAAAAAATCAAACGGCCCGGAAACAACACTTTGCTAAATAATCATAAAAATAATAAATGAATAATTTGTTATGTTCAATTGTCTCGAAATTTCTATTGAATGTATAAACGTGGAGCCAAGATGGCCTTGAAAGTTCATTCCGATTCCGAGAAAGCATTACTCAAGATCACAACAAGTTACAAAAATTATATGCTCCAAGTTTCTTTTCGTAGTAACAATAAATAATTGAACCTTTGCTCTTAGCACTTAGTAATTTACTCAATATTTGTTATGTATGAAAACAATATGCTTTTATTGAACGCAGACCCATGACAGTATCTCATATGCTAAGAACGACACCGCATATAATCCTATACGGAATTCATCTTAACTTCAGACTAATATCATTTTAATCGAAAAGTATTAGTTCAACTAAATATACTTTCAATATGATGAATTTCAGTGATCATAGGGCAAAATGAAATAAATAAATGAATATCATGGTGCCGAATAAAACAGTATATAATGGCGTGATCTAAGGGCAACGTGAGTCAAGGTGAAAAAATAACCGGCGAACGACACCTCTGTTCGTAAGAAAAGAAAGGATTGCAAGCGCTTATAACTGTACGCGTTTTCGTTTTGCTTCTTTTCGTCGAGGGTACCTCATTGAACCATAAAATTCCAAACACTCCAATGCAGTCAATGTTTTTTATGTTTATTTGCATCGCACGTAGTTTATGTTTTGGAGTTGGAGTAAGATTTATATATTGTTGCTAATATGTCGGACTATGAGTATAATAGTGTAACATGTCATAAATTGTTTTCGACAAGGATTTTAGGGATAAGTAATAAAGCAAAAATATCACAGACTCTGGAGTAGACTGTCCAACATATGACATTCGTATAAACAAACTTTTAAAAACAAGTAAGAATTGGCGGCAGTAAAGAAAATTTCATACCGTGTGAACGAAAACTCGAATAAATTATTTAGTAAATAAATAATGTATGTATAAAGTTGTTTAAAAAAAATAGATCATAATATAGGCACACTCTATGATGTAGAACCCAGTTCAGCCCATTTGTATATATAGCTCTTTGGTACAACATTCTACATAGTAAATTATAATCGTTTGTATGATATACCTGTCAAGTTTAATTCTGACGTGTATAGAATATTCGATTTAGTATTATTAAATCCACCAAACATAGACGCTTGCAAAATTAGCTCCAGTAAAATTATCATACATGTCGCAGTCACATATCATCAAATTAAGCAAAACAGTGTAGAGTGAAATCTTTTTCACGCGCCTTTCTAATTCAAAATCTTTGTTACGTTTGTTTCAACAGAACTTAAAAAAAAAAAACAAATTACTTATTGTATACAGCAGGCATCACATTCCACTTTGTTTAATCGGCTACAGGGAAAGACATTCTGGAACGAAAGCACAATACATCATTACATAACTTTAATACGAAATAATGTTACCATTCATCTTTAACCCAAATTTTCGATTCTTTAATTCATGTACTTGACCATAAAACTGCATAAAAAAAGTAAATGAGTAAATATGATTCATTATTCTATGCGCATGAAAAAGTGAGCATTGACTAATTGACCGTCAATTTTGTTAATGTAAAAATAAGTCAATGATTTGCCAAGTACGACCTAGTATATCAATCTGCAAAAGTGCTATCGTTTGGATATCTGAGCGAATTTAATTCTTTCCGTAAGTGAAAGGAGAATTAAAGCAGTACAGCGAGAAAGTGCAGGGCACATCTTGTACACGCACTTGGCAGTTCTGCCCTCAATGCCCTGCGGCACCCGCGTGTACTCGCGTATACTTGACGTAATATTTTGAGACAATAATGATCGCAAAAGCGACAATCCAAGACGTAGTAATTTCATAATTTCGTGATCAGTTATTTCCACTATAAAAAAGCCAGGTTTGTTAACCACTCGTCAAGTTTTTCGTAAAAGGAGCTGATTATTCCATTGTACAACATCAGACTTTCATTATTTATATAAATTATTCAAAGTTCTCAATATTACTTTTGTTATTAATATTTAGCATAAGTTTTATTTAAAACGAGTTCCACGGTACGGAAATTAAAATGAAAAAATTGCTGCTACATCAAAGTTGACAGAAATTTACAATGTATCATCCAATTATGAAAACTGCTTGAATGTTGACTGTTACCTTTTCTCACCAAAATTCATGTCTTTATTTCAACAATCATTATACACGATTGAAAAGTATGCCGATTGGAACGATTCAATACAACAGTAGCCCCCTTAATCAATTTTAACTTATCAAAAACCTTTTTCATCGATTCCCAATCATTACGTCAACAAGGTCTTTATGGTTGATCGAGGTATAACTATTGCGAAACAATTTGCAGAGTTTTAGATATATAATAGAGTCACATGGCGTCTTTCGAGACGTATACATTTCATAAAAGTATGTTCTCACATAATCGCAAGGCTCTTGAATAGCGTTACGGGTACAAAAAATTCCTTCAACCACATTTGATTCCACTTTTTACAGTTAGGGGATTGATGGAAGGGTGGATTAGTAATTGATTGAGCATAAATTTTTAAACTATTGAAAAATAGCTACCAAACAAGTAACAGTAGGTTATTTATTATATATTCGTTGTTGCAAAAATATCACATTTCGATTTGTTATTTGATATTCCTTATAGACAGCTTTCACAGTTATGACACTTTGCAAGTTTTCTCTCCGAAAGACAATCGACTGTCTTTCGAAAAAAGTTGAACTTACAATATATATGAATAATCATCAACAGCTTTTGTAATAACACATCAAAGTCAAATTCTTCTTGTCCAAACTCTCTAATTAAAACTAAAGTGTCAATGATGAAAGCGATTTTCTTATATGATTTCTTATCAATTAAATCCAAAAGCCGCAGTGGCCGTTAAATTGCGGCATACGCGTTGCATTATACATCTTGTATAACTCTATTCGCGACTTGTGCTTTCTCACGAACAAATGAAACAAGTCTTATAATCCGTGGACGCTGAAAAAGAATCAAATTCAAGTTTAGACTTTGTTTCAGAAACAAGTGGCTGCATTGGTTCGCTCTGGTGCTATTGCTACAAAATGATATTCCTGTTAATGAAGCTGCGCTGCAATTCCAACCGTTAGAGATGTATGCCAACAGCCAGGAATGTGCGCTAATTCTAAATGGTCAAGCAAGAACTAGCCTCTACGACTACACTTTTAACCTTCTTAGAGGATTGTAAGGATCAATGTGTTGTATAAATATTTTTTGTCATTCGCATTTTCACTGTCAGACAAGATGTAGAGTTTTTACGACATCGTTTCATTAACACCTCTTCCATCATCGCAGCGACAGCGAATACCGCGGACGTATGGCTAATAAGAAGTGTGTCTCAATAGCCGATCGTGATCCACAACCGCGAGCGCATACGTACTCGTGTGCCTTCAGGATAACTTCACAATAACGTCAGATATTGAATTGTAAACACAAACTCTTTATCTTCTCAAACCAACTTCTTATTATATATGATTATTATATTATTCTTATTATATCGCGCACATTCTCACGCGAAATTATATAATCCAGAGCCGGTGATCGCCGCTTTTTCATGTCTCGGTCAACATCCCACTTCGCCAGCGGCGTCAATTGCTATATGTACTTATTCTTTTCAACTTTGAGTCGGTTGATTTTCGAAAGTTGATCTGCGTTTGATGTTTCTTTCAAAGTTTACTCTTTTCTTATCATTTCATTCATTTGTTTCAAACTTGCTAAGTAATATATATAATTTTGAAAAATTTGAACCAAACTAATAACGCTATTTCATAGGCATTTGTAAGTCATTCACCATTCAATGAATTCTACGGCTAGTTTAGTTTAGATTTTTCTGGCAGAATACCTTTTTAATTCCACTAATTTATTAATTATCCTCCATTTTATGATAATTGTTGCAGACCCCAAACAAGCCCTGTTGGTATTTGCATTACTTATAATGACATCAATCAAGCTTTTTTGGAAGCTCAAAAACGAATCGGTAAACTATATGTTTAATTAATTTGAAATGTATAAGAAATTGGAAAAGAACTAACTTTCTATTAACTATATTAAATGATACTTATTATTTTTGACGATGATTCGATCGACTTATGTAGAAGTAGCGCAACCGCACGCAAACTATTGGAGGGCCGAAGAACTGGCCACAGTTGCTGAATTGCTGCTGGACGTTTCTACCAATCTTGCCCATAGGTAATGAAATGATATATCGAATATTTCAGCCGCCATTATCACACATCAGTTTAAATTTGTGGGGAGTGTTGTATATAATGATACATATAGTTATGCTGATAAAAGAAACATTGCTATTTAAGATTTGGATTAACAAAGGACGAGATTGAGCAACTGCCGTTGATTGATACATCCAAAACACTGATTCGTGACATCTGCCCAGAGTTCTTAAGCAATGTACAATGCCAAGCAGGAAAGTACAGGCGCTTTGACGGTCTGTGCACAAATTTGCAACATCCCACTTGGGGTGCAACGTTTGCTCCTTTTACTAGGTATATCAGACAGAATATAGAGAATACATATTATATCAATACGTTGAGTTGTTAATCTAAACTTGTTAATTAAAGACTCATGCCACCGAGATTCGCCGATGCCATGAGTGCACCAAGGATCGCGCATTCTGGAAACCCATTGCCTCTCGCTCGAGTCGTTTCCCAGACAATGCATCCTGACGAAGGCTACCATGACCACGCAGGTACTGTCATGGTAATTGCTTGGGGACAGTTCATGGATCATGACTACACTTTGACCGCAACTCCTTTAGGTTTGTATTTACGATCAAGTTTTTGTACCTTTCGTTTGTACACAATATACAATTATTGTAAAAAAATCTTACCATCTATAAAGATTATCAAGATTGTAAATAAATTGTAGATCCGTTCAACCGAAACGACCCTGAAGAGTGTTGCGGAAAACTTGTTCACCAGAAACATCCATACTGCAACGAAATAGAAATACCTGCAAACGACTATTTTTACAAACTGTTTGGTGTGAGGTGTATCGACTTTGTGCGTGCCTTTCCTGCAGTTCGCCCAGGATG
Organism: Telenomus remus; assembly: GCA_020615435.1. Classification (NCBI taxonomy): domain Eukaryota; kingdom Metazoa; phylum Arthropoda; class Insecta; order Hymenoptera; family Scelionidae; genus Telenomus; species Telenomus remus. The sequence continues at coordinate 21,514,928 of CM036336.1, read as the reverse complement.
CCGACTTGGGAGCAGAGTTCCTTTCAATCTTCTTACAGGAGTCCTTGACGGTAACACTATCTATGGTGTTACTGAAGAATTTGCCAAGTACGAATACAAAGTTTGTTATTCTGCATAACATGCTTAGATAGAATCCTCGGATAATAAGTTATTGTTAAATTTGTACACTAGAAAATTGAGAACCGGATACGGGGGCTTGCTGAGAATGAATCCCGTGTTTTCCAAGTATGGTCTGAAAGATTTGTTGCCGCTGAAACTGGATGTTCCAGACGAGGGCTGTCTACGCCCTAATGCGTCCATGTATTGTTTCGAAGCTGGTAAACTATTTATTTTGAAATTGACTGTTTTTCAATGTCAATGTTATTCATCGTCAAATGGTTGATATATTTTTAGGCGAAATTCGAGTAAATGAGCAACTAGTACTCACGTGTATGCACACGCTCATGGCCAGGGAGCACAACAGAGTAGCCAAAGAACTATCATACATCAACCCTCATTGGAACGACGAAATTATCTTTCAAGAAGCAAGACGAGTTGTCATTGCGGAAATTCAACACATCACCTATAATGAATTCTTGCCCATTCTTTTGGGTAAAGATATCATGGAAAAGTTTGGCCTTATTCTAGAGCAACAAGTAGGTTCATTGGTAATTGAGTCATTTATTTTTGTTTTAATGTTTTTTCATTGATGTTTTGTTATTTGTTTTCTACAGAATTATTGGGATGGCTACGATTCGAACGTAAATCCGACTGTGCTTGACGCATTTGCAGCAGCCGCATTTCGATTTGGCCATTCTTTGTTACCAACTGCAATTGAACGTTGGAGCAAGGCTCATAAATTTATTGGTAAATTTGAAATATTCATTGTAAACATCAATAAATAGATAATAATTAATGCTTAAACAATTGCAGCCTCCAAAAGATTGTCTGATCTGATTAGAAGGCCTTATGATCTGTACAGAGCCGGTCGGCTAGACGAGTACTTTATGGGGCTAATGAATCAAGTGGCCCAGGCCATGGACGACTCTATAACGCAAGAAGTGAGTCTAGACACCTGCTTGCTTTGGATGAAAAAGTCAAAGCCATTAAACAATTTGAGCCTTTTTCTGTCTTTTAGTAGAAAGTCAATGATGAATTATTCATCCGTTGTCCAAGATAAAAAAAAAAGCAGAGCTTATTATGGGAGTAATACTCTATAAATGAGATTTTTAAATAATGTTATATTGTATCGATAAAATGAATGGCACTGATCTACACTCTGTTTGCTGTGAATGAATTGGGAGTGTGTTGTCTTGTTTTTGTCATGAACAAGTTCTTATGATTTCGTGTTTGTGTTTAGGTTACAAATCACTTGTTCAAGAAAACAGGTGCCAAGTTTGGCATGGATTTAGTTTCGTTTAACATGCAGCGCGGACGTGAGTTTGGGATACCTGGTTACATGGAATTCAGGTGAAATATTTATTTCTTGTTAAATACTTGTTTGTATCCATTTTTTTCTTCATTCTTACATTTCGCAATCATTATGTACAGTCTGTCATGTAATGCAGCGCAAAAATAAAACCACTGTTTAAATTGTTGTCAGAAAATTGTGTGGACTGCCAGATGCGCATTCGTTTGAGGAATTGTTCGGTTCCATGCCAAATGAGACTATTCAACGATATCGTTCGATTTTTGAGTAAGTGGATAAATAAAATTTGCAGCATCATTAGTCAACTAGAAATGTATAACAATGAATTGATGTTAACTAGATATCCCGGGGACGTCGATTTATGGTCAGGTGGTGTATCTGAGAATTCGCTTCCTGGAAGCATGCTAGGTCCCACTTTTGCATGCATCATTGCAACACAGTTTAGCAATTCACGCCGCGGTGACCGGTTCTGGTATGAACTTCCAAATCAACCGTCGTCGTTTACGCTTGGTAAGATAATTGAACCAATGATAAAAGGAAACAACGTGTTTGAAAAAGAAAAAACATTTGTTAATCAACATTCTCTGCGTAGACATGTTTATTGTGATATGCTGTGTGATTTGATCAACTACTTCTATAATCAACTTTCAAGTATCAAAAAGATAAAGAAAACGTAAACTTATTTAGCTAGCCAATTACTCGATGGTAAGCATTTCATGTCAATATGTTGCTATTTCAATTGCAGATCAATTAAATGAAATTCGAAAAACGAGACTTGCAAGGGTGATATGTGACAACACTGATTTAATCGATACAGTACAAGTTTATCCAATGGTGCTGCCAGACCACGAGATGTAAGTCAAATGCAAGTTGAAATTGGATCATTTTAATAACTAAGAAGTGCGGTTTTTTTAACGGAGCATTTATTGCAAAAGCCTTTTCTGTGATTGACTACAAAAGTATAGTCAACGATTCGCTGCTACATACTGTAGAATACTTTGATCGAGATATTAACATCTAATACAATCTGTTCAGTTGTTTGAAAACTTATATACTTGCAGAAATCCGCGAGTGCCCTGTAGAAGTGGCTTACTTCCAAGCATCGACTTCACCAAGTGGGCACAATATCCGACAGAAGTCCGACAAACCGCATACGTCCAGGATATAGTAGATCAATATAATTTGGCAAAATAAGACATAATCAATTGGCGCGACGAACAATATCGTGTCTAGAACATTTTTCATTTGTTAATCTTTATTACCATCCTTTAATATACATTTACATCATCTACATTTCATATTACTTTTCTTCATTCTTTTCTTTAATTTTTTTTTTTTTTTTTGTCAAAATTATCATTCTTATTTCTGGAACTTGTACCCCGAAAGTAAATTTTTTCGTGTTCAAACACTTTCTCATACATGTTATCATTTTTTGCATCGACTATTCACGATGTTTAGTCATATATCATCTTCTTATAGTGCCATTTTTGTTGCCGATATTATTCGAATGATAGTTGCATCAAAAAACAGAAACGAAACCTTATGTCTCATCGAGAAAAGTGAATAAATGCCCAAAATGCGTCAAATGTGTAAACGTCTTTTGCGAGGTAATGAAATCAACTATCGGTTTGCTGTAATAAGAAGGCTTCAAATCTTGTTGCATACTTTTTTATTTATAAACTAATCAAGTTAATTTGAAGCATCAGCACAACTTTATACTCCTTGACTCTCTATCTCTTTCTCTCACTCTTTCTCTCGCTTTCTCACTTTAATTATTTTATTCCTACTGCCATCGTAAGTATTAATAATAATATATGAATAATGTGAATAATAACCTTTCGTACAAATAGATTTAATAATCGAACTTGTATCATCTTCGATGTTAATTATCGGAAGAAGCCTGCGTCAACGGTATATTCATATAGTAAAAAACAAAATACATTGGGTTAGATACAATTCTACTTGCTTCGGCAATGAACGTATTATTATTAATTTCCTCTGCCTTTTATTCATTTTTAATTTTAATTACTATCTGTTTACAAATAACAATATTGTCTATGATTCGCGTAGAATTATATTTAATCCAAAAATGAATTTGCAGACATATTTTTCATTCATGATTTTTTGTACAAGCGCTGTCTGATTAATTTTTTTGGGCTTTTTGATCATTAACTGTATAATCGTACAGCTTGATGGTACACTTAGCTTTGGAAGAACTACTTTTCACACTACAATTATTGGATTATCCTAATTCATCGTTATATATAATTTGATGTACCTTTTTTCTCAATTGTTAGCATATGGTTTATTCGCTTTTGAAAAATTATATATTTCTTTTTGCTTTGCCCAAACTAAAGTGTTCGTTTTCATTTCCCTCAATATGAATCATAACCAAATTATTCATTGTATATAGAATTTATCAGAGATGCAACATTTTTGTCTTGCTGTTTAATTTTTAACCGCGCGAGAGAATTTGAAAAGTCCCACTTGTTTATGACATTGTTTATATCCTTCTGTATCCTTATTTAAACTCTATCATATGACAAACGACATAGAAAGAACGCCGACACACAACTTTACGCCGATAAAATGCCTCATCGCCCGATCTCCAGAAGAGAAAACGTTCACAACTTGTTATCTTAGTGTACAATCTTTGTTGCAACAACAACAAGCATGAATGCGTCTATGATAAGTTAATTTCTGTTCAATCAAGTGTAAAAATACTTTTCGTCTTTTAACTAATGTCCCTGATGACAATAATAATTCAAACAATCTTTCCTCATAATAGAATTTCATTACCATAACTATACTTTGAATTAAATTTTATTCCTTTTGTTCTATCAGCAATTGCCGTTAGTTATCAATTCTTAGTTTGTGGTTATTTATCCGACACAGATCACGGGGCACAGCTGATGACGAAATAGCTGTTTTTTTTTTCAGTACTTGTTTGGTTGCCTATAACTAAGTATAGTCTTAATTAATTAATTAATTGTTTATTTATGTTGAACGAGAAGGTTCCACTTTTAAATATTTGGTATAGAGTTTTGTGCGGATGTTGACAATGAATTTTATAATGTTATTATAAATTTTGTCGATTGCACCGAGATTGCACTGATGGAATGAGAATTTTGTTATAAGCATTATAAAAATTTGTTTGTTTTCGTACAAGTTTAAAGTTTTTTGTACATTGAAAAGCTTTTCATTAAGCTTTATAGAATCATTATAAAAGACACTGAATATTTGTCATACTTATATGTTTCACGTAATGAAATGGCATGAAATGACGTACAATGGTCAAGACAGAGGGTGGTAGTTTACTTGCTAACTATACAAAGAGCCAGATCCCGATGAATGATTATAAAAACTTTTAAATTTCTACTTTGAGTGATTACATTTTGATGACATCTTTGGGACGTTGAAATAAGAAAGACGAATTTTAAGAATTTATGTCACTTCGAAAAAAAAAGAACGCTTATACCGTCGAAATCTGGTTTTGCAGATCTGTTTTTGACTTGGTAAACTAAATACTTGGTGGATAAACTTTTAAACACCATCAAACAGTCTTGATTCAAGTTATAGAATTGGAAGCAATATTTATAAAAGCAATTATTCAATCATAAACATCATTAGCTTTATCGTCGTTTTTTCATTTCATTCTATTTACTTTATATAATACTGCAATCTAAAGCTAAAAAAATTGGGGATAGAAAGTAGTTTGTTAATAGGAAGAAGCACGGTAATACTTGTCGAAAAATGCAATACCGATAGGACCATCCATACTATAAGTATACATTCAGAAGGATAATGTTGGATCTAATTTCTATTAGATGAAATGGTGTAATAATTAGAACTGATCAGAGTTTCAGATAACGCTGCTTGAATCGAAATCAAGAGCGCTTGCAATGTTTTCATCTGTTAGTAGCGCGTCTGCGGCGTCCATCTCCGATTTGGGCTCACATTTGAACGTTTGGGTCTCGATCTTTTCAGTTTTGGGCGTAGTTTGGAACGCCTCTTGTAGCCAAGATTCGGTGCTTGGTGCGACACTCGTCTTTGGTCCTGCAGATTCAGTTGTTGATCGCTTTCGTTCCTTTTTCGGGAACTCTGGGATGTCGTGACGTTCATACAAGAAGGGTTTCCGTTTCCTTTTGACCGGTGTGCACACTTTTTTGTACAGAATTTTCATTTCCTTCACACGGCCCGGTGGAATCGTCCAGTCAAGCTCTGTCAATTCGATGTCTGGATTCCGCGTGGGGTCCAACGTGTTTTCATATTCTGGTATTTCAAGGCCAAGGCTTTTCATCACTAGACAAATTATGTCGTCCACTTTTCCGTTTATTATCAGGTCGGCTTTTTTATCCTGCAATTCGTATTCATAATTTTTTTTGTTTCAACCTGTCGTATTTTGTCAACTTCCGACGACTAAATTCATCGAATAAAAGATAGAAAGTAGAAACTGTATCAAAAGAACTTACATGTTTTGTTTGTTGCAAATTGCATATCACCAGGCGGCCGCCATGTTTCTTTGTATATAACGGAAGATTACCGCTGGGAATAATTTGTAGGGTAGTTCCCAAACAAATGCTCAAATCCGCAACGCTGCAATCAATTATTTTCATTCTTTAAAAATGCATTTCTTGAAATATCAAGGATTACACGTTCAATGAATACACTACCTAGAATGTAAATCAGATAGGGCAAGATCGTTGTGCGGTAAATTATGTTCCCAATCCAAAATGGTATCATGCATGCGACCTCGACATGGACGTCCACCAACTAGTTCCGATCGGCAGATTGTATCTAAACATTTCTTGCCTACAGTTTTGGTTGCCATAGTACGTACGAATTGTCTGTAATCCATTAAACTCGCAGTTAGCTTTTTTTTTTATTCACAAATGCCAACATATCAAATAGTTGTTGTTGACTAAACTTACTTTCCACATTTACCACATTGTTCAACAAACATATTTCCATGTAATTCTGCCAGGTTGTCTCGAGGAATGCCAGATCGCAGGTGCAATCCATCAATGTTTTGGCTGATAATAAACTTGACTTTTCCTACAAAACAAATGTATTTGTGCATTCATTAAAACGTTAAAACAAAAACAAAGAAGCATCATAATGGATAATTACCAGAATCGATTAGTTTTTTTAAAGCCATGTGTGTTTTGGTTGGGATCGCATCATCAAATGATGTGCTGTTGCTAGGTTTCATCCCTTTTTCTTCCAGTGTCCAAACTCCATTCGGTCCCCTATTTCAAATTTCCAGTCATATTGAACAATGTTCCAATGAAAAATATAACAGCCAACTCACTTTCATCAAACTTTCAGTTTAAATGAAAGTAAAAACTATGATAACATTTTTCATCACAATCCAAGTGCTGTATGAATATTAAATATATTTTAAAGAAGATATGCTCATTAAATCCACCACCGTGGCATGCAAATCATTTCAATCATTATTGATGACAAAAAGTGATTATGGTATAGTTAATACAAAAATAATTAAACAAAATTAACCAAACACTTGATTGTTTTGAATCGTGAGAAACAATTATATTGTATACAAAGCATTACTGCTTATAATGATTAATAGCAACAAATAGGAATAAGAAAAGTAGTAATGAAATAATTATTTACCGAAAATCGGGTATGCCTGCGGCCGTGCTGATGCCTGCCCCTGTGTGTACGACGACATGTCGGGCCGTTTTAATCCATTCTGCCAGTAAGTCGCACTTGAGTCGAAGTGTTTCACTGCTCTCGTACTTCTGCAACAAATGAAACAAAATGAGACCCCATTTAAACTAAAATACTCGATAACTTTGAATGATTATAACAATAATAATCCATGCAAACAAATTGTATAATTACAAAAAATGCCACGCGAGGAGAGACAGCGAGAAAAAGGTGTAAACAAAAAAAAGAGACGAAAGAAAGAGAGCGAGGGAGAGCGAGAGAGAAAGAGAGGGAGAAAGAAAGAAAGAAGACTTGCCTCCTCCAAGCCTAAGACTCCTTTGTTGTTGTAAGGCGACAGGCCATCCGCGTAGGTGCATGACATTATTGGCACTTGAATTCAGGAATTAGGGAGAAACGGTAGACAATGTTTGTTGTCGGGTGTATTTCAATGTGAGTATCGGTTGAATAGCGCGGTGCGCTACGGGCGACGCGTTGCTCTGCCGCGCGACGCTTATCAACGAGGCTCGCGCACAGTGAGCGCGCGATCACTACACCGTGCCATATTCTGTCAACTTTTGTTTATTGTTTATACATGAATATACACAACTAACAGATAGCACAGTGCCACTGACCTCATGACCTACACCGACTGCATGCGCGCACACATATATGCACTGACACAGCTATACAAGTCTCGCGATTATTGCAGGCTAGCCAGGCGTCCACAATTCTTTTAACCCCAGACGGCCGAATCAAACTCCCTAGCGCCTTTCCCTAGTCACTTCCAGTCAAGCACACATTTCTCCATATATATGTTAATATTAATTTGCATTTATCGTTCTAAATTAAATATGTTATTTTTACTATCCAGCTTCAAATGACATGCGCTCAATGGATTCGTCAAAAGGCACCGTAGTCCATTGAAAAAGTCAGAAAAATTGATTATCCGTAAGCGCAGGACTGCCAACCTGCTGCGTAATTGTTAACATGTGCAATTAATGCGTTAAAAGTATAAAATGATATATAAATTTGAAAGCGAATGCGCGCATTTGGCGCGCTCATCTCTGACAAAATTATTTTCTTCTTTATTATTCGCTTTCACACTGATGATACACGATACCGAACGGACAAGGACAAATCAGGTATATTTTATTTCAATTATACATCGCAGTGAATATAGTTGGTGGATATATATTTATTTATTGTTCTAAGACGATTTTTGTCTGTGCACTAGCTTATTCGAATTCAATTGTTTTTCATCGCATTCTTGTAAAGATTTTTCGTACTGCAGATCCGGGCGAGCGGCTCTCTTTTCCCGCAAAGCGCGAGTACGAACAAAGACTTTTCGATTATTGACCGTGTTGCGCTGTACATCAGATATATTGTTTATAACAAACAGCTCTCAAAATTGTTTGAGAGACTTGTCTTTTGAATCTGATAATGGTTTTTTTTTCTCAACAAAATTATTCCGTCTTGTCAAATATCATCATCATTTTTTATTCATCATTATGCATATTTATAAAAAACAAGTCTGTAATCGCGATGTAATTGTATCATTTCCAAATAACAGAAATGAACAAACTAACGGTAAATGATAGGTCAGTGAACTAGGCATTTGTCTGGTTCAATGCCGCAGCTTAAAGTAGACATTTCAAAAGTAAATGTATTCACTCTCCAACAAATTATTGAGTAATGCGCATGTTTTCACTTTTCGTGATACGTTTAAGAGTTCCCTTTAAAGAGATGTACCATAATAATTAAAGGTTGAAAATGTATATTAAATTTGTAGCGTTTGCGATGAAATCAAACTTTAATTGTTCAATGGCTTTTGCCTGTTTAGTTAGTTAAAATAAAATTTATTGTATTCATATAAATAGCGACGCGATCAAACGCCAACTATAAAAAAATATTTTAAACATCGTGTGATAACGATAATAGTAATAAATTAGATATAGTTCAAAGATATAAAATGCAAAATAAATGATAATGGTCAAACATGATATTAGAGCTTTCAGATTCCTTTGCAAATGGGCCTGTGCTTTTCTAATCGAACAGGGATGAATTTGCGTTTGCATTTTGGACACTTTTGTAAATTTTTCTGATGCTCTTCCCAGTCAATGATTGGTTTCTGTAACTCTGTAATAACGTTCTTATTAAAATCGATTCGGATTGATTAAAAAAAAAATGATTTTGATCATTTACCCTCCGGCAAATCACTGGCCATCGATTTCATTGAGCTGCTTGCTAGGGATACATCGAAACTTGACAAGCAATTCGGACGCAATTCAGTCTCTCTATCATCACTCTCGGACAAACCACTTTTCACAGGCAAAGGACTTCTTGGTATTTGGTGCCTTGGCTTCATAGGATCGAATTCCACTTCCTGTAATGGGGCAAACACCATATAAGCCATAAATACTAGTTACTCATAATTCATTTTCACAACTCAGAAAGATTTAAAGCAATTGATTAAACGGTTAACATTATTGGTTTATATATATATACTTTTATCTAATAATGTACGCATCTGCAAGTAGTTTTGTATAGAATCAATAATTTAGACGCTGGGTTTCTATGCAAAACTACATATGTAGGTAGTAGTTTGCGTACAAGATCGTAGACGCGTACCAAAAATCAATACTCGAGTGTTTCATCTTGCATAGCATTTTGTAACATTTTTACTTATACCATAATAGTAATAATTAAATATCTCAATGTATCTGCATTTCATTGCACGCGTGAAAAATTAACTCTAGATATTATGTATATTGATACTTCCGGTCGTTCTTAACATTCCTAAATGGCCGTTTGACATGATATAGCCTTAAATGCAATTGATTTATAAATTTTTGCTATCAAATAGGCTCTGTTTGTAGAAAAATGAGTTAATATTACCTGTTCGCTGGCTGTATCGTCTAAAACAGTTTTGACTTTCCTGTTTATTATTGGGGAGCATGTTTTGATATTCAATAAACATTCCGTTTCCTTCTTGTTTTCTTTATTCTCGTCATTAGCCGTCATTTGTAACTAAAACAATACAAGCGAATCAATCTAATTCTATCGTCATCATTTATATATTGTTTATGTATTATTCACATCAATCTTTAAATGAAATAACTTTAAATAAACATCAATCCATTTACCACATTGCCGCAGATATTTTTGTCGCATTTGCAATGCTCGCCACAAGCAAAATCCTTTTTATAACAACCGCATCTGATTGAGCAACTTTTTTTACATCCGCAACCCTTGACGGACAATTGCCTTTCTTTTGTTGCCGTAGTAACTTTTTTCGGGGTCTCATTCAACTTTTGCCTTGTGACTTTGACACCCAAAAGATCGTACATTTCCAATAATCTTTGTTGAAGCGATTGAATCTCATTTTCACATCTATCGCAACCGCAATTGCAACGCGATTTATTTGATATTTCTAAACTGTTAAAACAATACTCATATGAAACATCGCGGCATCATTTATAAATGATAAATTAAAAGAAATAGTTTTTGCACATATACTCTTTACTATTATATAAAATGTCACATTTTACATTTACCTTTGGGAATTTTTCATGTCCATCAATTTCCGCTTAGACGACATTATGACTATTTTAAAAATATAATCGCAACAAAAATATTTTATTATAATCAAAATAAATATATCTGAAAAATAACCTATTATATAGCTTTTATCAATCAACTCAATGTTCAATGAATGAAATAACAAACGAAATAGTATAATAAATGTGCACAATCGCGTTTAATTGTAAATATTTCTGAGTATATGACTGATTATTACAAATGAAATGAACGAGTTCAATCGGACTTTAAATTAACTTTCTCAACTATATAATTTGACGGTTAGAAAACAAAATGCGCAAGCTGCCAACAAAAGATGAAAATAACATGTTGTTGAATTTAATTTGAATAAATGTAAAAAGAGGTCGTGACTGGTCGTGGAGAAGCGAGCAGTAGCGAGCGTGTTGATCGCGTTTTCACGCGTTCACACTTGGTCACACTTGGTTCTGCTTGGTTCTACGCACGTGCAAGTGAAATTAATTTGATTGTCAATTGATTGATGATGGGAAAACATCGCAAAAACAAGCCAAAGAAGAACTTTGCAGAAAAGAGAAGGGAGAAACAAAAGGTGGGATACAAGTGTTTTGAAGTGAGCGTGCGGTTGTGTTTTAGGTTATGTTATTGTTCATCCGTTTTTTATTGTAGCATAGAGATGACAACGACAAGCAACAAGCACACAACAATTACGCAGACATCATTCGTGAAAATAAGGATTTTGAAGCTTATTACAAAGAGCAAAAAATTGTTGCCGAGGCGGAATGGGAAGCATTTAATTGCAAGATGCAAGAGAATTTACCAGTGGCTTTTCGAATAACTGGTTCAAAAACTGAATCGAAGGCTCTGTTGGAGATTATTAAGGGAGATTTTTTCAAAGAGATTCTCAACTCAAAGCCTAATGAAGAAGTGGGCGAAAACAAAGAGAAAATGAAACCTCATTGTCTGCCTTTTTATCCGGATGGATTAGCCTGGCAGTTGCAGCTCACAAGAAAAGACATAAGACGATCTGAGGTTTATTTTAGACTGCATAATTTTTTAATCGCTGAAACTGCGAGTGGAAGTATTAGCAGACAAGAGGTTGTCAGCATGGTTCCACCTCTGGTTCTCGATGTCAAACCACATCATAAGGTGCTTTATTTGGATATGAATTTGAAATCAAAATACAACAATAATGTCTAAACAATGTAATGTACTTGTTTAGGTTCTTGATATGTGTGCTGCACCCGGATCAAAAACCGCTCAACTGATTGAAGCAATTCACGCTGAAGAGGGTGACGTTCCACCAGGTAATTGAAGCATTTATGCATGCAGTTGTATTTGGCGAAAGTGAGTGATTTGCAGTGAGTTGTTTAAATGTTGCAGAAGGATTTGTTGTGGCTAATGATGTTGATAACAACAGATGCTACATGCTTGTTCATCAAGCAAAAAGGTTGAACAGCCCGAATATTCTGATTACTAATCATGACTCCTCAGTAATGCCGAATTTTTCAATAACTGACGCAGATGGCGAACAGGAGGTGTTAAGGCAGGCGCGAGTTTGTTTACTATTATTAGTTTAATGAGAAATTGTATGATTATTAACAAATGTGTTGAATGTTTTAGATTTGATAGGATATTAGCGGATGTACCATGCAGTGGAGATGGAACAATGAGAAAGAATCCAGACATTTGGTGCAAATGGAATCCTGCCAATGGAAATAACCTTCACGGGTATGCTTGATCATCAATAAAAGAACGGTTGCCTTTGGAAATAATAATGTTTTCACCTTAATGTTTGTAGAATTCAGTATAGAATAGCGAAGCGAGGATTAGAGTTGCTGGCTGTAGGTGGGAGGATGGTCTATTCAACGTGCTCTTTAAATCCGATAGAAAACGAAGCAGTCTTGCATAGATTGTTATGTGAGACTGAAGATTCGGTTCAAATTATAGATTGCAGGCATCTTGTGAAGGGTCTAATTTGTAATCCAGGTATATTGAACGTGCAAATATTTATTCGTAGACAAAATGTACATTAAAAATATTGCAGGTGTATCTCATTGGCGTCCAGCATCCAAGGATATGAAGTATTACGATTCGTGGGAACAAGTTCCTACTCAATGGCAAACTCAACTGCGACCTAAAATGTTCCCTCCCAAAAAGGAAGACGCAGACAAATTTCATTTTGACAGATGGTAAAACACATATAATAATTGATATTTATTATTCACATAACAATTCAAATTAACTAATCCATCATTCATTTATTAGTATGCGGATATTGCCTCATCATCAAGATACAGGTGGATTTTTCGTGGCCGTGTTAGAAAAAGTGAAAACGCTACCATGGGAAGGCAAACCAAATGACAAGGAAAGTTTCGAAGAACGAGAAGCAACTGAAAACATTTCTTCGTCAGATAAAAAGCGCTCACTAGAAGATTACAGAAAATCAGGACCGCAAAAGAGGAAAAGGCGCAAGTATGGCTTTAAAGAGGATCCTTTTGTCTTTTTTAAGGACGAAACTGAAGATGTCTGGGCTTCTATCAAGTAAGAGTTGAACTGGAATATGAATTCAAATGATTATATTATTACTAAATCGTATGATACTCGATGATTACAGATCATTCTACAACATCTCAGGCAGTCTTGATCCAAAGTGTTTGCTGGTAAGATGTCATGAAGGAAAGAAAAAGAATATTTACATGACCTCTGCTGCAATAAGAGATATTGTTATTAGCAATGCAGATAAAGTTAAAATGATTAACACAGGGATCAAAACTTTTGTGCGTTGTGACAACAAAAACATGAAATGCGCATTCAGATTGGCTCAAGAAGGTATTAGGAGTATCTTCAATTATGTCGGAGAGGACCGTAAAGTGCACATTTCTAAACAAGATCTCATCATGCTGTTGCAAAATAACAATCCAAATACACCACCGGAAATTGTCAAATTAAGCGCAGAAACTCAAAAGAGATTGAACAATTTCGGTATGCTCGTTTTTGTATTTGTTTTTTTTTTTTTTTTTTCATCGTCATATTGTATGTTGGATTTATTTATTCTCTGATGATATCGCTTTGCAGCTACTGGCAGTTGCATATTGATTTGCGAAGATGACAATGCAGGCAGTCAATTTCCATTGAAATTTGAGCTTGTTGGATGGCGAGGTACCATGTCCCTGAGAGCATACGTTCCCATGCATGAAACGATTCATTATTTACGATTGTTGGGTGCAGATTGCTCCAAATTTGGTAATTATGATGCTAATAATTGATTATTATTGTGTATACGTCACTCTAAGTTGCGCTCATATTTCAGAAAAGAACAAGTTTCAAGAAAATCGTGACGCGCTTGCCTCGAAAGCTGAAACCGAGGAACCAAGCGCACCAAAAACTGACAACGACGAGCAGAGTACTGCAGTCGACGAACCGATGCAGACGAATGAGTGCAAAGAAGAGTAATTTTGTCAGCAGTTTCCAGTTTCATCGATTTCAAACTGTATTACGTGTACAAGTGAAATATTTTTTCAATAAATTTTAATAAAGACGGATAAGACGAAATTATATGACTAAACAACTCATTTCCATTGTTTGCTTTGTATTATTAAAAAGTCAAATGTTAATCAAATTTTACGTTCGTAATAATAACTTGACAAGTTTCGGGCGACAATTTGTAATCAAGAAGTAATCTCATAAATACAACATGTTGCAATACCATATTATACATACATTATTGATAAAAATCGCGGTTGTATATACGTAGCAATTAAATACAAATAATGGATGGAACCGTTCATCGAGTCCGACAGTATCGTATTAGGACGGGTTCTGTTTCAAAATAAAAAGTACAAAATATGCGCTGCTCTGCAATGCGATATTGAACGTCATAAAATTGTTTGATATTTACTAAAAGTCTCGGCTTGTTGGCGATGTTAACTTGTCAGCAAGATTTTGTGAGGTAGATGTTGCTTTTGCACCTGAAATTGTAATTTGTTTTATGATATTTGAGAACAATAACATAGAAAAGCGAACAAAAAGGTTAAATAAATAGTGTTTGACCTTACTCTGTGAAATTTTGTTTCGTGAGTTGTTTGGGCATGGGTAGTCGCCGCCCATCAAATGTTCTCGCCATTGATTTGCATTAATCAATGTGGTACAAAGTGGACACCTGTCATGTCCTTGGATAGTTTCTAACACATCAAATGAATCGTTACAAGAAATTTTAATAAAACGAGATGAATATAATTAAGTCGACGGGTGCCATTATAGTCTTTAAACCAAAAAAAAGTATTCAATATATTATATATATAAAAATTGTCCGTGTTCACTTTGTTCACCACCGCCTCGACAACAACGAAACTGCTCCCGTCATTGCACCCAACGACTTAATTGCAGTATGATATATAATACTAACTTTTGCATTTCTTGTCTTTCGCATGAATATTTATCAGCTGTTCGTTGATCGCTTGTTTACACGTATCGCATTTTACGTAATTGCTCCTAAAGTCACATTCATCTGTAAGAATAATATACGATGGTATAATTGATTCGAAATAAATCTATTGTAATATAATTATTAGCGATATACATACTTAACAAATGTAAATTCAGATACGAAATTTCCACTACTTGTTTACAATTTTCGCACTTTGTTAACATTGGACAGTCTTTCCAGTAATGTATATTCAGGGCCTCCTCGGAGTAAACTTGATTTTTCGACAAACAAAAAATACACATCCTGAAACATGATCGATGTTGAAAAAATGTAAGTTCTCACATTCAAAATTGATGTGAAAAAGATGAGAATGAAATACATAAAGTTGATATAATTACTTGTCGCTCTTTTGATCCACGCCACTGTCAAATGATGGTGTCATACTGGCGGAACTACCCGTGCTCACAGACGGGCTATCTCGAGAAGGTGTCAATGATGATTTTGAGACAGTGATAAAATTATTGTCAATAGATTTCTTATTCGTTGGTGTTGGCGTTTTAAGTGGAGTGTCCAAGTCAGTTTGTCGCTAAAAGAGAAAAAGGAATTTAAAAATCATCAGTATCGCGAAGATTGAGCCACACTGTTCGTTTGAATACTTTGCTGTTAATGACCTGAAAGTCAATGAGATCAAACTCATGAAATAACTGCCTGTACAAAAGGTTTCTTCTAGTAATATCATCATCAGGAGGTAGCTGTTTTCTGACAAGACGAGGATTGATCCTGTAAACTAAAACTAGAATTCTCTCAGAAACCTTTCTGACTGCTTCTGCCGGATGATGGAGTCCTGTTGAGCCCAACTCTGATAGTGTACGACAAGTCAGACCACTGCAACAGTCGCAATGTCTTATCAGAGCAAACGATAACAAGTTTTAGCAGCAACAGCAGCTGATGAGTTGAGGAACAATGATCTATGTCGCAATGAATCAAAGACAGACGAAGAATGAAAGACAACTCTTGCGGTTGAAAGATACATTATGAATTTAATACAATCAAATTATAAGGTTGAACAATTCATAGAGAGACATGACGTTATTTTCCTCAAAACAAGTAACATATACGTGTGGGGCAGGCAGTGGACGTATGTTGGTTGGATTTTGGTTTCACCTCTGTTTGTCGGTGGAGATGCCGTGATTGAGAATGAGCTGCTCAACCATTTCTAATCTACTGAGCGCTAATCGTTGATGAGTGCTACTGCTGACGGGACGAGTCAGGTGCACAGGGATGATGTGCAATTCGCGAACACATTTACAGTCCGCCATGCTCAGGATAGTATGCACTGCCATGTTGTGGATCCTCGGTGTTGTATCTCCTGACTTTGTCAACAGTTCTGGCAACAGCTTCTCTACGCTGCGAGCTATCTCGCTCGTTGATACCCTATCATTCGTTATAATATAATACACTTCATTATGTAACCGATAATCATTTCATAATAGCTGTAGTGTACCAAAAGTTTACCTGTTGGCAGCGAATTCGGAGAAAAAAAAGCGAATCAATTGAGCGGCTAAACTGTAAACGCTGAAAACCTTGTCTCTTAAAGCTCGATACAGCAGTAAAATTGATGCTCTGGCAAGTTTGTTTGCGGAATGTTTCGATTTTGCACTATCAAAATCTCGTAATTCTTTTTGAAGCATTAATAGTCCTTCTTCTTTATCAGTAAAATGTTTCGAATAAAATTTTTCCACCTGCAAATTATGCGCGAAGAATTAATTTTTTATTGTCACTATAACAATTATCTATAGAGTTGTTATTCATTCTTACCATCTCCATTCCAAAGACAGTAATCGGAAGTGCAGCTTGTTTCTTTTCTCTTTCGTTGAGTCTCGATGGAGCTCTGCTCTCTTGGCCATCATTGTGACACTCCCTTGTAAACTCATTTGTATGACTACTATAAAACGCCGAAGAGAAAAATAAAAGCAAAAGTTTGCCTCTTGTGATATTGTGCTCGCTTATATTAGAGTTAGTGCTTACTGTCTCAATGCTGGGATAGTTCTCTCTTCATAAGCTTCATAGCTGGATTTGAGTGTTGGACCGCTGGATTTGGTTCTTTTTTTAAGAGATCCCTTATTGTTGCAAGTTCCATTCGAAGGACTCGCGTTGACTTAAAAAAGATAAAATGAAATGACATGTTGTGTAGCATTCATAGAAAAGAATATGAATAAGTGAGTTATCAGTACCAGGGCTGTTAATTTTTTGATGTAAAGGTGAGACGGGTTGACATATAGGAGGTCCAGTTGGTGATATGGCTCCTTCTCTGCTTGTAGATACCACGAGTCTTGATGAACATGTTAGATTCTCGATCATACGAGCTGGTACTGTATCGGAGTCCTTATGCGAATCTTGTTCATCAATGGATTTATTGTTTTTTTCAAGCGGCTGAAATGAATGTTAGCAAATAATAATAAAATTAGTAATGTTGTAGATTGGTCAATTGTTCGAATTTTGTCTCACCCCATTGGATTCCAGCAAATCTTCCACTTGTAAAATGTTGTAGACTTGCTGCCGATAATCATCCGCCTGACTTTTCTTAGCTTTTGCTTTATCGTAATCTTCTAACGCAATAGCATACTTTTTTTCTAATTCATATTTGCCCAGCCTCTCTCCAGCTTTCCTCAAATTTTCCATTGCTAATTTCAATTTCGAGGCATACTCAAATCTTTCTTCTTCCACTGCCTGCAGTTTTTTAACTTCCATCTGGCGAATGATTTTTGCTACGTCTGTATCGACGTACATTTCGAAAGCCAAATCGTCATAAGCTGACGAGTAAGAAGCAGTTTCGTCTTGAATATCACCAATAACGTTGATTGCGATGAGGCCAACCTATAAAATCATTTATATTGAGTTGATATCCTATATGTACAATTAATGTTACATTCGTTTTTGACTGAAATAGAGACCTGTCGGTAAAGATTGTGCGAGTTTCTGTGCGGCTCGTGGAGTTTGAGCATGAGTGAAGAGGCTTCTGTCAACGAAAGCGGTACACTTTTTAACTCTCTGCTTTTGTACATTGTCCTTGCGTTATCCGACAACGTAACATAGCCCAAATAATCCAACTCCGAGAAAGAGGCTGCACTATCTCCTGTTGATTTCCATATCTCCAATTTTTCGGCTAACAACATTCTTATTAGTTCACTCATAATTCCAATCAATTATAATGTAATGAATGATTCACTTACGAATTAAATACTGGTGCGCGAGAATTTGTATTCTAGTAAGCTTTGCTGGACACTCGAGCCGCAAAATGAGTTCTTGTGGATAAGTACAATTTTGTGCACTTTGCCAGCCGCGTACAGTCGGACCGTGTACGTTGAGTTCGCTCGCTGGATGCCTCTCCTCTTCACCTACAAGTACATTCAGCAATTGCAATCAAACGCCCAAACTTTGCATACTTCTAACGCACATTCAGCAATATCACAATAATAAATAACAACCCACTCTCTAGTTGAGACATGACTTATTTTCATGTGTGAGCGTACTCTCTTGAGCAACAGAAAACACACTTAAAAGGAACTGTGTGTATTTCATCAACGCATATAATTCGAATTGACGCAAATCACCTTCAATTTGCTATATCTTGAATGAAAAAATATGTTGAAAGAAAAACAAAAACAAAAAAAAAACAATGTACGTTTGATGACAGCACGTACGTACTATCAAACTGTCCAATTAGAGTATTTTTTGTCTTTGATATTTTATGAAGGTGCTGATGATAAATGAAAACTTGAATATATTTTATGGATACATTAATTTGAGAATAAAGATTTAAGCAAGTTGTGGAACGGCTTACTTGTAGCATGGACAATGGTGAACTTAATCTGCCTCGGCATCGTTTAGTGTATTGTTCTATGCGGCAAATGCAAGAGGAACAAATTGTTTTGGATTTGTCAAATGTGCCATCTGAATTAGCGCGCACGAAAGCTAGTTCAATCCACACGCAACAAGGCTTGCGATCGGACTAACGCAGTCAACCTGTCCTGCTGTCCTGTCAGACGACGACGCAGTCCGATGCAACTCCGTATATTGTAATATCGATTTCAAAAACATGCTCTATCGCGCGAAACTTCATATAAACTTAGCTTTACCTGCCACACAATATTTAAATCAAACTCGATCGACAAATTTAAAATACGTTCCTTAGAATAAAAAAAGATGAATTCACATTTTTTAGCAAAAGTATCACTGATTTGCAAGTACCTATAAAAAATATTTGTCAGAATTCATGGCGATTTTATTTGTTGGTGCAAATTTAAAAATAATAAAATGTTAATCTCCCCCAAAACTTTTTAATATAATATTAGGTCATTTTCTAACATTTACGCTAGCTTGTTTATTTTCTAAAACTTCTTTCCTGCTTATATGGTAAAACTGTCCACATATCTCATTTGAATGTGTTACGATAACATATGAGATCATCGATCTAACGACGATACCAAATATTATATGCTACCTTGTACTTGAAATTAGAAGGGAATTATATAGAATGTAATCTTAGTATAAATACAAGTATTTGGGCTATAAGAGCCACTTCAGCAACAATCATTGTAATATCAACATCTATCAAGTGTCAGTAATAAACCACTATTACAAATAGTCAATAGAAAAAATAATTTCTTTCGCACACTTCTACTCCTACAAATAATAAGGTCCATTGTAGGAATGGATCCGAGTTTATTGGAGCCTTTTTTGTGATGTTACTTTACGCTAATAATACTCGACCACGTTTACAAAGATGATTAAAATGGTAATTTGATTGTACAAGCAAGTTATATCTATCATGAACAACAGCCAACATGCAACATTGTACACTTTGTTCTTTTGTAGATATGCAAAATGAACTAGGCGGCATGGACAATATAACATATTAAAAGGCATCTAGTTTCAACAACAGCGTACGGCAAGTGTGTTGATCAGAGAGCGTACCAATGATTTGGTGCTCGATCAATATGCGCAGTGCCTCTGCAGAACTGATATATTATTTCAATCCGATTCTGATAACGCATTCAAAGTTTGTAGGACAAATAATTCGAATCATTTTATGAAATGGTACTTATTTAATCATTATAATACAACATAAAAGACAAACGCTAGGTTGTGGAAAAAAGGTAGAGTAGGCCTTTAACAAATTGGATTATTTCAGAGCCACCGAGTTTTGATTCTCCGTAAACTCGATCAACAAAACTAATTGGCACTTGGTTTATTGTATAGTTGAATTGTCTGGCTCGAACTATCATTTCCATTTGAAATACATAGCCCTTGGAAATGCAGGATTTAATCAATTTTTCCAAGATGTCTTTTTTGTACAGTCTGTAAAAAGAAATACATATGAATGTAAAACACATTGTAAGAAAAAGAAATTTGATAACATCCAATAGTCACCTGAAACTTCCTGTCAAATCACTAACTCCGGGCCTGAGTAAAAATTGTGTTAAAAAATTGGCTCCTCTGCTGATCAGTTTTCGTTTAAAATCCCAGCCGTAAACTCCACCATCGCCAGCATATCTTGTCCCAGTAACGATATCACAATTTGACTTTTTCTGTTCTTCTATCATTTTTGGAATGAATTTTGGCTATAAACAAATGAAAAACAAAAATAGGAGGATTGTCTGATGAATTTGTTTGATGAATGAGATGCATACACTAGTTAAAACGTACGTGGTGAGACAAATCGGCATCCATTATGATAATAAAGTTGCCGGTTGCATGTTTAATTCCATGAATGTAAGCACTGCCCAGCCCAAGTTTCTTCTCTCTGGGTTTCAGCACAATTTTATCTTTTCCGTAATACTCTTGAAGCTGTTTTGCCATGTCAAGAGTTCCGTCTGGTGAACCATCGTCTATCACAATTATTTCATAAGGAGCACCGCTGTAATAATAATTCATTGTATGTATGCATGAGAGCGTTTTTTGTTTTACACAAAAAGTATTCAAATAATGTACTTACTAATCATCCATATATTTAACAATCAGCCATGTTATAATGGGCAAGTTTTGCACTTCATTGTAAGTAGGCAGAAGTATCGTATATTTGTTTTCCGCCATTTATTGATTATATTTTTTGTCAAGTGAAATTTTCCGAATTGTTGAATTTGCGCTCCTCGTTGGTCAGCGCACGTCACGTCACGTCAGACGTCAGGATAAAAACAAGAGTAGTTGAATTTGAGGTTATACTTAGTTGCAGTTGAAGCCACCAGGTGAGGTATATATATACTCACCACTCGTCAGTCGTCCTTCGAGTTCGATAGATATACGATAAAAAGTGAGATGCCATGATAATAAAACAGCTGAGCGTAAACTTGATCCGGACAACACTCTAATGTTGTGGTTTGACATTTGTGACAAACATTCGGTTAGAAGAAAAAAAATATAATAATAATGGCGACAAGAAATTTAACAGAAGCTTTTGTTCTTATGAGAAACAATGCTTTGCAAACAAAACATATTTATGCCGAACAAGTAAGTATACCAGATATTATATATTTTGTACAACGAATTTCAATGCATTTAATTTATAACTGATGACTTTTATCTATTGCTTTAAACAGAACTTGTCTGACAGAATGGCCTTAGTTGGAGCAGAAAGTATACAAAACGATGGGGTAGAATTGAGGAGAATTAATTTGGGCATTTCATCGCCCCCTGTATGGATAGACACATTGGAAGAAGCACAATATATTTTAAGTAGACTGCGAGTCAAAATTGATAATCTCATTGAATTGCATTCGAGACATGTCACGAGACCTACTTTAGATGACAAATCACAGGTACACACGGGTCATCGCGTTGTCAAACTGATCAACAACATATTTACAATATAATGAATGCAAAAATGTGTTTAGCAACTGATAACAATTAATAGACAATAATTGTTGTCTTCATTTAGGAAGAAAAACAAATGGAGCAATTAACCAGGGACATTAGCAAAGCATTTGCAAATGGGTATAAACAAGTAAAAATAATAAAAAATGCTGCAGTACACGAACAAAAATATGCAGAGCGTCAGCTGGCCAACAGTGCAGTTACAGCTCTTTCTGTAGCACTTCAAGAATTAGCAATCAAATATAGGACTGCGCAAAACAAATATTTGCAACGTTAGAACTATAAACGATTGTGCGTTTATTGATTTACTGTTGTTCGTAGAAATTATATTATTTGAATTGACTTTCAGAGATAAACTCAAGGGAAGAAAGAAGTAGACAGTTCATGTTGGATCAAGTGTTTGTTGAGAATGGATCATCGGAACAATGGTTAACCGAAACTCCTGCTGATAATGAAAATGATAGTTCCGATTATTATTGGCAGGCAGCGCCTCAGCAGATACAACTTGGGGAATCTGTATTATTGCAGTTAGAAGAGGCCGAAAATAACATTAAAATGGCTGGTGAGCGGCAAAATCAAGTTGGACATATTGTACAAAGTATTTCAGAGCTAAATCATATTTTTAAGGTACACCAAATCATGCCTCTTGTACGTGAATGCGAAATAGCATATTTTGTTTTCTAATTTCAATCATTGTTTAGGACCTTTCGCATGTAATACAAGAGCAAGGAACCGTATTAGACAGAATCGATTACAATATAGAACAAACTCAGTTGCAAGTCACCGAAGGCTACAAACAACTCAGAAAAGCCGACTTATATCAAAGGTCCAATCGCAAAATGTACTGCATTTTCATCCTAGCCAGTGCAATTGTTTTTCTTAGTTTTTTATTGATTATGTTTAAGACTTGAACGATTTGTCACTGTAACATGTTACGTTATTACTAAATGAATGAATCAACAAGTAAACAAAATGACAATTTATTTACACATTAAACGTTAATCGTTTGTATTGGATTTGTTTATCGAGGTGTTACTTTTAATGAAGATGTAGCTTTTGCTTTGATTCTATTGTGGATTTGGGTGCACTCTCTTTGGGTGAGAACGCGCTCCATGTGTCTGTACGTGATCCTGTAAGTGTGTGACAACTTGTTAACTTTGGGATGTAAGTATTCGTCTATCAGCTCAATTTGTTCGACTGTTTCGCCGGCTATTTCTCGGACAATGTCGTAGAAATCATTGGAACAATACGATTTATCGCTGGGAAGCCAGAAGCTCATATCGTTCTCACATTTTGGGTACACACTCACAGGCTGAAAAAGTCATCAAACTTCGTGTTCAAAAAGGACGATAAATCTAGAAGCAATTGTATAAGAAGTGTAGTTACCTTAAATTTGATCGGGGTATAGATATCGTCAACTTTAAACTGATTCAAAAAGCCAGTGTCCGTACTCCAAAACAATCTAATATCTGGGATACCGTACAAACACATTGCCAATCGCTCGAGGCCCAATCCAAACGCCCAGCCGATTCTGTCCGACGTTCCAGCGTTATTCAAAATTTGTTGTTTAATGATGCCACATCCACATACTTCAAACCAATCGTTATTGTAAAATATCTCGAGTTCCCAGGACGGATGAGTGAATGGAAAATACTGGTCAACCCATCTGTACTGCAAATCTTTGCCAAACAAATCTTCGGCCACTCCCAGCAACGCTGTTTTCAGTTGATGTTCCACAATTTTGACAGCCTCCAAAGTGTGACAGCCTTGTTTCTCATCACTATCCATTCGATTCTTTTCAAATAATTGCAGATTGCCGTTATTTGTTTTGACACTGTTGAAAAGTTGTTCTGAAGTGAATGTTCTGACGCCATCCATCTGATGGAAAACAGGGTAATGCTTTGAGTCAATTTCGTCCCTCCTGTAAACTTCGCCAACTATCAAAAAGTTGTCCAGTCCCATATTGATCAGTTCAACTTGGTGAGCTGTCGTGTGCGCCCTTAACAAATGATCCTTGTTTATGTAGTAACAATCTTTTTTGCTTCTACTAGGGTGCTCTTTTGGAATCAAAAGTGAGTCAAAATTTTGCCAAGTCGTCACCACTGGACTCAGATTGTCATAAACACTGAATAGCGGTGTCTCGCTTCGACCTTTGTAATTTCTATAAAAGTAGTTGACTATCCGTTGGCGCACCAAATCTAAAGGATGTTTCTTTTGCAAGTGCAAATTTGTATTAACAAGAGACAATATTTTTGGACTGATGTTTGTCCATTCGTCAGTATTGTAGCGTTTTTTTAGAACATCGATCGTTTTTTTTGGTATGTCTTTTGTATTCAATTCTGTCGAATAGGCTCGCATAACGCTTGCCATCCATTTCAAACGCACTATCCCATGTCTGAAACATATTTATGCCTTCTTTTTTATTCTTTTCAATTTATTTTATTTTCAACATTTTTACATACCTATGGATAAGCATGGTTTCTTTCTTACTGCTGCCGAATTTTATTTATTTTTTTGTGTTGCTTCTTCAAGGCAGCATTGGTATTTCGAGGTTATGTCTCATGTCTCATGTGCGTTGTCAGTCTGCTGCAGTCAGCTGATGTTTAGCATTGTACCGAACAACCAAGCCTCTCATATTTTGTATACAATTTGTATTCTAAACATCAAAAATGTCTCTTGTCCAAACTAAAACTGTCTTGAGCCTGTACAGATCTCTTATTAGAGAAGCTAAAAAATGGAACGCTTATAATTACAGGTGAATTCCATTCGTTTTCATTTTACTTTCCCGCTATTTGTTATACTTTTTTATTATAACATTCATTACACGCTTTTTATGATTCTGCTATATTTGTTTACGCTTTTACGTTATTTACTTTTCCAGAATGTACGCCTTACGAAAAATAAAACAGGAATTCGCAGTTGGCAAAGACCTAGGAAACGAGCAACTTATCAAAGAAAGGTTACAATATGGACAAAATGCATTGGAAATGATCAAACGACAAGTGATAATAGGAAATTTGTATAGTACAAAGCCCTTAGTGATAGAGCATACGAAATGATGTAACAACGAACCGTAAAATAAACTTTTTCAAATACAATATGGCATATATTTAGATATAGAACATTGTATTTGTTATTTCGTTTTGTTTGGTTTTCTTTTAAACTGACTAATCGCGATCGCGCGCTTATTACATCCAACCAACCAATTGTCATACTAAAAATATTAAAAAAAAAAACAAAATGAAAACTAGAAAATATAAAATCATTTTTGTTAAAAAACACAATGCAAAATGTTCGGCTTTTAATTCACAATAATTTTCGCTGTAAAAATCATCTGGCGATCACTGGCGATGCAGCAAGAACAAGAATAGAAAGTTGTTTTGAAGATTAGCGCGGATTCTGAGCGATGGACGCGCGCGCAGCTGTTCTGATTCTGACAGTGACCGCTGACCGCACTCTGGAAGTTGAACATAGTCAACAATAGTCATAGTCAATATATAAGGAGAGCCAAGGGAAAGCTGAAAGCATTTGTTTGATTTGTTTGTTTCTCGGTTGCAAAATCCTAACTTATTTTAATACATGGTTCATTTGCCCAAAACAAAGTGTCTCGCGTCTTATTTGGACTCTTGACAAATAAGCCGACTCAGCATTAATATTTAAATCTACCGTGAAACGACAAACGATATATAAAAACAGCAGATTTTGGGTTATCTCATCGTGAATTCTAAAAACAAAGTGTAGTTTAACAAGACAAGAATGGAGGTTAACGATCAGACCCAAATTCAAAACAATTTACAGGTATAACTGAAAGATGTTTTTTTATAGGTTAGGGACAATGTTTATTTTACATTTCGTGTTATATCTATACTATTTGATAGGACGTATAGAATTTGTGTACATTTGATAATATTGTTAATTTTCATTTACAGAGTCATGTTAGAATTAAGCATGATTGGTATCAAACTGATACACTTGTTGTGGTCACTGTATTAGTAAAAAACTCGAAAAACGTTAAAGTGGAAAATTCTGAGAACAGCGTAAGTATAAATGAAATCATGTTAAATTAGTTTTTACAGTTGTCTTTCAGCGAGGTTGATAGATGTGGTTGTTTTCAGCTTCGAGTACTTGGTACACTGTCAGACGGCAATGATTATTCAATGGAGTTTCATCTTTATAAATCAGTAGTGCCAAACCAGTGTGAATTCAAAATACTTCCATCCAAAGTAGAAATCAAACTTAGAAAGCAGGAGGGTTGTAGATGGACTCATTTGGAAAGAACGGAATCGTTAAACATTGAAGGTAATAATGAATTTGATGATGTTGGAATGAAATAGTTGTCGATACACGTATACTAAGACGAGGAATGGTTAACAGAAAAAGCTGAAAAGTCGACGCAACCACCAACATATCCTTCCTCTAGCCGGAAAATGATTGACTGGAATAAGGTTGAAAAAGACATAGAAAAAGAAGCGGACGAAGAAAATCCGGAAGGTGAAGCGGCTGTTAATGCTTTATTCCAGAAAATTTATGGCCAGGGATCTGATGACGTTAGACGAGCTATGAATAAATCATTCGTAAGTGATATTCATAATATTGCTTATAATATTATACTTAGGATTTGTTTAAAAAAAACTTTAATACTTGACATGTACTTGTTAGGTCGAGTCAGGAGGTACAGTTTTAAGCACAAATTGGGACGAAGTAGGAAAAAGTAAAGTTGAACGCAAACCAGCTGATGGCGTTGAATGGAGATCGTGGAATTGAAAGTCCTTTTTTCTCTTATTAAGTTTTTTGATAACAAATAAATAAGCAACTTATTCGGCATGAAAAGTATTTTCGAATCAATAAATGATTAACAACTCTTTGACTATAACGTTTATTAAGATGATCATTAAAAATCAACAATTGTTTTATTTACATGGTTCGTCATATGAATAAATATTCAATCTGGCATCTAACTAATTTTGCTGAGAAGGACAAGTGAAACGATGGCAAGTCCAGCATAGAAGCTGTAATGTTTGGCTTTTTCGATATCAAAGGATGTGGCAGGATGCTCTTCTTCAGCGGCATTAGAGCTTATCACATGCTGAGCATACTTGATCATAGCTGGATCTTTAGCAACCCAGCTAAAACTCTTGTTTGTCTGTTCGATCTGTCTTGAGACATCGGTAAAATTGACGCCAAGTTTTCTTTCCAACATTTCAAAGTACATTTTAAACATATTTTCATTTTTAATCTGAGCATCTGATATTGATCTATTCATATCGGAAATTCTCTTGTTGTTATAAACGATTGTTCCAACAAGTGAGACAAGAGCAACCGAAATTGAAGCTACGATTGAGAGGTATTTATATTTCTGAGCGTTCATATTTTGCGCATCATGATACTCTTTGATTGCCGTCGCAAGCTGAGTAAAATAATCGCGCTCTTCTTTTTCGATGAAGGACAATTCCTCGTTGATCTTCAATTGCTCTTGCAGGGTTCGGTTTTCCTGAATCGTCAGCTCAACGTATTTTGGGTCGTCCCGTCTGATGTGCAGCAACTCCGAATAAATTTCTTTAAGGCGTTGGTTCTTACTTGCGGCTATGCGGCTCAGATCACGCCGCTGTTCCTGACACTTGAAAAGCGTATTTTGGATATCGATGACACTTCGTTTTGCTACCTCCACGACGTCTAGACCTATAAGTTTTTGGTACCACTGCCACCAGTTGATTAACATCTTTGGTACAGGTGTAGATGCCTCTATAGATCCCGATTGTTGTAATGACTGCATTAACGCTGAACCGTTTATATTCTGAACAGAAGCATCCCCATCAATTATTAAGTGCCTTTTATGTACAGTTTCATTTACAAATAAATACAAATATCTTATCCAATGTATTACCTTCATTATACTACCATATTTTTGCGTCGCAACTGTCTGAATATTAGACATTTGTTTTTGAGCTTTTTCTGTTGCATTGCCAATTGCAGTGCTTGCATTGTTCAGCATCGGGCTTTTGTTTATCTGTGACATCACCATTTTAGACAATTTATAAGGACCTGCCATTGTTTTCTTGCAATTAAACAATTCTACCTTCTCTTCACAAATGCTTGCCAACGACCACAAATAAAACTTCACTTTCAATAAATACGTTTTCGGATTTTCAATCTCTTTTTAGGTTATGTTATGCATGTGTTTTAAGGCGAGTTTACATGTTTTGTAACATGTATGACAAATATATATATATATTTTGTTCATGCAGACGAACTGAAATGTTATTGTTATTTAAACAAACAAATAATATAATATGTAAATAAAAGGGATTTATAATATAATAATAATAATAATGATAATAATGTTTTCTACTTACAAGGACAAGTAACATTTATTAATACGTCAATTTTGGAACTATTTACAAGAACGGCAAAAAACTATTGTATATATATACCATTCAGAGCCTTAATTAAAAACGCGTTTGTTCTGTCTTTTTAGCGCGACTTTGTCGCTGTCATAGAACGATGATGCATAAAAATATAAGCCTAATCTGGAGTGTGAGGAGGATCTTGACTGAAATAGGGCGCTGTGTCACGTACAAGTAAAGTATGACAGACGTCACAAACTGATGATGGTCTCTGCTTTGGACCGCTTTTTACTATATTTGATAGGCATGATTGACAAAATATGCGACCGCAATGTCGGCAGTGTTTCTGAAAGTTGCAAAATGCAAATGTAATTGTAAATGCTTGAAATTCCTATTTGCATACAACGTATAAAAAAAGAAAAGGACGGATAGAACTGTGTACCTTGCTATTTTTCTTTGCCGCATTGAAAGGAGTGTGACAGTGTTGACATTCGTCGACATCTTCCTCGTACTGCCATCTAACTTCACTGTCAGCTTCCCGAATTTTTTCCAATTCAATCTAATTACAAGAGGATATGGTCACTTACGATCATATAATAAATCGACGTTTCTCACTGACTCATCAAGTGTGCAAAAGACTTGAAAGTTAAAGTCTTTGCAGTGCATATAATACTTTGAGTCAGAGATGTTTGACTACATGAATGAGCGGATATTTTGGTACCTGTAATGTTTGAGACAATCGGACAAAGTCTTTCTGAACGTGTTCACTGATATCCAAATCTTTTTGCAAAGTTGCCAGTCTTTGTCTCAACTCTGCTATAGTTGCTTCTTTTTTTTTCTTGTCTTCCATTAATTCCTCGAATTGAAGTTGCAACCGTTGCAACTGATCCTCTTGTTCTAAATATTGTCTGTGATCTTTATCATAAATATCCAGTTGAGACCTGGAAATGGTTTTGATGAAGCAGTGTAATATAAATTGATAGGCAAAATAATCAAAAACCCACCTGAGCTGAACAGTGTCTGTTGTAAGATCAGAAATTTGTTCTGACAGTCGGTTAACTTTGCACTGTAACTTATCAACATTGTCTTGTGCAACTTCATGTGCAATCGTTGCGATAATGAGCTCTTCACGTAGCTTCAACAAACTCAAGTGTAATTCCTCTACAGTATTTGGCATGTCAATGTGTTCATTTTGGATCTTGTGAGACGTTTTATTATATTTTCCCATCAGAAAATCATTTTCCTTTTGTACTCTAGAAAATCAATAACAATTTATGTGGTTTCTCGCGTATTGCTTTTATTATTATACTAATTATAAATAAAAAAAAACATTGCTTGCTGACTTTTGCAGATGCTTGCAGACGCTTTCTCTTTCTTCTACTAGTCGGTGCAATTGTGTTCGAATTGTCTCCTCAGTTTGTGAATAAGTTTGTTTCAGATCAATCAAGGTTTGATGAGATTTAAGCGAGGTGCTCTTCAATTCAGCCAACTTCATCTTGTATTGCTCTTTTTTTTCATTCCATTTCTCTTCCATCTCTTTTCGGAATTCCACTTCTTTGGTAAGTTCATTCTTCTGAGTGTACAAAGCCTGTTGGACATCCGATAGTTTTTTCTCTAGATCCTTAGCACGATTTTGAACCTTGACTAATTGAGCCTCGTAGTTGTCGCACATCTCACAGTTAGCGTCAGTTGTTGGGTCGCGCTTTTTTGGAACAATCACCTCTTCCTTATACTTTTGTAACTCTTGATCTGTTGCTCTTAACTTTTCTTTTAAGGCCTTAATTTCTTCCTCCAAAGGTTCTACCAGCGAACGTAACTCGTCTGCATCCTCCTGAGCCTGCACAAGCATGCATGAATAATTGATTTCCTTGTATAAAATTTCCATGTTATGCACATTGAAAAAGGAAATTTTTGTTTAACAATTATCAACTTCATCAAGATTTACTCTTATGCTTGTATCGTGATATAGATTTAGGGATTGGTCGCATTAAAAAGAAAAAAAAAAGAACCAGTTAATGATGCACAAATGAGCTGATAATGTATGCATATTTCTTAATACCTTGCGCATGTTTTCTTCAAGATTATCTGCTGGCCCGAGTGATAAGGAATCTGCTCCTAGCTGTGACACTACCTTGCGCAGCGACTTGGTTACAGTAGACAGTGATATCTGTGGGCTCTCTGATACAGTCTCACGGGGCATTTGGATTCTCAACGTTGTATTTTCTTCTTGCAACTTTGCAATTACTTCTTGTAACTTTCGCGTCTCATTATCTAGCTCAATTCTACAACATTTGTTTTCCTTCAATGCCTCATCAAGCATATGTTGCAACGACGCAATTTCTTCTTGGGCCTTCCGCTTTTCCATCAATAAATCTTCCTCTGTCTTCAGGCCGACCACCAGCAGCTGACTCTTTGCCTCATCCACTTTTGTTGCTAATTCTGTTACTTCATTTGTCAATCTAACATTTTCTTCTTCGCACTTTTTTAGTTTCTCTGTTTTTGTACAATTAAATTATTACTAATCATTTCAATTATTTTTACCATATATAACAACACAATAATATCTTTAAAAGACCTTCTTTTTGTAAATACAATTCTTTCATCTGCGCCCTTTGTCCGTTGTATTCATCCTGAAGACTTTTTATTTTTGTTTCTAGCTCTTGAATTTTCCTCTCTGCAAAATCAATTAACTTTTTTAATATCAACATTTATTGTGACGAAATTATGCATCACAATTATTATATTAATAATTGATACTATTAGCGAATAAGAACTCTAAATGGAATCTGCTTGTCGCTTATGGAATCTGAAAAATTGCCATCCAGAAGGACTTTAAATTTAAAAAAAAAACTGTACACATATGTTGTTTTATTAAGGGAGTGGTGCATTGCCCGCGTGTTACCTCAAAGTCTACCTTTGACAGTATACAATAATAACAAATCAAAGGTCCGAACGGAGTAAGATCTTAAACAGGAATAACGTACCTTCTGGTTTTTCTGAGAAATGTTGAGTTTCGTCAGTAGTGTTATTCATTTTTTATAATTGAATGGATTTTATTATAACTAAGAAAGAAAACACATTCGATAACTGTGTTGTTCGGACAACGTGATGTGTCAGCACAGGTTGTTTAGTTTTTGATTCCGTCTTATGGCGTATAACAACTGCAGGCTAAATTTGCTCGACATTTTAGGTCTATATATAATCATAGCAAATTCATCGCACTGATTCACATCCAAGAACACATCATATTGAAACAAAAAAAAAAAGAAACCAAAATTATGTGCCCGTGTATTGTATTTTGGTTGTATCGTCAGAATACGACAGATCATTGAATCAGTACTGAGCAATAGACCTTGCACCTTACATTTCATTTATCTACACTGTACATTTTGCGTCGATAAAGTAGGTTTTCTTTCTTCGTGATTGACCAATGGCGCCAACATACTTTTTGATATAAAAATTAAAACCATATATAAAATTTTTATAATAATGCAATAGTATGCACGTTCATTTTAACCATAAAAAAGTGTATACACAAGATTTTGTTTTAACAATATTATTTTTAATGTTTGTGAAAAACTAGAATCAAGAGTGGAAAAGTTTTGCCGTCCAACAAAAGTCTTAGAGATCATTTTTAATAAAAATAGTAGAGAATTATTATAAGATATTTTCTTTTACTGTAAAGGAAGAAAAGTTCGTTTCTATATAATTAAATCTACTTACCACTATTATGTTATTATAACCGAGCGTGTTTAGTTCAGTGGTCAAGGCTTCAATATTTTTTGCATTCGGGATGTATGATTTGGAAATTTTCTTAGTGTTTTAAACTTTATATTTAAAAATGTAATGTACTTTAATGAATTACAATGTCAAAAAACAAACAACGTATTATCTTGAAAACTTTTAATTGTATTTACACAAAATTGTTAATTTGCGCCATGCTTTTTTCATCGCTATGCTTCTCAAAGCATGACGATTATATCGAAATAATGGAAAATATCAATAGTTTGATATAATTAATGATAATCTAATTAAAATAAGACGAAGCACATTTTTTTCGAATCGGAGGCTGATTCAAAATTTGAAAACATCGAACTTAGGTCAAAGGTAGCACCCGAACCTGTACAAGAACACGAACAATCTTGAGTGAAAGTTGAACTTATATCGGATTCATCGGTTGCACTGGTGACATTTGAACTAGATACGTCAACATTATTTGATTGCGAAATTGAATTTTTGGATCCAACAGCATGAACGTCAGAATTTGATGACGAATCTGAATCATTATCAGAACACGAAAGATTGATAGAAGCTGAACTCGATTCGTCTTCTGAATTCGAGGCAGACTCAGAAGTTGACATTGAATTGCCTGAGGAAACAGTTGGTGATTGAGATATTATTGCACTTGCTTCGCTGCGGTAACCTGAGTTTGTTGTCTGACCTTGTGATGATGATTCATGAGTGGATGCTAAACTAGATGCGTCTACTGAACTCAAGACAGACTCAGAAGTTGACATTGAATTGTCTGAGGAAATAGTACGCGCTTGAGAACTTATACTTGCTTCGCTGCGGTGATCTGAATTAGTTGTCTGACCTTGGGATGATGATTCATGAGTGGATGCTAAACTAGATGCGTCTACTGAATTTGAGACAGACTCAGAAGTTGACATTGATTTGCCTGAGGAAACAGTTGGTGATTGAGAACTTATTGCACTTGCTTCGCTGCGGTAACCTGAGTTTGTTGTCTCGTCACGCGATGATTCAGAAATTGAAACTACATTTGATTCGTTGAGTAATAATTGTGACGACTCAGAAGATGAAGCCGAATCATTTGTGGAAATTGTTGGTTTCCTTTTTCGCGATCGTGTACACCTTCGGGCCCAAGGATTGCATTCTAACAACGGACAACAATCTTCTTGTTTTTGACACTGAAATGAACAAATCGAATAATTGTCGATGAGTTGTTGACTCAAATTTTTCGAATAAAACAATCTATGCCACATATTTTACTTACAATCATTCCTGCAAGTCTGCAGTTTCCATCAGGCAATGGAAGTTTCATTTCTGTACACCTTTGTTTATAAGGATTGCAGACAAGTGTATCGCAACATTGCCCATTAGATGAGCACTTAAAAAGATACAAATCTATGAATCAACATCAAATTACTTTCCTATAAATGCAATAAGAGCACAACTTACCTTTTCTCCTCTTTGTATGCAGTCAACATTACGACGACTCATGGCAAAGTTTTGGCTGCTAATACTTAGACACAGCAAAACAGTAGAAACAATGGTGCTTTTCATTTTTTTAATATTGAATTTTCACGAATTATGTCAAAAACAGGAATCAGGACAACTAGTTTTCAATTCTGTTCATCTTAATGAAAGGCCATCTCTCAATGATTACAACTCCGTTCATGGTAGCTCTTTTATAACACTTGAAACCGCGTGAGAGTAAGTTTATCAGTTTTTTTATCAAGCATTGTACTTAAATATTTAGAGATTCATATGTTTGTCAAGTTGTGATTGAACACATCGCGGAAAAAATACTGAAATTATGACTCACACGCCGCAACTTTTTTTACTTATTAAAGGTTGCATGAACAGCAAGATCATTAGCGACATTGATGGTAGATTGCCAAAATGAAGAAAGAAATATAAAGCAATAAGGTATATTGAAAATGAATTTGATTGGAAATGAATTTGATCAACTAGAAATTTAAGTCGGGCGGAAATCTGGTCCAGACTTTATTAAACTGTGCCCAAGTCCGTGAACCGTGCTGGGGCCTGACGTGGCAGAGGTAATGGTCGCTTCGACTTGCGCCCAATCAGGGGGCTAGATCAAATTTACCCAGCTTGGCCCAAGGTAGGCTCACTGCCCAGGCCCACGCTCGTTTGGCAAGTAACTTCCCTCCCAAATTTAAGCCTCTAAATTTTAATTAAATGTAGAAAAGTCATTTTATAGAGGTTAATATTTTACAGAAATGTTCCATTACAAACCTACGAGGAAAGTATCATTTCTATTCTATGTAGAAGCACTGAGGAGATGTCGTTTGGATGTTGATCAATTTTGGGATGCTTCATAGTATAGGACTTGAAAAATATAAAATGACATTTTTTATAGAATCATATATCGAAACTTTTTACCAGTAAATTGGACGTAATTAGCATGAGTATGTGAAATTAAATTTCGGTCATGCTTTTTCGCAGTGGTAGGTATATAACCTGTCGCGCCTCTAAGGAGACAACTTTGTGATACCTATTTTGTGAATTTGTGATCTACATATGTTCAAATCAAGAAAACTTTGTAATACAAAATTATGCTGTACAAAATTTTCTCGTTTTTTGTAATAATAATTGCTGTTGCTTATAAAAAGTTGTTGTTTATTAAAAATTATGTTCTTCGTTCTTCGCTTAGCGCAATTATTATTTCAGTGATTGCCTTATCACTTAAACAGACGAAGATTTAGATATCTAAAATAAATATTTTGCTAACTGCTCCGCATGTAGTATTATTGAAAAATGAACATTTTTAGATGATACCTTTCTTTGATCCTTTAAAATATTTATATAATAAAAAATAACTTTTTACTGATGGGTAATAGTTGTTGGCATAATCATCAATTATAACATCAGTATAATTTTGGGGAGAGGGGGGGGGGGCGGTCGTCCGTTCCGGTATTTACCTTGCCGACACAGGGAACCGCGATGACAACCTGTGTCAGAATGGCCGGCACGGGAATCGAACCTACAAACTTCCGAACAAAGCTAATGATCCGACCACGATGACACCGGTTTGCTTAGACAAGTTTACCCTAAGTCCCCGTTAATATGATTACATAAACTTTTATTTTTACTGATCGATTTGATTATAATTACCATCTAAATATGTTCGTTTGCTTGATATTATTACACAATTTGTTTGCGAATTCTTTGCAGAATCCTTGTATGGAAATATGCCTCTACAAGCTAATTTTCAACTACTGTCGTTATAACTATAACGGATGGGAAAATATATTATTTTGAGCGTCAGACTTTGTCTCTTATAACAAATGTATACCTCAATGACAATAAGGTTTGGAAAAAGAGTTTTAAATAGTAGGTGGCTGATATTAAATTTTTTAAAAGAGTATGGGGGCCCAAAATGATACATTCTAATAGGTTTACCAGAGCTTAATGTAAAAAATATTGTTTAATTTCTATATACTATCTGAGATTTGGGTTTATTCTAATAATGAAGTAAATGAGATAAAGGTATACATGGTTAAGTTGAATTGACAAAGATAAAAAGAATAATGCGTCCACGTGCAAAGCAACGATCTAGCGCCTTTTACAATAAGACCGATAGAAGTAGGGGAGGTGGTATAGGAATTGGATTCGCTGGGATCGCTCAAGCTAGTTCGCGCAAGCTGGGTTTTGCTCTGGCCGGGTCGTTCCGTATGTATGTATCGGAGCTGCTGCGCAATGCATATCACCTCTGAGCTGCCACCTATATCCCCGGTAAAAGACACGCGCTCACAATCTATGAAGCAAAATGTTGAAAACTACCTCGAAACACATTGTTAACTGAACAAAATGTTCAGAGACGTTCGTTTTGAATAATGTAATTAACGAATTATAGTACAAAAAATGGAATTCTAGATATTTTGCTGTTGATTCATTGGTTGTTGTTTGATGTATGCGCTATTATTTCGTACTGCGAAAAGTCGATATGGATCTATGAATATTTATATTTGAAAAAAAAAAAGATATGATAAAAAAAGGGAGATATGTGAAGAATGTAAGGCAACTGTTTAACAGAGACAAGTGAATGTCGAATGCTGCTGAATGTAATAAGTAGATGAGGTTTAGCGCAAGCGCGGCTCGTATCAACCCCGAGCGAGCATCCTCGTGAGCCTTGTTCATGTATAGTATGGATGTGTGAGCGCTGCCGCCAGCGCCTTCGTCGTTGCCGCCCCACTATTGGCGGCGCGGCACCCCGCGGTCCCCAGATAAGCTTGCAGCAGCAGAGCGCTCCCTCTGCTGGTGGTAAGCAGCGTGTGAGACGCAACGCCGAGAGTTCGCTGCACCGCGAATCACTGCCATTGACCTGCCACTTTAACGCAGACATTTCAAACTTGTACATTTGTTTCCTCCAACCATGTCTTGTGAAACAAAGCTTTCAATAAATTAAATTTCATCAACCGTTGTGCATCAAAAGCTGTGTGCGTGTGTGCGAATAACTTGATCCAAAAAGCTATCCTAAGTGGATGCTAGCAAGCACCCTAACAGTCTTTCAACGTCACTGATTTTTGGACATGTACGTAATAAAATTACTCATTTATGCGAATTCAACTCTCAAGTTCCCTAAACTGATATACCGAACCCAACGATCCGCTATAAAGTCCCTGCACACGTACACAAATAAACATTTATGCATTATTTCATAATATAACGTTTTTATAACTATTTATGTCTGATAATTTTGTTGAAACAATTGTACTTTCAATTATTCAAAGTTGGAAGATCAAATGAATGACCTACTCGTAAAATCTTGAAATTGAAAGCTATATAGCGGCGGCGAAGATGTGAGCTTGCAGTTTTCGTTCCGTATGACTATCGTTTCAAATCTGCTTGATGCTGTAGAGTCCACCATTTCCCTCAAAATCTATACACTTCCACAATCGAAAAATAAAGTAACCTGATCAAAACAAAATAATTATTCCACTAATGCTATTGACAACTATGACAAAAATAGATAATAAGTCTTATACATAATCGGATTCAGTTAATCCTGTGAGCTGAGCTATAGTATAGATGATTAGATATAAAATATACATTTCGAAAAACAATCAGCGAAACACGTTTTAATGCGTTTTAATGGGAAAGTGTTGTGCGCGGAATATGGCACAGAACAATTATTCCCAAAACATTATCT
Organism: Telenomus remus; assembly: GCA_020615435.1. Lineage (NCBI taxonomy): Eukaryota > Metazoa > Arthropoda > Insecta > Hymenoptera > Scelionidae > Telenomus > Telenomus remus. The sequence goes on along the minus strand of CM036336.1, from coordinate 21,477,732 downwards.
AAATGCAACTCACAATTCTGACAATAATTTATTGATAATAATTGTACAATCATTTGTATCAAACAGTTTAGGTGTTAGGATGCACTTTTATTAAAAGAAGTGCTATCGCTTCAAAATCCCATGATTTCTAAATTGCTGAAAATTACTGTCATGGCATTACTATATGAAAGTGAATGGATGGACGTATATCAAAGTTCAGCATCCAGTGCTTGGAAATTTATGAATAGACACAGGAATTTTCAGCTTAAGACAAATCAAAATCGCGATAGCTGATGCTAGATAAAATTTGGGCTGACTTTGTTTAGAAACTTGGGTTCTTATCAAGTTTTATTCCCATACGTAAGTCATCATGTAGTTTGTTACAACGTAGCGTCACAGAAACGCCACGTATTACAGTCATCAGCTATCAAAACAAACGATGTGGATAGTACTCTGATTTTTATTGCAAAAACTAATACAACACGATTTCTTTGTCCGATATAATTGTATGATTTTAATGATTTCATCTGTTCTGACATAGTTCTGAAAGTCCGTAATCAATTTTTTTCGAGTTTTATTCGTTATTTTATCCAATACTGTTCTGAGTCCGGATACGGTCTCAAATATATACATCATATATATAAAAATGCCTATTCTAAAAACATAATTGACTGCATCAAGTTGCAATCATATGAATATTCATTTACAACCAACCTCAAACAATGTAATGTAATAAACTAATGGCCTTCAACGAATACATTTTCATGAATAAAAAAACAAGTAAAATTGTAAGAGCGGTGTTGGTTTTGTAGATAGCGCGCTAGTCTCAAAAACAACACCGTTCAGGGGTCATTCTTGGGTTCGATTCTTGACACGTATTTACTCAAAAAAATAAAATACAAATGGATGGTTAATTAATGGCTATAAATAAAGAAATGCTACTGACTACATGGCAATTAACAAATAATAGTTTATAAACAAGTAGCTTTGAACAAATGTTAGTTAGTTAACAAATGGCTTCGAGTGGCCGTGAGCTGCAACCTATAACACTTCGAGAGATTTGGTTCGCATCTCTGAATTTCAAAAAAAAAAAAAAAAACTATCCATTCGGAATTGTTTGTGGTAGGGATAAACTGGTTTTGGAAAATACAGTACCAAAACCCGGGCTGGATCCATTACAAATAACAATTCAATCAATTGAAACTTTTTTAATGCTGTCTTGAAGTCGGGATAAAATGAGTGATATCGGCCGCAAGAGGAACAGATTTTAAATCAAATCAAAGCATGAGAACTATCTTTTAATTCTGAATTCACTTATACATAACGAAGATAGGAATAAATCAATGTATCATTTATTCAAAAACGAACATTGAGGATGACTTCAAAGGATAGACAAAATTGTAACTGTGTTTGAAAGAGAGTGTATGCTCATGCGAAGCTTCTAATACGATGATTTGGGGATGGATAGTCGCGAACTCGAAGTTGTATAATACAAGTTCCTAATAGAACCGGTTGAAATAAGAGAGTTACTATGGTATACATACGTTCTTTTGGTTTACTTTCTGAAAGTTTGTGAACGCGACGAAAATTGAAAGAGCAAAGCGTGGCGAATCCCAAGAGCGTTTCGTATTCCTATCAATAAGACATTGCTACTCACTCGTCGGCTCTAACGGTAATTGAATGGTAGCAGCGACAAGTCGACTTTGAATTGAGCCAAAGATGTACTACGCTTGACACACTTGTGTCTTTACCAAAGATATGCTCTACTATTCTCATAAGCTCTCTCCTCAAGGGTATCACGCTTGGTGTGTCGCTCAACCTACACGTCTGGCTACACCAACGCCCTGTACAAAATTATACAAACACGCGATTCTCTTGATCTTAGAAATTATGAAATACTAGATTATGAAATACTATTATGAACAGTCTTTTGAAAACAGCGCTGCTGATCGTCAAGTTTACGACTGAATCGATTTACTTTAAATGCGCTGCATCTAAAAAAACAATACTTATTAGAGCTCGCTCAGTTCAGTTTGCCTAAAACTCCTCAACACCACTTAAATTTCCAAAAGTTCAAAACGAAAATTCTGCTTTGAGAAACCAAAATCCTTATTTGTTTTGGATAAATCATGTTTGATTACATGATGGCGCTCTAATCATATGTTGTGAATGATGGAATTTATGTCATAATACAATATGAAATGCTGTTTGTTTTAGGGTGAAGGGGCATGTTGGTGTGCCGGCGGTTGCTGATCGCAGCCGCGATCGCGGTTTCATTCTGGAACTCGATCTTATCAGCTAGTTTGACAAACAAAAATTCAGGTCAAATTGGGCACGCAGCTCTCTTTACCGAAATTGGTGACGTTTCCTCCTTCTCTTCTGCGTCTTTTGGCACACCAAAGTTAAGCACTGCAGCAAGCGTTGCAAAAAGTTTTGCGCTTGTCACTAAAGCTTGCAAACTATCTGAGTTTCAATGCGGTACAGGCCACTGTATTGCACATGACAAATTTTGTGATGGGGATAATGATTGCGATGATAAATCTGACGAGCCCAAGTATTGTACACGTAAGTATTACATGCTTGAAGAAATATGAACTAATGAGAGGCATACCCGCTTTTGGATTTCTTAAAATTGGTGTACAACAATGAAGCATAATGTTTAACGTTTCCGTTATTACCACAACTTCTTGTCAAATATAATATCATAAATTATTATACGACTTAGAAAGGTTTCAGTTGTTATATTCGAGGTTAGTTGCTTTGAAACTCAATCTTTCGACGACGCATTATAAGTCGAGTATATTCTGATATCTAATATTCGCATTGACTTATATACTTTCTTTACAGCGTGCAACCGGACATTTTATGGAGATGTTGGCCGAACATACGAGATCGAGATCCGTCGTCCAAGAGAAGATAGACTGCCATTTTTGTGCCATCTTAATTTTACCGCGGCTGGTGAAGAGTTAGGTGACCTTGTACAGGTACATATCTCAGTTTCAGTATTCGAAAACGTATATAGCTACAGTGAACTTGTAGGTATAATTATAGTCTGATATGAATGTTCTCAGTGCCATCCAGTTAATTATATTTGACCCGATTTAGTAATCGATGCTCTTTTTCTGAGTATCACCGTGTTGAACCATAAAAAACTGAACCACAGAATTTTACGAATAGAATTATATAAGCTTGAATTGGTTGATTCGGTAGTATATGACAACAAAGTAATTTGAAAAAAAATAACTTTATGAAGAGTACAATCATATTATACGTATCATGTGCCCATTTTTAACTGCGAATGCATCAACATTTGTTAACTGATAAATAGTTGTACATTCGATACGCGACTTAAATTAATGTATCTTTTTTTCAGTTGACATTTGACACATTCACGGTCGGTCGCTTTCTCTCCTTCATCACAGATGGGTGTCCCGATGGATTCATGACAATTCAGGAAGAAGGCCGACCTGCGACGGGTGGTCAGTGGTGCGGAAGCGCTTGGGGATACACTGTTTATTATAGCGAAACTAGATCTATAAACTTGACTTTGTTTCTATTACGCCTTTCAGAACAGGTACCTTCAAACACTAGTTTAGCATTAGCTCGTCCTAATCAGCTTCGCTTTTGTTGAGCAGAAATCGAATTCTAATATGTTAATTTGCTAACATTTTACAATTGTTTTTGGTAATCTATATAAGGGTCGCACTTTCTTATAATTTATCTGTTATATCCCCGAGACATATTTTGTATAATCTTACGTCTTTAGAGAATTATTCAATAACAAGAAGAATTAATCAAGAAATATATGTTCATAGAATTTTGTGCAAGAGTTTTTTTTGTGTTTAATTAGTCTTAACATTTTCGAGTCATCTCAAACTAACTGTGTACCAATTTTTAATGTTTTCTTTTACGAACGTTTGAAGTCGAAATTTGTTATTTAAAATAGACTATGACAGTAGACATAGATATAGTAGAGTTGTAATAAACTTTACTGTTACTTATGTTACGATTTTACAGGGCATCGGCTACAATTTTGATTTTAAAATGTCATACAAATTTTTGAAACGAAACGAGGCTCACTTACGATATGGAAACAGTAGTGTAAGCACATGGAGAGGCGAACTTGTCAATGGAACATATTGCGACAGAATTCTTACGAGGTACCTGAATATATTTCAATTAATATAATGTACTCTGTGATATAAGATATCTTCAACAGCTGCGAATGATTCAGTAAACCGAAAATTGTTTAGAGCTTCACGAGAGGCAATTAGTCTTTGGTAAATTGTATTAACCACTAGAATCAGTTTTCTACTTTAAAGATGTTCTATTTTAAAGTTTCAAGTAAAAAATTTTTTCGTTGGAATCATATAGTTTTTGTAGTATTCAAGTTTATATGGGAAAAAATGTTTTACAAATGTTACTTACCTGGTTATTGTAAATTGCCACAGAATTAGTGTTTAGTGAAGACTATAGCTTTGGCAATCCCCTATCTCAAGTTGCGATCCTGAATACTCTAAACTGGGATTTGTTGTAGTTCAAATTCAAAGGATAAGCCAAATCAAATCAAAATCAAAATTTTTCTTTGATGTTTTAGTTTTGAAGAACTTAATTTGTTTAACTAACGAATACACTAGCAGGACCAAGTACGTCAAATTAACGTATTTCTAAAGACAATTGATATATTTCTCAATACTTAGTTTTTTGAGCTAATTCGACCGATTATTCTATACTGTAGTATGAGTTTAGCATCATATTATTAATAATAATGCTAACCATAATATCAGGTAATATCATTGTAATTTCGATGAAATTACACGAAAGTTGACAAATGAGGGGTTTTGAGGTTACTGAATTTGAATCTGAACTTGTTTTTAGAATCAACATTTTTCCGGGCATCTATTTTGAAAAACACACGTTTTAAATTTGCGAATGGCAACGTTCAGATTCATCATCAGCGACCCCGATAGCCCCTTTATGTAAATTATTGTCGAGAAAAAAAAAATAAATGATAAGAATGTCTTACTCGCATTATTTATCAACAATCTTCATTTGTATGATCTCTGCTTTTGAATATTAATGTCAACAATTATAATATGCAAAAATATACGTCAAATTGACGAATCCGGTCCATTTAGATATATATATGCAAGCTGTAAAATGCAAATGCAAAACGCTATTTGCATTTTGCTTGTAAAAAACGAGTGTGATAGAAAATGGTTAAAAATTGTTGTATGTTTGGATTCTTTAAGGTTGCTCCAACAAGATGTGCATGACGGTCTATCGATTTTTGTTCCAAAAGCAAATTATATGAGCCAAGACCGTTAAAAATACATATTTTTCAAGATCACGTATCTGAAAAAAGCAATCCCCGATTTTTGCTTAATTTTTGCGTCAAAACTTTCAACTTTATATGTACTTACTCCAGAAAAAAATGCTAATTAATAACTTTTTTAAAAGCAAAATGGAAAATTTACACTCCAAGCATTAATTTACACAGAACTGATAAACATAGTTTGAAAGCAGTTACGAGTCAAATTAATAATTTTGTTTTAGCGTACTTATCGCGGTTGTTGTTAAAAAATTTAGTCAACTTAGGTGTTACCTAGTGTCACAGATTCGTTATAATGGAATGGTTTTTTATCTACTTATACCATTTAAGTCAATATATTAATGCAACAATTTGATTGTAGATGTGACACAAGAGCTTGCCGTTTGCAATCGCCAAATTATCCTGGTGTCTATCCGAGAAATGTTTCTTGTTATTACCGCATAGAACAAAAGCGTGTACCACCAGGACACAGAGCTTTGTTGGCTGTGAGTCAACGTAATAGTCACAAAATTCACATCAAAGATCAAATATTGAAATATGACCCGAGTCAACGTATTTTAAGGTATTCGTTTATTACTTACATAAATATGCGTGACTGAGCAACTTACTAAAATGTAATTATGGGTGATTACCCGTATAAGTGAATTCTTATAAAAAACTTATACTTTTTATACGAATATATAAAAGAAGATCGGCAATATACATAATTATTGCATAACTATTTGATCAACAGTTTGACGAAAAGATATAAGTAAAATGAATCCAGAGTGACAATTTTTTGTATCTATTGCAGAGTTTGGGATGAGTGTAACATCGTGCAGGATTACCTGACGGTTTATGACGGCGGTTCGACGTCCGACAAAGTTCTCGTTAGATTATGCGGAGGTGACGCTGTACCAGATATTGTCAGCAGCCGAGACACAATGTTACTCGAGTTTCACACTTCACCTTATGACAATCCTTTTCATCCCGTTCCTTTGTCTTTTCTTCCTGGATTTGAACTCGAGGTTCAGGTAAAGTAACACACATTTACATGATTCATATGACAATATCAAAAACAAACTTGATGAAATTCAAGTTAAGTATCATAAGATGTAGGACGTACGTACACGAACCTGCCATGATCAAAATAAAATGAGTTAATTTTCAGGTTATATTTGTGGACGAAAAATCCCCAACATTCGTTAAAGAAAACGACAATTGCGATTTTTATATTTCAAGCTACGATAGTCCCTCGGGTAGCTTGGAAAATCCGAAGCACTCATTGCCGCCTAACACGACGTGTCGTTACCATTTCCAAGGTAAACCAAATGAAATTGTTTGGATTTCATTCATCAAATACTACGTTGCAACCGCAGATTCAGCACCAAGTACTGATTCAGCAAACGACTGCAACGCCAAACTTTTAATATGGGATGGCGACTATTACGTCAATAAAATTTCTGGCACTAGAGTAAGTAATGAAAAGGAGACGGATTTTGATATAAATAATATATTGTTAGATGACATTTGACAATGATTCCAGAACGTCAGCTTGATGGGCCAGTACTTCAAGGATGAAGTTCCAAGGCTTTGCGACCATAGTTTGTTACGAAACAGCAGCAGAAGAACTCGTCCATGTAGTCTTGCTGAAAGTTACGTCTCGACGGGTCGAGATATGACATTAGAAAACATTTTGTGCCAAGGAAGTGCACTGTATCCTGTGAGCTTTGTGTTAAAATATGAATTTGTTCATGGCATGTCATCGTGCAATCATCTTTTTACATCCCTTCCATCTGCTGCAACTTCCGCGACGCCTATTTCAGCATCAAAAACAGGCCAATTCAGTTCACCAAAAAATGTGTTTTTTTTCGGAAGAGGAGGTGCTCAGAATTTAACTTGCAACTACAGATTTGAGGCCGAGCCGGAACAACGAGTCGAGATTTCCATCGTTAGAGCATCTTTTGGCGATAAATCGTGTACTTCTTTCATGGACCCCTTGGTCAACCGCTGGGCCTGCAGCAATCCCATTTTCTCACAAAACGTTCGTCTCTACTTTGAAATTTATATTTTTATTTGCTAAGGCACAAAAGATGGTGACAACTATTCAGACCTTTCCATCAAAAATATCGTTATTTGATACGTTTATTGTTTTCAGGCTGGTTACGCTGAGATCAGAGTGTTTGAGCATCCGTGGTCCGGGGTAGTGATTCCTCGCGATTGCTTGTGTTCAAATGTGAGCAGTAAAATTGTGTTACAAAGTCTAACATCAAATGTCGTTGAAATAACGTTCACTGTGACGAAAATGAACGTGACACAAGATTACCAAGATTATTTTTTCGAGGCTGAATATCGGTTTGTTGATAACGAGCCAGGAACATGTTCGACAAAACTTGAAGAGAGAAGACTTCGAGGCACGTCCGGTGAAATATCTTTACGAAGCCGACTTCCACATGTACTAAGCGGTCAGTATGCAATAATTAAGTGAGAATAAAATGCAATTGAAGTGTTTGAAAGTTTGTATTTGTTATTTGTATCTGTAAACATATATATTTGTTATGCGGTTTCAGGTGTTGCAGCTATCGAAGAAGTATTAGCGAATACAGATGACTTAACCGCAACACAATGTGTTAATGAACCTTGGCTAATCGAGCCAGAAGATACGCGTACAGATTTTCTTTACTTGAGAACAGCTGGATTTCGCTTAACTCACGAAAACGTCGACGAATGTGCGACAATGAACCGTATCGTCATTTATTCAGCAGCTAAGATAAATGAACGCTCAGTGATATGCCCAGAGAGCAGATCTGGCTCAACTGAGATGGTAGATTTCTTCTCAGGTGGCTGGAATTATACTTCTAATAGTACTTTAAACCAAGCTTATGTCGTCACCGAACATGCTCGAAGCTTTGTTGTTGAGTTCTTACAAAAAGAAGGAGGTTTCTATGCTGTCATTTGGATGGCAATCTCCAAGCGCCCAGCACCTTATTCTTTAGATGATACGAATTTGACACCTTTAACACATTCAGGCGACTGCCCTTACAGGTCTGTATTACAACTTTACTTTTTTTTCTTTCAATCGCCAAATATAAAGGCAAACCAGCTTCAATATTTATAATTTTGAGTTGACACATCAAAATAACAGTATTTTTGAAATGTCTGTTGTATTCGCTCATATTGCACGTGATTGTTTCTTGCTATCAGATGTCCAGAAATTGAAGCATGCATAAGTCCAGTCCTCTGGTGTGATGGCATTCGTCACTGTCCGTCAGGCTATGATGAAGAGGAACACAACTGTTCGTACCGTTTCGGAGCGACACTTTTGTATGTGGCAATTGGAGCAGGCGCCCTAGGTATATTTCTTATTTTATTACTAGCCACAGGTTGCCTCAAGTACTGTCTCTATCGGCATAAAGCTCGGAAGAAGAAAAAAAATGTTGCTCCAAATGTAAACCATTTACATGTCAATCAAACTCATCATAACAACGGCCTAGCTAGCGCCCGGTTTAGTGGTCGCTACAATATTACAACACCTCAAGAAATGTATATGGAAAATTACGGAAAAGACAGTATTTGTTGACAATACGCCATCACTAATATCGAAACCACCGTGTGAATAAATTATAATAATCATATGCAAAATCAAACTGCTATTCTCTATATATAACTCATCTGTAAGATTAGAGTATATACTTTTTAAGTATACTTACAAACACACACACACACACACGCACACACACACTCATACATATATATATAAATGTACGGGTTATATCGACAATGCCCGGGTATCTCGAACATGTATTATCATATTTCTTTCAAACATTCGCCATTGCCGAATCTAAAACAATAGTTTGAAAAAGAATTCAACCAATGATTGCAATCAATTTCGAAAATACATTGAAGAAAATTTTTTAAAATTAACCCTATTGAAATTATTCTTCTGATGACAACTATACACTCTGATAGTTTTACCAATAAAACTCAAGCATTTGTTTAGCTTAGTTTGACGATTGTTGATCTCTGAAATCTTACAATGTCATCCAAAAGAATAGTGAATTATGTTTTAGAAGTTTTAAAAGTAAACTTTTAAATCCCACGAAAACTTATTTATAAAAGCTTTGGATGTTCAAAAGTTCCTTTTTTTTGTAATGTATACTTGAAATAAATTTCAAATATTCAACCCTTGGACACGCACGTCAAGAAAGTTTCACAATTATGTTCGTCCATCTACTGAATTCAAGCAATTTCTGGTATATATTAAAACTTCTGCGAAGTATATGACTAATTCTTCAGAAAACGTCCATCAGGTGGATAAAAAAATTGATCAAAGACAATTTAACCCCAAAACATACCAACACCAATAATTTCATTTCATGGTGGTTACTTAAATCAAACAAATACAATCAATCTTCGTTCAAAATCTTAAGGGCTGCAGCCGTTATTGCACCTAGCGACTCAATTATAACGGAGTTGGCATTAACTGAAGCGCCCGAAATTTTCTTTACATTATCTATCTTTGTTACAATCGTAATAAATATTCAATCACAAGTATAGCATTCGGCAAAAACGAGAATTCATTTAGACGCTGCCACGTTCAGATTTTTGCTTTCAGTGAAAGATTTACAACTTTGAAAATAAATTTGACAGCTTGATGTAGTCTAAATAATTGCACGCACATTGAACAAAAGGGTTCAGATTTCACATTTCAGCATAAAAGCTCAGGATACACTATATTATTTTTACAGAGCACTTTAACTTTTTTTAACTTCTAAATAATGAGGATGGTACTATAGATATTGGAAATATACATAACAATAATAAAAATATTAAGAACTAAAATAAATGATGAATAACATCCAAATCATTAATTCAAAAAAAATTGTAAATTTCGTTTTGTACAAAAATGTTCATCTAAGTAATTATTAGTGTTGATAGAATTACATAATAGTAGTTATACACATAAACTACCCAAGAAACTGCTTGTCCAACCCTTATGATATTAAAAAGCTCAAGGTTGTTGCAGGAAAGGTTGAGCGTTTTATGATTATAATAAATACTTTGATAATACTTATAATAAAACTGTATCATTTTTTTGTAATGTAGACTTACACATGAAATAATATAAATAATTAATAATATAATCAATAACTTACTGTATAAGTTTGGTGAAAAGAATTTATTATACTACTTTCTTTATAGGTTTGATCAGCAAACATTTTGCTTAATCTATATTTTTCTATACCTACTCATATTGTTTGTATAAAAGACATTATATTTTCATATCGTTTGTTTAAATAGAAACAACATTTTGGCTAAAAAACAAGTAAAAAATAGCTGTATACGAACTTGGAATTTGCGATTGGGTTTTTTCTCATTTGAAATAATGTCACGCTGAAAACAAAGGGCAAATATCGACTGTTGCTTAGTCTTAATCGGAAAATTGTAAAAGATCCAAGCAGGTGGAATGCAAAAAAATGCATTCTCCTGAATTGACTTTTTTCGGACTTTCTCTGACGTACACCTACAAATTGTTGGGATGATATTTGTACTGTATGATGCATTCATCATTCAAGGGCGGATCTAGCAAAATTTTTAAGGGCAGTGGGCTATTTAGATGTATCCTCTCTGTTTCTCTGCAAATAGTTTTCCTGGACTGAACATAAAGTTATAGAATAAAAGTATAATACAGTATTATTTTCAACTTGTTGATACGAACCTATAAGTTTTCTATTAAAATTCATTAGTTTACTAAAAATTGAAACTATTAAATTCCCTGGATCCGCCCTTGCTTTAACTTCAAGCGCTTGTACGTCTATGTAAGAATCAAAACCTTTGATATATTCCGTATATAACAGGGTTAAAGCCAGCGCAGATCGAAGGAGAGTGAGTGAACGAAAATGAATGAAAGAGTACGTAAGAGTGAACAATAGTACACGAAAGTAAATGACAAAGAATGTATGAGTGTATGAAATCGTACATATATATTGACAATGAAAAATCATCAATCAACCCTACCGTATTTCTGAAGATACTTTGAAAAATTTTGACTTTTTAATTTCTGACGTTATTTACAACATTTTATAATGATTTGAAAAAACGAGGTTAAGTTTCTATAAAAACTTCCTTTTCCATTATTAAAATAAAATTTTAATCAATGCTAAATGTATTAACGTGTAATAAATTTTTAGCTTCATCGTATGATATAAAATAAGTTGAATTTTATCGTTTATTCCATAACGAAACTTGGATGAATAAAACGTCACAATGTTATTGTGACGTTGAGAACTTAGTATAACTTAACTTAAGTATATTTTTCAAGTATAGAATCAGAAAATGTGAAAAAAAATTGCATAAATTTTCTATTTACTTTTGTGCACCCATATTTACTATCGTTCACTCTCCGTCACTCTGCGGTAACGTTAGCTACTTCCTAATCCATACGAATAGCCCAATCATTCATTTGGAAGAGGGGTCAGATTTAAAGTGTAATTTTTTCCACGGTTTCAAGCCTATGAGTTCTTTTTTGTCAATTTTTTTCATCGTTAAACATAAAAATTGCCTATAAATGAAAATATTTTTATATTAATTTATGCAATTGGTCCAAAGAAATTTGTATTTTTTATAATGTATATTTATATATTGTACTTCAAACTTTATCATGAAAAGTCTTGCAATTATCAACAAAATAACTGAAACTGTAAGGCATTTTTCGTTAATAGAAAAATCGGCATAAATAATTCATACATTAAATAAGTGTATGAAAAATGTTGATGAAGGTACGCGTTTTAATCTATACATACTGTGATAGAATATGATTTAGCACAGAGTAGTGGTTTGGGAAAGGAAAGAGAAAAGAAAACTGTATCAATAAAGCCTATAAATAATTTTTAATAATACAATTTTATCTCCTATTGAAGTATTCATGTACAGGTCAGCAGTTTTACCGTGTTTTTGATTGAAAAACTATTCCATACCCTGCAACGAATCTAAGGATATTTCGAATCGTTTGAAAAAACGGTTCAAGTCACTAATACAATTTATATATTACTATAATTTTTTCTTGTTAATTTGTAAAATTAATTTCAAGCGATGTTGAGTCAAGAAATTTCATCTTCAGTAACTTATACATCGGATTACAGAGCACATGTGCAAGAATATTTGAAAGATTTGTATTTGATGTTTATGTACTTTAAATTAAGACTATGAGAACGAAAAGTTGAATTTTTTCGTGTTTAAAAATGTCACGAACATTTCAGAGCGATGCTAGATTCACAAACTGGACAATTAAAAGCAAAGCGTAACGCATCTACTATATAGACTTATTGTAACAATGATTATAATCGAAGTTTAAGGGTAATTTATAAACTCAGACATTGCTGCTGAAACGAAAACAATTTTGTAAAGAAATGCTATGTAAATTGGTAAAGACTTTTGATTCAGCAATTGCCAAAGATTCTCCGTATATATGAACAGTTGGGTGACGTATGTAAGTAGGATAATTTAGAGAAACAATGTCGTCGATTATTATTTGGAATCAATATAGAAAAAAATATGTTACAGTAGTTGGAAAGGAAGCATAATTATATATACCTATTACTTCGTTGCATTGATTACTTTTCAAGTGCAATCGTATCTATATGGGTAATAACAAAGTGAACAGAATTTTGATCTTGTTCATTTTATGTCATTAAAAAATTGAATCTGTATGGCAATACAAAAAAATTTTGTTTGCAGTGACGAAGTGTACTACACATTTTTTAATAATAAAATATTTAAAAAATAAAATTGTATTCATTTCTTACTTATTATCATAGTATAGTAGCAAGGAACTTGCAACAATATTCATAGCACTTTTTATCCATAAAAATGAAGGCATGTATAATATAGGGACAATAACCGGTGTGAAAGCTATTATCTTTAATTTGCTGTTGATCCGTATTATGACTCTCATCGAGAGTTAATAATTTAGCGGTACAGATGAAATATATCAAGGAGAAATCGTTTTCCTGCAAAAATTATAGGCGTCTTACTTACTCCATGCTTGTCACGATTACTCAGTTTGTCTTAACCGTTTACCGGTTGAGTGTTTTTTTCTGTAATGATCAATTGATTAATTAATTAATGTGATTAAATCTTAACCGCAAAGTTTTAGCCAGAAAATGTTGCGTGGATGAATTGTAAATTAAATTGAATTCAAAAGGAACATAGAAAATAGAAACCAGTTAAAATTCCTCTTAAAATAGCATATACGAATGTGTAAAATCTCTTGTTTCGCATCAGCTTGTGTGCATCACACTTGCTTTTGCCTATTCGTAGGCATACGACGTGAATGAATAACATGACAGCTGCAACATCTCGTTATGGAGTATTTTCATAATGCTTTTCTTATAAAATGTAGGTACAAATTTTCTAGCATTCTTACATGAATTATTATTTAATCATTTCTTTGATCATTAACATAGGTGTCAAGCAATATTGTGTGCGAAAATTTATAGTAAACATGAAGAATTTTCCAACATTAGTCTTACTGAGTACAACATATATACAATTAGTTAGTTAAGTCTGCCCTGTATCTTTCGTTTCGCATTTACAATGTAATGTTTTGATTTGTAATCAAAATAAATCTTTGAAAACAATATTTATATACCTCTGCAACCAAAGTCAAGAAAAAATAGTAGTATTTTGAAAAATTCTATAAGAATATCATTATTCAGTTTAGCACTATTAGTGATAAAGGAAATATTTTGGATTTGGAAAAAAATTGTGCCATCCAATTAGTAATGCAATTTACAACGTTATTAGTAACGTATATAATAGGTTATTTTGAGCAAACGTGTTAATGACCGGGAATCCTAAAAGAATTGCCGTTCGAAATAAGTCACGGAGATAAAAAGTTAGAGGAAATAATGAACTCTTGCGATGGTGTACGTCCGGATAGATTGTCGGTCTTATGGAGCGGGGAGAGTTTATCTTCAGGGTTTTTCGGTTGTGTTTCCTTCGGCAGTCTTGCTTCAAACGTTCTTATGATTTCTTCCTTGTAATGAAAAAGAATAATCATCTATCAAATTGTGGAAATCGCGACACAGCGAATTACGACTATTGAGCGGCTTTACGCAAAGAATGTAGTTGTTTTGGTGTGATTTTTCCCCTCAACATAATTTGATATTTTATCATTTTTTTATTGACAAAAGCACTATAAAACTTATCAAACTAAATAGTATTCAAAGTGGTAACAAAAATATTCAGGTACGTCATACACTCATAATTTTCTGTATTCCGTCGTGTCGTTATCAAAATAATGACTCATGTGATGACTATTATAAATATTATAGTGACATTTATCCTATAACATGAAATAAAATGTTTAAGATGAACGATATTTTTTGATAATTATAATGATAATTGCAGATAAGTCAGCTTGCACAAATTATTTGACATGAGTCAGTTTTCACTGATCTTTTAAAATGAGACAGTTTTTGACAATACTTAGAAATGAGAAATTTTTCGTAAGACTCGACAACTTACTTCTTAAATTTTGAATAACACAATTTTAGATGACGTGATGATGTATGCAATTTTGAAACGTCATATCGCCGCTGCTTCATTTACATAAAAACGAAGACTTCAACGTGAAAAAATCAGTTTCAAGCATAAGATAGTTGATCAAAATGTTTTCAATTACAAGAACCGGTATTGCTCTTCTAATTTGGCTAAGTCTAACTAGAATTAGTCTCCAGGAACAAGTGATTGGGTTACATAAGCTGCCAGAAAACTTTACAGGGTTAGTTTTACAGACAAACATAAGTGATATAAATATACCAAGTTGACAAATTTGTCCCTTCAGTTCGTGTAATGTATAATAACAAATAATGAACAAAATCAAAATGAATTCAGTCTCAACTGAGAACCAAAAACTTAATCAACTTCCGAAATCCTTGATTTTCTTTCTTTTGCTTACAAACTTCTAATATTTTTAGTTCCAAATCAACCTGACTATCCTCTTGTGGGTAGATATTCTTATTATAATATGATACAATTTCTGAGAGTGTTTAAATGAGATGAAAAAAGTCATTTTCGAGTACAATGAAACAAATTAAAAGTTTTTTCTTTCGAATTGCGCGACAGTTTCATCGATCCGGTTCATGAGGTCAAGATGATACGTTTGACATTTAAGTTATTGATAAAATTTCATTGAATGAAGACGAGTGTTTCTCCATGACATGAGTACTTTACGCGCGTTAGGCAAATATAACTTTTGAATAGTGTTAGTGTGCCAGTATAGAAGAGACAATAATTATTGTGCTCGTGCTACTCGTTTGTTTGTATTGTGCTCATGAGAGGTTGTGTTCGGTTGGGAGGGGATACGCTACGTGACTTTAAGAGTTAACTTAAGTTTTGTGTTTACTGTCAACTTTGCAGAGCATAAAACGAACCATGAATAATGCATAAGTTACATTTTTATAGGTAGAATTTTCGGGATAAATAATACAAACAGATTTGTGAACAATTAATCGGCTGCTGAGAGAATAAAATGATATATTGGTGAATTCAAATGTGCCGCTTAAATTGAACAGGGACAGGGATTAGAGAATATGCGAATACAACTTTTTTTTAATTGCCTTATGTGGTATAATAAAAAATAATTGTCTTATTGTCATTAGAATTCGTCAATAACTTGAACTGTTAAACACAATTGATCGACTTCATGGAAGACTAGAGCAAAGTTTCATTATATTACTGCATGAAGAGAAGCCGCCCTTCTTTTTTTTCTCGAGCATAACTTAATTGCTTCTGAGCTATATGTGTAAATTTTTTTTTGCGATAACTTTTTGTGAAATAAACTTTACACAAAATTCGGCTGTGTGATCGATTGGTCTTTTGCTTTTTCTTTCATTGCTCGCGTGTCGCTACGCAGTTTTTATTATTATTATTATTATATTATTTACTTTTTTGATGTATTGTACAGGGTGTGTTTAAACGTCCATAGAAAAATTGTCATGTTATGTTCATTAAGTTTGTTTACATATCAATGTATTTTGAATCTTTTAGGCCAAATATATGTCGTTCAAGAACAACAAGTGCTTTCTGTTGTCCAGGTTGGACGAAAAGAGCTGGAAGCGGATTATGTGTGATTCGTAAGTTGTTGTTGTTATATTATTAATTGTTGTTGATATGATATAGCATTAATTATAATTTATATACTTGAGTGTTTTTGAACCATTTAATCGTCAAATAAATGCATTCCATGTAAGCGAACCTCCTATTTCGAAATCATTTGATGTGTGAACTAACTAATTATTTATTCATTTGTTCATTTATTTTCCAAACGTGGGAGATCAATCGTGAGCCTTCATTTTGAATATATATCGCGTCTCATTATTAAGCGCAAGTTAAGAAGATACAATAAGGCATATAATGTTTTTGCTTATACATTATGTATAATTAGATTGAGAATGACTAATAGAAGATTATGGTGATTTTATAAATGAAACGCTTTTTCAATAGTCGGGATTTGTTTTTCACGTGGGGAAAAAATACTTTCAGCTCTATGCGCAAGAAGATGTGGCCCGGGAAGATGTATCAGGCCAAATATTTGTCTTTGCGAGAGTGGTTTAATATCTTCTTCTTGTAATATGAAATTGCATCGCTCTCATACGCTGTCTACTAATGAAACAACTCGAAAAAATTCTTCGACATCGAGTCTATGTGATAATGGCATACGTTGCATTCACGGAGAGTGTGATATTGACGACGGAAAATGCAAATGCGAAGCTGGTTATCAAGGAAAATCTTGCCATGAACGTACGAAAAAATTATGCTTATCTCTTTTAACGGTGAAAATTGGAAGTTTTGAGTGATTCCTGCGTCTTTCAAAGTGAACTTTGATTCTACTTTGAATCAGTTGATATTTTTCTCGTAGTCCTTATATAAATGAGGGTGTCTTTCAGTGTATATGTCATATTTTGCGTTTCTTCAGTTAGTGTATTAGACTGAAGTCTAATTATTGCCCTAAGAGAGCAATAATTCTTATTATTTTTTGTGAGTTAATATTCAAATCCATCCGAATCTTTAACACGTGAAGTCTACCTTTCGTGGTATACTATAGAAAACAAAATTTGAAATTTGGGACCATTTTGTACATCTACATATCTCTCTTCATATAGTTTACACTTTAAAGAGATATGGGTGGTTCAAGCCACTTTGTACAATGCTACTGTCACAATGTTGATGTCCTGTAACAATGAAGTATATACAAAATTCAAGTATGCATGATTTGAAGGAAGTGTGTAAAATGTGTGTCTGTTTTCATGCACGTATATATTGTGAGAATAACTTTTATGAGTTGCTTAGTAACAAACAATAGGTAGATGGTATTTTATATGATATTTTGTACATCTTGTAGCGATTTGCCATCAAAATTGTTTAAATCAAGGAAGATGCATTGGTCCAGATCGTTGTGCGTGCGTGTTTGGTTTCACAGGAAAGCGATGTGAAACCGATTACCGAACGGGGCCATGTTATACTAAGCTTACGAATAACTTGTGCAGCGCTAGTTTAGAAAGTGTGCTATGCACAAGACAGTTGTGTTGTGCAACAGTTGGTAAAGCTTGGGGTCACCCTTGTACAAAATGTCCTGCTCGACTTAATTGTGAAACTGGTTACATCAAAACTATGCGAAATGAATGCATCGGTAAGTTAATGTTCAGTATAATTATTATTATTATCATCTTAACTTTCATAATTACCAACAAAGACTAATTGAAATCATCATTATTGTAGATATTAACGAATGTGATGCGATACCAGGGTTGTGCAAAGGGGGCAAGTGTTTGAACACTCCTGGATCATTCAATTGCGAATGTGAAGACGGGCAAACACGAGATTTTGAAAGTAATAAATGCGTGGACAAAGATGAGTGTCAGCAAGAAACAGACATTTGTTCAAATGGCCAGTGCGTGAATACTGTAGGTGGATATTATTGCCTTTGTAATCCTGGTTTTATTCAGAGTCAAGATAAAAAGCACTGTATCGGTAAGTGGCGACGTCACGGTACGAAAATCGTATTTGGTAGTGTGATATTTTGATATGATTCAGACTTTGTCTGTCAAATCAATCAACTTACAACTATTGTTATAAGAAATGGTCAATAACTCGGGAAATGAACATATAAAGCATACATTTTTAAGTATAGTATACGTCATTTTGGAAAGATACTAGAAATATCTCTAATAAAATATGATTTTCGGGGTTTGAAGATGGACGACAAGGCAGTTGTTATCTTTCGATCGGCCATGATGGAAAATGTAGTAGGCAACTCCATTATCAACTTACTAAACAAGATTGTTGTTGCGGCAAGAACATGGGTAAAGGTTGGGGAGAAAAATGCTACATTTGTCCTCTTATAGGAAGTGGTACGCCATTCTAATTTCAATCAATTTATAGTATTGAGATCTGACATTAAACAAAACGCTCTCTGATGCGTAGAAGTATCTCCTCCCCCTCCCCCCCCCACCCCCGAGGTCAGATTGTACGTACATTTTATTGCGTTTTTTAGAAAGTCACAAAAAACTGTGCACTATGCCACAAAACTTACACATTGATGAGTGTTCGCTGCGTCCTGACATCTGTGTTCATGGTCAATGCGTTGATACCGAAGACGGTTACGATTGTAACTGTCATTCTGGATATGAAAAAACAAGAAATGGTCTATGTGAGGACATCGATGAATGTAAGACAGGATTTTGCAAGGGAGGCACCTGTAAGAATACAGAAGGGAGCTTTGTGTGTGACTGTCCACCAGGTTACGTCATTTCCGAAGATGGAAAATATTGTTCAGGTAAAATTGTAATTTTGAGTAATCTTAGAAGAGAATCAGTGTTTCCATCAGTGTCTTACTTAATCGTTATTAGATCATGACGAATGCAAGGACAGCGGAATGTGTACTAATGGTATATGCACAAATATTAATGGTTCCTTTCGATGTAAATGCAATGACGGATTTTCATTATTGCCTTCAACAAATGTGTGCATAGGTATGGTGTGAATTAGGTTGATCAGAATATATATGTATATATATATTTATATTGCGCAGATGTTGATTATGATGGCTTTTCGGTTGAACTTTTAGATATAGATGAATGTGCAGAGAATTCTCGCATCTGTTTAAACGGTCAATGTGAAAATACACCAGGGTCATATCAATGTTTGTGTGAAACTGGGTTCACGCCATCTCGAGACAAAACATTCTGCGTCGACATGGACGAATGCTCAGCGAGTGGAATGTGTAATAATGGCATGTGCGTCAACATGGAAGGGTCATTCAAGTGTGTTTGTGATCCTGGCTTCAAGCTTAGTTCTGATAGCGTACATTGCATAGGTCAGTTGTTCTTTGATATCGCGAAGATTAGTGCAAAAGTTCAGGAAAAAAAATCATTAATAAGGTAACGTCTTGTAGATATTGATGAGTGCCAAAGTTCTCCATGTCAAGGAGGTCGATGTACTAATGTACAAGGCAGTTACAAGTGTGAATGCGGTGCCGGGTATTATCTTGGTCCTGATGGGAAAACATGTCTAGGTAGTACATATCAAATGTGTTGATTATTACAATACACTATATATGTATGACACAAAGGAACATGAGGAACAGAACATATTGCCAGATTGAAAATGTGTTCAGTCTCTATACGAAGTATAATATTAATTATTAATTAACGAGCACGAGTCATGTTCCAGGTAATGATGCAATTTAGTAGTTTCGCAATAAGCAGAAATACGATTTTTCAGATACAAGGAGAGATTTATGTTTTTCCGAGTACAGAAACGGTTCATGTATAAATCCCGCGTCAACAGCCGTTACAAAATCTAGTTGTTGTTGTTGTACAGTGATTTCGGGAAAGCTCATGGCTTGGGGAACGGATTGCCAACCTTGTCCATCGCCAGGCTCACCCGAATTCGATCACTTATGCCCGCACGGTGCAGGCATGACGTACAACGGAGATGGTATTTTATCAACATTGACAATGTATATTGACACATTGAATTTCTTTTGAGCAAAACAACCTGAATTACTTAAGCATGTCTCACAAATTTTTCTTAGATATCAACGAATGTGCACAAAATCCAAATGTTTGCAAGAACGGAGGCTGTGATAACCTTATGGGAACTTATCGTTGCATTTGTGACCGAGGATATTCTGTCGACTTGACAGGAAAAATTTGTTCTGATATTAACGAATGTGAAATCGAAGAATCATTATGTACCGGAGGTCAATGCAAAAACACGCCGGGAAGTTTCCAGGTTGAACAATTTTTTCTTTCAATGCCTTTTATAAGCAAGTCATTTTTTGCAACATGTGCATGGGAAGTGGTAAGCTCTTTTCTCTCCTACTTGACTGACAAGTAGCTCATTCCCTTCTTGAGCTTGGACCCGTTAACTTGGCGGCCTTCGGACCATTTATCACCAAACCCTGAAAAGATGCACATGTTGCAAAAAGTATGGTACGCGACGCGCGAGCACAGTGGTATACACAGTACTGCCTATATCATATTTCTTATTAGGCTCATGTTTAATTTGGATTCATTGTAAATAGATTTGGATCTGTTGTTTTTAGTGCATATGTCCGTCAGGCTCAATTTATAACTTTGAATCGAGAATGTGCGAAGACGTCGATGAATGCGTTGATGAAGCAGGACAAGAAGTTTGTATTAATGGAATTTGCATCAACACTTTTGGGTCGTATGAATGTGAGTGTGAGTCTGGTTCGATTCTGGATAATACTGGGCGAGTTTGTATAGGTAGGTATTCATACATACTTATGGTGATTCTATATGAATACTGTTTCAATATCCTTAATTTGGATAGATAATCGTAAAGGATCTTGTTGGAGTAAGATACATGATAGTCGTTGCGAAAACAGTATGACTAATTTGGCACTGAAATCAGAATGCTGTTGTTCAGTTGGCTTAGCTTGGGGTAGTCCATGTGAAATTTGCGTTACTTCAAACTGCGAATGTGAAAAAGGGTACGCGAAATTGGATGGCAAGACTTGTGTTGACATTGATGAATGCGAATTAGATACGAGTATTTGCAAAGGAGGAGTATGTATTAATAGTGAGGGCTCGTATCGATGCGATTGTCCTCCAGGATTGATTTTGGACCCAACGCGTAAGTTTACTTTCACAGCTATAAGCAAATCTATATGCACACTTCGGCGGCACAAAAAATGTTACCCATTCGGTATTGAGAGAACCGTCCGATCAAACGTTCAAAATCTACAATTTTAAACAAAATACAATTCCGTAAAGAAGTGTGGTTTCACTTGAATATATAGCTTATTTTTCGAAAAAGTTTCAGTGCCCTCTTAGTGCACTCATGTAGCCCCCCTCTAAAAATAAAAAAAAAAATAATTCTAGAATTGCGCTATTGAACTCATACCAATTGTTGGCTGTGCCGTCTAAGTGAAAAATCCAAATTTTTTCATGACATGAATCACGCGGATGAAGTACAAATGATTTTTTGATATCAACAATTTTAAGTTGCAACGTGTATTGACGTGAGAGTGGGAAATTGTTACATGGAACAGAGACATGGACGCTGTTTCAGTCCCATCGAGGGTAAATACTCAAAAAGTAAATGCTGCTGCTCGGTCGGTCACGCATGGGGTGACACCAATTGCGAATCCTGTCCCAAGCTTGGTACACGTGCTTTTGCAGAACTGTGTTCTAGAGGAGCTGGTTTTGGTGACAAACAAGACATTAATGAATGTGTTGAGTTTCCTACCATTTGTCAGAATGGAAGATGTACCAATACGCTGGGAAGTTACACGTGCAAATGCAATCCTGGATACGTTCTCAATGAAAACAGCTTGGGATGCAATGGTGAATTAAAAATGTTGTTAAACAAACAATTTTGATTTCATAAAAATATCAGAAAGGTTTAAATTTGTATTTATTCTGTGGCACGGAGATATATTCAGCCAACTAAACAAATTTGTAGAGTGAATTTAGTCTTTCAAAATCAGTGAGAATTCTAATAATAGTAGAAATTAAAAAAAAAGGTACTTTCGCATTTGTACTCATATCACGTTGACGTTTTAGATATTGATGAATGTAGCATTATGTACGGGGTTTGTGGCAATGGGACATGCAGAAATATTCCTGGACATTTTGAATGTGACTGTCATTCTGGGTACAAAAGTAGCGATGTGATGAAAGTTTGTATGGGTATGTTGTGACGTTTATATGTTAACACATTCTAAAGGTTAAAGGCATGTAGCAGTATTTTATTTTCGAATAATAAATAATCAAATACTATAAAGGAAGTTCTTCAAAACATTGCAGACATAAACGAATGCGACGACATTCCTGGACTTTGTCGCGGAGGGACGTGCGTTAACATAGACGGAAGTTACGACTGCATCTGTCCTTCAGGTCACGAGCTTGCTCCTGACAAACAATCCTGCAAGGATATCGACGAATGTTCCAGGACAAGTGGCATCTGTTCGAACGGAGCCTGCGAAAATATGATGGGCACTTATCAGTGTATTTGCGATGATGGTTTCCGTCAAACGTTATCAAAAACGCACTGTGAAGACATAAACGAATGTTTGGATAATAATGCAGGTTGTGAGGAAATTTGCATCAACACTTCTGGTAGTTTTTATTGCACTTGCAGGTACTAGTACAGATGATGTCACATTTTTATGCGAATGCGTCAAATTTTAATTTTATTTTCATAAAACTATTTTATTTACGTAGTATCTATCTTTTATTTACAATCATATTTGATTTGACAGTCACAAGTGTTCCATAATAATTTGGTCACTTTTGAGGGATCTTTCCTTATTATATTTCGTGTTTATTCCTTCTCGATGTTGTGCAATATTATATATATATATATAGATGTATCATCGATGTATAAAACCTTCCTATCCGTATGTATCAGTGCATTCATTAGTAAACTCTTTTGCAGGTCTGGCTCTGCTCTTAACACCGATGGCCGATCTTGTTATGACATAAACGAATGCATTGAAAATGAACGTATTTGCAATGGTGGTGAGTGTACGAACCTCAGGCATGGATACGCTTGCACTTGTGGAGAAGGTTTGTTGATAAATACCGACGGCACTTCTTGCATAGGTGAGTAGATTGTGATATATTCATAAGAAGCTTTTTTTTAAGGGAAAACCTAAAACCTTTTTGATTACCATTCTTCAAGATCGAAACGAATGCACATCTAATATAAATGTTTGTGGCTTCGGTGTATGTAAAAACACAATGGGATCGTTTGAATGTACTTGTGAGAATGGATTCTCTGTGAAACCACAAGACGGTCCTGCTTGTACCGACGATGACGAATGTATGCTCGACTCTCATTCGTGCAGTGAGTTCGCAAAGTGTCGTAACACTGTTGGCTCCTTCGAATGTACATGCCATAATGGCTTTGTTGGAAACGGCTTCGATTGCAGAGACATCAATGAGTGCTTAAAAAATAACGGAGGTTGCGATGCTAATGCTCAGTGTATCAATACAGAAGGATCCTTCAAAGTAATTTAAATGCCTCTGTTATGAAACAAGTTCCATGTATAATGTAGACGCAAATCATATTAATTTGATTTATAAAAAAATTGTAGTGTGCTTGCGATGCTGGTTTTGAAGGCGATGGTTACCTATGCAAAGACGTAGACGAATGTGGAGGCGATACTAGTTTATGTGAAAACGGCCGTTGTTTCAATTATCCAGGTTCTTTTCGATGTGAATGTGATATGGGTTTTGTTCACCCTGATGAAAATAACGAGCAGGCATGCATTGACATCGATGAGTGTGAATTGTTTAATAATTTATGCGAAAATGGTAGATGTGAAAATATTTTTGGCATGTTCCGATGCGAATGTAACGAAGGTTACAAACTAGATAGCTCTGGAGGCAACTGCACAGACATAAATGAATGCGAAAATCCTCAGTCCTGCCAATACGGCAAGTGTATCAACACACGTGGAAGTTACATTTGTCAATGTCCACCAGATTATTATTTGGTTGAAACGGGAAATGCTTGCATTGGTAAGTTGTTTCGTCAATATCTTTTGAGCGACTACTGATGTTTCATAAAATCGTACCTAATCATTTTAGACCAAAGAGAATCAATTTGTTACGCTGGACATTATTATCCGGATGGCAAACCCCGCTGCTTATTTGACGTCATATCTTCTGTTACAAAAGCGAAATGCTGTTGTAGTATTGGTAATGCGTGGGGTCCTCGTTGCGAGCCTTGCCCACAGCGAGGAAGCGAGGAATTTGAAAAAATTTGTCCTGGAGGATCAGGCTATGCTCCCAATCTGCAAACTGTCGTTCTCGAAGACATCAACGAATGTGAAGAACACTATGAAACAGTTTGCTTAAACGGACACTGTACCAACACATTTGGCAGCTTTATGTGTTCATGCGATGAGGGCTTCGTTTTGGATCAACACAAAATAAGTTGTGTTGGTAGGTCAAACAATTTGTTTCAAGAGTCAAGAGCATAAGAGTCGATTCAATTTTCATTCATGCATCTTCAATCCAATTTTCGTGTACAGACATTGATGAGTGTGCGTTACACCCAAATATTTGCGGAGTTGGAATTTGCATAAATGACAAAGGAAAGTATCACTGCGAATGTCCCGAAGGTTACATGACTATGCCTGGTGGTAGTAAGTTGATTCATTTCTACAAAAGAACAATTTTATTATACACAGAAGCTTATGTATATGCTTCTTTTAGAAGAATGTGTTGACATGAGAAAAGAGACTTGCTACACAGATTACAAGGCAGGTCAATGCATAAATCCTATGATGCATCCACAAACAAGAATGCTTTGTTGCTGTTCGATGGGAGCAGCATGGGGCAATCCTTGTCAAAAATGTCCCGGCACAAAAAGCCGTACGTTAAATCATTCAAATATAGTCAAGATAATCGGAACAGTTATCAGCAAAGGTTCTTCTAACTTTGAATGTCTTATTGTGGCAGGTGATCATGAAATGCTTTGTGGCAAGGTACCGGGTCAAATCATAAATCCAATAACAAACCATTCAGAAGAGATTGACGAGTGTATACTGATGCCAACAATGTGCACACACGGTCGTTGCGTTAATACACCTGGTAGCTTCGAATGTTGGTGCGATAGAGGGTACGATTACGATGAAGCATCGCATCAGTGCGTCGATCGCAATGAGTGCCAGCAAGTGCCAAACCCTTGTTCTGCTAATGCTCAGTGCATCAATCGACAAGGATATTTTGAATGCTCGTGCCCTTTGGGATACAATCTTACTCCGAACAAGCTTGATTGCGTAGATATTGATGAGTGCACCGAAAGAAACGGTATATGTGCAAACGGACTGTGCAACAACTTTCAGGGTAGTTTTCAGTGCTCGTGTCACTCAGGTTACGCGTCAACAAGAAATAGAGATGCTTGCGTTGATATTGATGAATGTCAGCGACATTCCAACATTTGTCACAACGGTACCTGTATTAATGTACTAGGATCGTACAAATGTGAATGCTATGATGGATTCAAACTTAGTCTCAACCATGACTGCATTGGTGAACAGTATTTCATTTTTACTTGCTAAATGAATTAGAGTAGACAATTGAATGTTTTCGGTCCTAATTTTTGATTATAGATGTCGACGAGTGCAGGATAATGCCATTTTTATGTCGAAATGGTCGATGTCGCAACACAGTCGGTTCTTTCTACTGTGAATGTGCTGATGGTTATGTATTAGCGCCAGATGCTCAGCATTGTAGAGATGTAGATGAATGCCACGAGGTAAACTATTAATTCAATTCATTTTCATTGACGCATCAAGCGTCAAATAATAGATTTTTCTCAAAAATTTCAGTCATTTTTATGCAATTACATAGCTTTAACAAGTATATAGTCTGCTTTTTTTGTATCTAGACACCGGGATTGTGTCCATTTCCTGGTAAATGCCAAAACATAATGGGTTCTTTTATATGTTCGTGTCCTCCCGGATATGAATTAAATCGAGATAAGACACAATGCTTTGGTATGTGTAACATTATTTATTTATCATACACCTTTTCATAACATGTGCATCAAAAACGGCCAACTTCTGCCTGATTTGTCGGGAGAGAAACACTGTTTTATCGCCAAGACGCGGTTCATTCCCTGTTACCATGGTAACAATCATAATAGCAGGGAATATAACCGCACCTTGTGGGAATAATACAATGTTTCCGTCCCGACAAATCGGAGGGTTATCCGTCTTCGATATACTTGTTATGAAAAAATACCTACGCCACGCGAGAGAAACAAGGGCTTAAGGCGATATGAAAAGGGCTGGTTTGTTTACAAAATCGGCTCGAGGTCGTGAGCAAATACAACAATATTTTTCATAACAAAAATTATAACAGAACATTCTTTAGAAAATTGTCTTTGTCCTGATATGTTTTTCGTTTGAAAAAATGTTGTTGCATTTGCTCACAACCCCGAACCGATTTTTCTAACCTCAAATTTTGAAGCAAACTTTTCATATCGCCTTAACCTCGGGAGAAGTGACCAGCACTTGACTTCACCCTGGGAATAAACGCTTGTTTTTCTCCACTGACCCTCGAAAGTAATCAATAATTATTGACACATTGTATATCTTCGGCCGTTACTATAGGGACAATAGCAGCAAGATGAATTGTGTCTATCAAATCGTGTCTCTAATATAGTTAATCTATAGGTACAGATAGAAAACGTTATAGGGAAATTGTAGGTATTGTGATAATCTCGCCGTAATGTCAAAATTACCCGCGGGTTTTGCCTCTTTGATTAAAAAGGCAGTGTTTTGAATGGACGAACCAACACAATTACATTGCTGTCAATTAATTATTTTTCAAATAGATGTAGATGAATGCGCAGCGAGTCGTGACATTTGCGAAAATGGCCAATGCATAAACACTGAAGGAGGTGTGATATGTGAATGCCCGATTGGGTTTAAATTAAGCGAAAAGCCCAACGTGTTGAAGTGCACTGATGTGAGAGAAGGTAGTTGTTATGACAAATACCGATATGGTGATTGCAGCGCACCAAGAACAAATAATTTGACGAAAAAACATTGCTGCTGCACGATGGGTCAAGCTTGGGGAAAAAACTGCGAAAAGTGTCCCCATGAAGCTACAGGTGAGATTTTTTGTAGAAACATCTTAATTAATGTTGATATATTTGTAACAGCGTGACTTTGCCGAGCAGATTTTATCATCAAGTTTGATATTCAAATAACAATTTAATAGGTACAGAATAGATTTCGAGTGTTTACGCAAACAAGTCATGACGTACTATCTATAGACTTTGATTTCAAATTTGTGTAAAAGACATGGTACAGAAAGAGTACTTGTGATATCTATTGAAATAAGATATAAAATATGGTAATGATAATCAATGATAATCATACTTATTGCAGAAGAGTTTAATGAATTATGCCCAGAAGGTGCTGGTCGCGATGACACGGGCATAGATTTGAACGAATGTATGGTTTTATCAGATGTATGTTCCGGAGGAGTGTGCATAAACACAGATGGTTCATTTCGTTGCGAGTGTCCGATTGGTTATATCTTAGATAGTACGAAGAACATGTGTATTGATCAAAATGAATGCATCATGGAACCTAATATTTGCTTGAATGGAACTTGTACTAACCTGGAAGGTGGATTTCAATGTTCTTGCAACGAGGGTTATACTCCTGGAGTCGATCAAACCTGCGAAGACGTGAATGAGTGCATAGAAATGATTAACACGTGTGCGTTCCGATGTCACAATACACCTGGTTCTTTTAAGTGTCTGTGCCCTTTTGGCTATACTTTGGCAACTGACGAAAGACATTGTATCGGTACGTCTTATTCATCCTTACTTTCTACTACAAATGCTGGCTATATTTTCTGAATGCAATCTACTTGAATGTCATTAGAAACA
Organism: Telenomus remus; assembly: GCA_020615435.1. Classification (NCBI taxonomy): domain Eukaryota; kingdom Metazoa; phylum Arthropoda; class Insecta; order Hymenoptera; family Scelionidae; genus Telenomus; species Telenomus remus. Next base: position 21,449,486 of record CM036336.1, on the reverse strand, counting down.
ATCATTTTGGAGGCTATACGGAAATTAATAAGTAAAACTTGCTGTTTGTGTTTTAGATGTTGATGAATGCTCATATTCGTCGAACGGTTGCAAGTTTGAATGTAAAAATCTGATCGGATCGTTCATGTGTATTTGTCCTCCTGGTTATAAACAAATTGGAACAGGTGGTGATAACTGTGAAGATGTTGATGAATGTTCATTGGATTCTGAGCTATGTAGAAATGGCGAGTGTGTCAACTTAGAAGGCAGTTATCGTTGTATATGCTACGCGGGCTATGAGATAAGCAAAGACGGCAAAGATTGTATAGGTAGATTTCATTTATCTTGTTATTCATCTTTTGCCTTTTGATTAGTACATATGAGTAATTAGCATTGAACTCTATTCAAGATCGTCGAGTAGGACATTGTTATCCACAAATTACTAATGGTCACTGTACAGCGCAGATACCAGTGCAGCGCACAGTCACTAAAGCTGACTGCTGTTGCACAATCGGAACTGCTTGGGGAGATAGCTGTGAGATTTGTCCTGCGATACATACCGATTCTCATAAAAGACTTTGCTTGGATAAAGGATTTTCAGTTGATGGGCAAGGTATGTATTTCAAATTATGTATGTATGTATGCTGAAATACGAGCGCCTGTAAGTTTATACTAGAGTACTAGTTATACTACGCGTCAAAACTGAAAATTTCTTCGGGACACGACTCTGTGACGAGGCTCCGTACGGTTTTTAATTCTCCGTGTCAGGAGAAACACCTTAGGAATTTTGTATTTATGCGTAATTTCAGATATTGATGAATGTAAAAACTTACCAGAGCTTTGCAGAAATGGAGAGTGTGTTAATACTTTAGGATCATACCGCTGTATATGTGACAAAGGATATAAAATAGATAATGACACTTCGAACTGTATCGGTGAGTACAATAGTCCTTGAAAGTACATTAAAGACAAAATTATTACTCTCATAGCGAATTCCATATCAGATATTAATGAATGTGATTCTGGCGTTAAAATCTGCGAGTATCACTGTCAGAATACAGAAGGAAGTTATATTTGCTCATGTCCAACTGGTTATGTTTTGACTGCGGACGGCGTGACATGTAGAGATTTAGACGAATGCACAATTGGGACCCACATTTGTCAACAAATTTGCATCAACACTCTTGGAAGTTATACTTGCGAATGCCGAGAAGGTTATAATCAACATAGAGATGGATGCCATGGTTTGAAAATGAAGAATCTTTGTTTTGTCGCAACTTTTTTTATATTATTTCAATTGAAATAATTACCAACGTTAATTTGTTCATAGATATAAATGAATGTGAATTTGATGGATGTTGCCCGAAACCCGGCACATGTATCAATACCCTAGGTAGTTTTAAATGTATTTGTCCTCGAGGCTTCAGACTAGATGATTCGGGTAAATTTTGTATCGATATGAATGAATGTGCAAATAATTCTTCTTGCAAATATGGATGCCAAGTACGATTCCAACAATTATCTAGCTGTTTGCAATAATTAGTTGATTGCCATATCCAAAAGCATAGTAATCAAATATGAAATTATGATAGAAAATAATGTTATAAGGTGGGGACTTTTGTGTCCCATCCAAATGTGTTTTTTTTTTTTGAACAAGAATTAAATTGTGCGATCGTATTACGAGTGCTTCTGCTGTGACGTTTAAAGTTGGGTCACTCTTAAAGGCAAAGTATGTTTGCTCCAAGTTAAGAGATAGACTCTAACATTTGAACAGAAATGCTTGAAAATACAGTCTAACCAATGTACATAGAAACATAATAATCATACCTAATTATTGCAAACTGCTTATTTTAAACTACTACTACTACTACTAATCAATCAAACATATACGGTTTAACAATATTTTTCTTTAGAATTTCATGGGTAGCTATCGATGCGGTTGTCCTAGAGGCTATATACAACATTTGTATCAAAATCAGTGCATTGACGAAAATGAATGCAATGACTCGCCCTGCGGCCTTAATTCCTGTATAAATACTCTTGGAAGCTTTGAGTGTGATTGTCCAGATGGTTATAAATTTGATCAAACTTCTGCAAATTGTATAGAAGTAAAAAAGTTTGTTCGTACATTAATTTGGGATAGTTCTTTGTACATTGAATAATATAGTGTATTTTTAGATAACTGATTCTTGTAATGACAGTCCCTGTGTATTCGACTGCATGCTTAATGAACTGGGAAGCTTTCTATGTGGATGTCCAGACGGGTATCAGCGTATTGGTCAGGTTAGTCAAAATTCAGAACTTAACAAAAGGGCATTTTTAATTTTTGATCCAATTTCAATTACTTTTTTATCTATACTTGAAATTTATTTGAATGAATAAAGAGAAAGAGAACCAAATTTTTTTCTAAAATAGAATAAAAAAGTAGGCTAATAATTCATTGTAAACTTTGTAAACATTTGTCTTGTTGAAATCTTTATTATTCTCTTTTATTTTAGGGACATTGTCTGTCAACTGTAACTCCGCTAATTGACGAAAATCGTGACGACGAAGAGATAAGCAATGTCCCGACGTACTCTATCGATAGTGAGAATTACCGTTTCGATAATCCTTCGAATGAAAAAATCATATCTACAGAAGGCTGCTTTTCTTGCAAGGTGATTTCATATCTAGAAGTTATTATCAAAGAATTATTGAATTTTGGGATGTGACAGATACTTACAGATATCAAAGAAGATTGATTTTTTTATACATTATTCAATAGGAGGATCCCTTTGAATTGCTATTTTATTTCAGATTAACAAGAATGAAAAAGATCAAGGTAAAATTAACCAAGGTGCTCTTCAGAAACCTATTACGTCAGATAACAGACAGAAAAACAGAAAAAAACGTTCGCGCCGCATCATGGACATTGTAGAACCAGAAAACAATTCGATTCACAATTTAAAAGTTACTATCTTCAAAACTGTGCCACAAAAAAATATCATTAAGTTGCAATCGTCGCGAAAAGTAAGTAATATTATTCGATTGGGGTGAGTTGGGCAAACAATGATCAGGCTTCGAAAATAATTCAAAGGTTTTTTAAAAGAAACGAGTTTGTTTTCATTTGTCTATTAAAAAAACCGAGTTTATCATTTTTACCCAACCTCACTCTATTTCGAATAATGATAACATTTAATTTTAATATTTATTTCTTCTATCTCGTCGAAGTAATCTACTGAAGTTAGAAACACAAAGTTCCGAATATTTCCAGGCAATTTTCAAAGAATGCTATAATAATTAATAATTATTACTTTCTTTGTACACAAAAAAGAATAAAAATTTTCCATTCTTTGTAGGATATTACTTCAGAGTATATCTTAACTCGAGGAAACGAGCAAAATATTTTTGGAATAGTTAAGAATCAAAACGTTTGGGAGTTGTTTGTTAGAAAACATATTCTTGGACCGACATCGTTCGATTTGGAAATAAGGGATTCGATAATAAAAGGAAATGCGTCAGAAGCGATTCTGAAAAGCTCACTCAACATCAAAATACACATTGACATTAAAACATGAAAAATGCGAGAATCGTTATAAGCTCGAATTATTTTAAGTGAAGTGTACATTGTTGTTTGTAAATTTTAGTTGATTTGATGTTAAAAAAAGATTTCATTTATGCAAAAAATTGACTTGTAACAGAATAAATATGAAATCTGTTTTTGGGTCAGCTAAATAGACGTTTCCTGAAGAATTAGCCTCATAATGTTTATGAATGTCTTTTTTAGTTATTTTGCAATTTATAAACGTTGTATTGCGATGAAACTATATAGAGTGAGTTTAATCCTACCGTAGATTTTCTTTCGCTCAAAACAACGCGACACGGTGTACGTGGCCAAAAAGACAGTATAGCGTAAGACAAGAAAACAAGAGCGACTAATTCACCTCAAGACATTTTTATTTGTTTTCATTGCGTCGGTGATGTGTTGAATTACTCTACTTCAACGCAAGTATATACATCATCATAAGCTTTTCAACATTTCTTCATCCTAGCATCATAACATGAATTTGCTTTATATCCGAAACTTTTTACGAAACTGTTTACTCAACTTTTTCATATATGAATTGAAAAATGAACTTCTTTACATGCAGAGAATTGTTTATCATTATTCTTATGACCAGGAGTGTTTTTAGTATATTTTCATCACTTAGTGATGCGACGATAGCAGTGATGCAGATCACATTAATATGGCTTTCATAAAGCGGTCTTCAGTTTTTAGATCCTATACGCATGATCTATCTACGAAATATCAATCGTACCCATTAACTGATGCGCTCAAAGTTTGGGCGCAAATGCGCAGTTTCTCTGCACAAGGCTCATCCAAATCTCCGTACATTGTCTATATAGCAAATGTAATAAAACAGTCTCATAAAAAGGTTTGCTAGAAAATTTTTTGTCAATCAATCGAGTTATGTCGCTGCACGAGTTCACATATTCATTTGAAATGGGGAAAATATAATCTCAAGCTTAATACCTACAGGGCAGTGACAATATATGCTTAACCAAGTTTTTCTCATCAGATAATCACTATATTGTTATTTATTTTAAAAATCATCAAACGTTTCATCCTCTTAATACCCTTATTATTACAATAATATCAACGTTGATTAAAGACTACATATAAAACACACTTTACACAATATTGAGGAAAAAAAACTTTTTTCGTTCTGTTTGCATCACATAAAATGAAAACTCGTTCGCTTAGAAATAGCTTATAATTGTGTAAAACTTTACCAAGTATGAATATGGCGCCCGCGCTGGTACATGGTTAGGCTTCATTTCACTGATGACAATATGTTGACGTTCGTCGTACGCAAAGCAAAAATGATTCAATTTTAATCACAAATTAACGACACTATCGTCTTGGTTAGCATATACTAAAATTCGACTCGATTACATGAATGATAATTTATTATACGATTTTCTTCTTTTATTTTAATATGACTCAACTCGCCAACTTCGTCTCTCAAAAATTCTACCTAAGCCTCCGTGATATTATGATACAGATAATAACTTAAATTAATACTTATTGTATTTTGATTTTATTACCATAATTTTTTATTATTTCGTTTTTTACATGCATTTTTACCTCGACGATTATTACTTGAGCAAAATGCGAATTCAAAAATTCGATAAAACAATTTGATTTATATAATATTGTTATCTTGCGCGTCATACTTGCAGTGGAAAATATGTTGAAACGCAAAAGACATTCCAACTAATCCAACTAATATTTTGAACAATTATTTATATCTATTTTTTACATACAAAATATGTTTGTATGACAAAGTCTCTTTTTTCGACAAGAGTAAATTTCTGATCAATAAACTTTAAAGTTTCATCAACTTTTTTCATGGGCGAATTGAGAACAATTTTATTTACTTTTCATGATCCATAATCAATATTTTTACCAAATTAGTTATCTTTCAGTTATCTTCTCAAATCTGTGGCGATTTGCAATAACATTTTAATTGCTCAGTTGCAGGTTAAGGGTATATAAACCATTTCCGAGAGAATTTCGAATGTTTTTTAATACTTTAACTCATAAATTTACTCAGCTAAAGATTAATTATCTCTTGATTGCTGTGCCAAATCTCGTATTAACAATTTGAGAATCGTTGATCTTCTCAACACAGAGCCGAGCAATCACCTTAACTGTTATTTAACATCACCTATTTAGCAATCACCTTAACTGAAATTGTTATGTGAACTGAATGAAATTTAGAAAAGTCTGTAATATTAATGCGCACTTGCTGATTAACGTAGTTGTTTAGTGTACTAGAAATATGTTTCGGCACAATATTTAGCGTGACAGTTATGTTGATTTGAGTTATAATTTGTCTAGTGCATTAGAAATGGTAATTGATCAAAAGGGTAAGAAAATACATTGACTGTATACGACGAGAATGGTATGGTTATGCCGCCACGCAATATTTTCATACTAACTGTCAGTGCTTGATGAAGAGTCGGTTTCCTCTGTCTGCGTGGCGGCGTTCCGGTTTCACGTATTCATAGCGTTGATGCAGTTGACTATATGACGTGAATCCCAACGCAATGGTGGAGGAGTGATACTCAAAGAAAGAGACGAACACTGAGCAACCGATGAATGGTCCATTGAACAATTTTCTAATCCTGCAATCAACTTCATTATTACTATCATTTATCATTTTTATGCTCGGCTTTGCCTTTTTTTCGCTAAGATTATTCTTAGTTCGCATTCGAAGCGCGCTAAACCGAATTGAACACGTAATGATCAAAGTCGAACGGTAAATATCAAGATTTTTGCCAATTCCCAACTTGGAAATAATAAACAAAGTTTTGTCTGGTCAAGTATCACTGGAAATTTTAGCAAAATCCTTGATAGGAGATCTATCAAAAGTTTATTTTGACGAATTCGTAAAAAGAGAAGCAGTGATGCCTCACGTTTCTGCTAATATTCCATGATGTAAGGATTTTTAGTACATTTTTTATATCTGTACTTCGCAAGGTCATTCATATGTAAATGATGATCACTGTTAACAACGTACGAACTCAATTGGAAAAACACTTTGAGAATTTTTATATTTACAGGTCGACAGAATTCATCATTAACATGATTCACTTCAGTTAGTCTGACTGGCCGAGCAAAGAACAGGATTGCCGTTGCTCGTTAGCAAATAAAAAGAATCAATAATGTCAATACATAGATACGAATACGCTGGCTCATTTTTTTCTTAACTCAGACTTATACTGTTGCATTCTTGTCTTCAAGATGTATAGCTTACCAGAGCTTACAATTGCAACAAAATAATATTGCAAAACGTTCGGGTCTAAGTTCGGGTCTTTTTGAATGACACCCTTACTGAACAAGTTCGATTTAGATAAAACATTTGAAAGTCTCGCAAACGAAAAATCAAAAAATCCCAAGCAGTTTAAGTTTTCCAAATAAACGACTTGAAATGGAGTACACTTTTTTTAAAATTGTTTACTATTTTCGGACCATCTTACTCAAGTAATCTATAAAACAATGACGTTAGACTACTTCTCAATTATTTCTATTACGCCGGCACAGTGCAACACTTTTGTTATTTATAAAAATCCTCAGATAAGCAATTTATCCTTACCTGACAAATCTAATCCATCTAAACTGCATATATCAAGACCTGTCCTAGTAGTGCAACAATGATTTTTATGTCTCAGCCGTTTTTGTTTGCACAAAATCTGCAAAAGTTAACCAAACACCACATAAAGTTCAAACAGGACCAGAATTGGTACGACTTGAAAAAGTTTCTATGTTGAAACTGGTTCAAACCACATGCAAATAAAAAACTCTGATCACTTAGAAATAACAATCGCCACCACAAATAATAAAGTTTCCTTATGTTATTTCTAAAATGAGCCTTTCATTTTAACAATTTTTATTTATTCCCTTTCTGAAATCACTTAGAATTTTTTGAATTGTTTAAAAGCAACCATAAAGATGTTTACTTTGGTTTGTAGCAATTCCTTAGATATGCGACGAAAATGGTTATTGAGCAGCCAGTAAAGAAATGGGTTCCAAAAACTGTTCGAGAGTGCTATCCAGGTTGCAAGAAAGTCAAGAAACGGCGGTGGTTTGCTGCCGGTGCAAGCTGCGACGACTTCCTGAATAGTCCAAGGTGTGACCATCACAATGAATCCGAGGCTCATCGCAGCCATTGTACGTGATGCTGCAGTTGACAAACGTCTTTCGTGTGAAATAAACTAAAACAAAATCACTTTTTAAAAACAATTCTAATTCTTATTGCAAAACAAATAATAATTTTTATCTCTAAACTTTCTATTTTCAATATATATAATATATTCAATATAACACAAGTCTACAATACTGCAAAAAAAACCGTCTCACAGATCACTAACCAGCGTTATGAATAGATATCATTTTGTGACTTTATTTAAGTTATTGAGTGTAAACATTCAAAAACGAAGGCTTCGACTGATTTAGCATGATAGGGCGACACTACATGCTACTACCTCGCTCATGATTGGTGCGCTCAGGTCGACTCAAAGTGTAGCTTACAACAATTACAAAGAAGCTTGTTCGGGTTGATGCTTCCACTCGTTTTTTTTGTTTGTTTGTTTGTTTTTCAAAGTATGCAAAGCTAAATTGTTTTTTCGTTCTATGCGCGCGCGAAGAGAACCTTCGCGTCACTCTCTTCGCGTCCGCGAAGAACTTCTTCTCATTACTATATAGTATGCGAAGAGTTTTCTACGCGAAGAGACTCGAAGCTCTCTTCGCGCGCGACTAGGAACGACCTCGAACGACCACCATGACGAGGTCCTTGTTACGAAATATACTATTTCCTCAAACTCGTACGCAAAGCTCGACTTTGCGGTCTGTGAAGCGGCGGCCGTGAAGTGGATTTTGGTCACAGAACGCAGTCTTGCCCGGTTAAGACGAAAAAGAATAATTCGTATCAAAGACGCAATGCATAATATTTGTTTGATTTGTTTATCACTTGGAATTGTTTAAATTGCGCGAAGGGCCGAGTTCATGATTATATTGTTGAATGTAATTCAAATAGCAATCGCTATACAAAAATCGTGGATTAGCCATGTTGTCACGAGGTGCTGATGGAAAGGATAGCAATTAAGATGATAGAAATAACTGAATTTTGATTCATAAAGGTTTATTCGACTTGTATTTTGACTTGACTTAGTTTTGGCTACAAATAATATTTGTCTTTTTGCTATAGTACCCAGTGTACGCGTCACGGGCATACGACGCCCTGCAGAATCACATTTATCTCGACAATAGCCTATAGCGTTTCTTCGCCGGTCCGTTGCTCGGCAACACCCAACCTTGCAAATGCACCCAGCAGCATTCTGTTGTTATCGTTCTCATGCTAACTTCTCGTTAGTAAGTCGACTTATAACAAAAATATTTCACGTCTGCTAAATTCAGTATTTAACGTATCAGTCGCAATGATGCACATATTAATTCGTGCTGTCTCTATTGATAACAACTTTAAAGTGGATATGATCATCTATGTATTAGAAATCTTTTTTAGTTACATTTATCGACATTACATATCTATAAAACTAGGAAGAAGCGAAGGAAACTAGTTTGTTTAGTCAAGCATTAAAAATAAAAAAAAATTTAATTCTCTTGACAATAAAGTATAGATCAAATTGCAAAATATCGCATAAAGTTTGTATAAAAAAGATATTGCTTTCCAGAAAATTGTTCCAATTGAATTGAAAACATAAATTTGTCCTCTCTTATATTGGATAAAAAAGAGAGCAAAATAAAATAGTTCGTTTGTATATATATATATATATATATAAGTAATCTGCAGCAGAGTAGAGACTGTACCGGTAAACGGAAGACCAGCAATTACCGGATAACGTCAGAATCAGAAAAGTTGTAGAAAATGGCGTTAACTGGTAGGAATGATAAAACAAATAATTCTCTAAGATTATCATAGTAGATATGATCTGGTAATGACCGTAAATCATGTTTGATGATATTTCAAAACAAGAAAATTGTTCAGTACAAAATTTGTTAAACTTTTTTCTGTACCTTTTCATAACGGATTCGTATTTTTAAGCGATCATAACAACAAATTAATGACGCACAATAAGAAAATTTAAATGAAAACGTAATAATTTTTTTAAGTACAAACGATCTTGAATGACACATCAAAAGCGCGAGATGTTATCAATGTCTTAGTACTTGAGAGTGCCACGCCCGCAAAAACTTTATGACAAATTTGCCTCGCAGAGTTTTAGATATTAGCAAAATTGTCGGTCTAATCTATATATATATATATTGTGCAATGCAGCACCTCTGTAAGAAAATGGCAACTCTTAGTTCAGATTCAAGGCAAATCTTTTTTAGTTATTCAATTTTTTATTCTTCATCAGTTCAAATCATATAATAGAAGGATTTCGAATAGCTTGATGCCTGAATTCAGAAAGGTAACTTTCGTTGCACTAATTATTATTTGTTGTACGAAGCAAAATGTTGCACAGTGAGGTGGTGTAATGGTGAGAAAGTCGATTTGAAACGTTTAACTTATAGTTATACATGTCTGAATATGATAAAATGTATGTTAATTCACATAATACTCACATTATCTATGTGACCAACTTCTGGAGTGTTCAAACAAACTACCCTTTTGAGTCGCAGTTTATTGACGTGAAAAGCTGAACCGTAACAATACATCAGTACCATAGTTGTGGGAAAATAGAAACAACAACACGCCAGTATTCTGAAATTAAATATCAACAGTTTTGAAAAAAGAAACGAAATTCATTCTGGATGCAACTGATGGATGACTTTGATTCTTTTCGTAAAATCCAAAAAAAATCCTAACTTTGTCGCAAAACGCAGTAGAATAGTTGAATGATAAGCGATTGTCATTATTGAACTGTACCAAAAAAAAAACCAATGTTCAATTGTGACACTTGAGTGCTGCTAATCGTTTGAATACATCACAAATAATTCCTTTGTCAGGGTGCAATAGTTACAATTTATAAACTTTGTTCTAAGTAATATGCCGTTTGCTTATAGAAACACGGCGGCACTACCGAGTTTTTGTCAAGTATGTCTACTTTAGTATTATCTGAGTAACTCAGTTTACGTGTCAAATCACCTGAAAGACGCTCTAGCAAAAAATGGGTCGCAGGCAAGTAGTCCTGAGTTGTTGAAATAATATCCACCTTTTGGAAGTACAAGAGTCCCAAAAATTGCAACGCTTGCTATCCATGTTGTTGAAATTACTGCCACACAACCTTGCCGCATGTAATGCTAGAAAAATATGCCACAAATACATATGTATACGTCCCCTAAATTGCATTTCAGAAAATCAATATCAGAAGGCCTATAACAAAATAACAAAAGATAGACAGACAATATTTATTCGAACCACTGCCCTACTAATGTGTAACACAAGTATTTGCACAAATTTTTATGTAGCAGTATTGTAAATTCAATTTTGCTGCATACACTGGTAGTTGCACGTACAAATCGATAAGTTATACAATCGGCGAGAGCAGATGATGATCAACGATTTGTCGACGGCAATGCTCTTGACACGAAAGAGTTTGCTCGATGTATAAGAAAAAATCGAAAAAGTAAAAGTGTGCGCAGAATATTTGTACTCTAGCACATTTGCAACAATCTATATTTGTGTACTCCGCGAAATTTAATACTTAAAAATATCCGATAAAACGGGATGAAAGACATTGATGATAAAGTCAACTATACATGCGGAGTATCGCTGTCAACGAACTTGTGGTTAATGATAATTATTAAGTTACTTTATAACCACGTAAATTTATGTGCAGCTTCCTTTTGAACATATTAACTAACCCTTTCATTTGTTCATATTTAATTTGAGTTCGTAGTGGGTTCTATGTTAGTGTTGCAATATATTCTGGAATACGCAATCGTTCGCCTTTTGAATGAGATAAAATTCTGCGAAGACCCACTATAACCATTTGAGTGATTTTTTGACACTCAAATTTTTTAATTCAAAAAAAAAATTGGTTCACTTAACTGGTTATGGAGAGACTCATCGCCACAGAATTCCTGAATGAATCACGAGATGAGAAATTCATACTGTGAATTCTGGAATGCTTCGAAAACTTACTAAAAAAGTTAAGGAACTTCTGATAGCGAATCCAATGACTGACCTACATGTATCCTAGCGTAAATAATTCAAAAAACGATAATCAATGTCACTGTAGATTTTACACGCAAATGCCGAAACATAAGAGATGAACATTAAGCACTAAACCGAGTATGTCAAAGGCGATAGTCTGCTGTTAATGAGATGAAATAGCGTAGACGGCTTAACGATCTCATATTATAATCCAAAAATGATGTAAGTTTGCAACGAATTTAGTTGCAGTGAGCTAAAAACACCATGGCAAACCTCAATCAACCTGTCACTAAAGAATCAGAATTCAACTAAAGCTTATTCATACTCTGTCTGATATTTGACAAAAAATGAAAAAAAAATCAGATAATGGATAAGGGGATATATTGAAAATATCTATCAAGTCTTGACTTTTTTGTATATTGACCCAATTATGGTTTCATTGGAAACTTTCGAAACAAACTCGAAAGCAAAGGATTTTGTTTGTGATAAATATTTCATATATATTTTTCAAAGAAACATGAAAATGTATAGGAAGCATTGCCCTAGCGTATGCATATCAAGAAGAAAATGGAAATTTACCTTTTTTGATGTATGTTTGTGATAACGATGAGGATATAACATACAAACGTATCGGTCTATTGCCATACAAACTAAAATAACAGCACTTTGTTGCGTGAGAGCTCCTCTAAGAAGTGCCTGGTAAAAGTTCAAAAGGTATTACTTATAGTTTTAATAGGTATACAGGCATGAGCATGTGTGAGTGCAGTTTTTGATTTTTATAACCACTATAATATTCAAAGACGCAACTAAAGTACAAACCTGAATTTGACATATAACTTCTCCATAAGGCCAACATCCATATATGGCAGGAAGAAAGCTGAAAGGTGTCACAAGCAGTCCAATGGCCAGATCATTACTTGCAAGACTGGTTAAGAGGTATCTGGGCTGAAAACATTCAATAAACCTTGATTAAAAAGTCGTTCAATAAGGTAATTTTTTAGGTTTTTTCAAACGTCTCGACGTGAAATCTCTTCAGCTATAAAAAATTTAAAAAAAAACTATTTTTAATAGTCCAATCTTGAACTATTATTTAAAATTGTACACTTGCTTTAAGTTGCTTCAAAAGTGCTGTAAAACATAAGAGGCAGTGCAGCAAGCTAAAATATCTACAACTTTTTTATGAATTTTCAAGTATAGAATATTTCGTAAAGCTTATTTTACTATTACCAAAAGAAGCTCGCATTTACAATTGATATATACTTCCGAAATAATGTACAAGAAGGATGACAGTTGTGAGGTTAACTTAATTATTTTCAAATAACAAAAAAAAGTTAAAAGAAGAAAGTTATTGTTATGGATTTTGATTATGTGATGCGACATAATTTCTATTGAAAACGCACTAAATATTGAATGTGAGATTTTTTTTAAAAGACGGATTTTTACAATAAGACTGAAGGGTCGGTGTTACAACGTGTCACGACTGTTCAGTTCGTCAATTAGCCAAAATGCTTTGAGTGAGACTTTTTGCAAAGCATGGATGTTTACATTTTGTTATGGTGTTTGCCTCTCAGTGCATTAAATATCTTATTTATTCTTTTAGATAAACTAGAAAGCAGTCGAAGCAGTCAAAAGATTCCAGAATTTTTTGTTTGCAATCAAAAGGAGTGAAATTTACCAATGCACTTTGTCTATGTGTTTTGAAATTCACCGATGCTTCTTTTCTTGCAAGGATTCTGTGATTAAAACAACACCGCCGTTTTTGCCCTTGACCATATAGTTTGAAACAAAGAATCGCGATGTTCAAGAGATGACGCTTTGAAACATAACACGTCAAATCGAAGTTCCTTATGTTTCAAAATGAACAGGCTAGTATTTTGAATCATAAATAATCTGCGATAAAATTCAAACTCAAGATTTGACGCATGGCATGAAAAACTGTTGACAAGACAGAAATCTTTGTCTTATTTCTGATAAGTAGAAAAATTGAGGGCCATTGGCATCTCTACTTTACGGCGTTTTATGGTATAGGTGCATCACAATCTTGATGTTCCATTACGATACATAACGAATTACGAATACAGAAAATTGGTCTGCTAGTTTATGCAAGAGCTTGAAACTTGAGTCAAATAGACGGCATATAGGGTTTTTCAATATCATTTTTTTCTGAGACTTGAATTGTGTTATAGGCTAATAGACAGATTTTGTTGATTCAGTCATAACATGTTTAACAACCGGCTCGGCTTTCAGCTAAGTACTTAGACGTATTGCCGAGGTTGCAGTACAAAAATTATTGTTATTTGATGACGAACAAACCTGCGCGTGAATGTATTTGCTGTAACGGCAACTGTTGATAACGCAAATAACAAGTAGATTTGCCCCGAGTATTCCAAGGCTAAGAAGAAGAATCAAAGTGGCACGTAGAAAATCACCGAAGCCAGGTGAAGACGAGATGATTTCCGGAAATTCAGGTCGCCAGCAGCTGCTGTTACTAAGCGCTGGCGCAAGTAAAATTGTTGTTTTGCCGAGATCGCTCATGACAATTATTAAAAAAGCTCTCGGAAAAGATGCTCGTCTAACCCGGGCCCAAGAAATCTCGCTGACCATTCTTGCGCGGACTTTTGTCAAACAATCCACTGCCTTTTTCAATAAGTCTTTCCATTACAGCAACAGAAAATAGTTTCATTGCAATCGAATTTGATTCCAAACAGTTGTATTCCATGGTTGGATGACTTATCATGTCATGCAACATTGAATCATCGCCTGTGAAGACCATTTTCGTGTCTGCAATCAGGTTAATCGAAAGCATGTCATGTTACTCATTTTCCAATCGATGGTTGTAAATGAAAACAAACTGTCTCACTGTTTAATTAATAATATTATTTTTAATTCATTCATATCTTTTGCCTCAAGATCTTATTGTTTCTTCTCCTTTATGTTCGTCTTACTGGCAGCGCTCATACATCAACAGCAAATTATTTTTAAATACATTTTCTGTGATTAAGAGGTGAAACAAGGTTACATCATTTATATAAGACTAAATAAACATTTCAAATAACAAATTTGAAAGTAATTTAGAATTTTTATAAAAAATGAATGCACTTAATTTGAATTCACTAAATTTTTCGATTTTTTAACTTGTTCAAGTTTCATCGAAATTGATATCAACGCTCCAAACTTGTATGCAATCACTCAAAATTATCTGTATGTATGCATCTGCGTATCAATTTGGTAAACTAAGTTATATGTACATCGAGAAGGTAGCAGAAGTCATATCACAGAAAAGTATTTTTATTAAGTCTATACATTTCACGTTTTCTATCATATACTGTGTCAGATGGGGTGACATTGTGCTGGAATCGACACTTTTCCAACTTTCACTATCTCTAACATTTAAATAATGACGTGTGCGTATTGCAGAATTCGTTTTTGGCTATATCCATAGAAAGAATTTGTACCTATAAGATGATTCAGTAACTGAAATATAAATATAAATTACTTATGACAGTGTACAAAGTCTCCCCAGAATGGGATGAATAATTTGTGAATTTGCGAAACGGTCAATTAAAATTAAATTTAACGCTATTTTCATCATGCAAATCTATGTATAGACGTTTTCAAGGTCAGTAAAAATAATGGCGGCACAAAATTTCACTAAGTCAGGGATTTCATGATCGGGTCGCTGAAATCAAATGTCAGAGTAAAAGTCAGCATCATGAAACAACCCTAAGTACGAAATTTGCAAACAAAACAGCCCCTCTCCATTCTACACTTTAATTTAGTGAACTTCGAATATGCATAAGTTTTTACAGAAAGTAGCCAAGTCGAAATATATACTGATAAGAAGAACGCAGTTGGATCAAAATAGAATTTGTTTTGAATCATTTACAATTAATGAAGCTGATTATATATTTTGATTAATTTTTTGATAGTTTTTTATCTTCACGATTTTTGCTTTGAAAAATGTGTTTCAAGTCCAGTGCACATTCCTCTTTGTATTTAGTTGTACAATCTATATGTACACCTTGGTGAACATGGTGAAAATCATTAAAACCGCTCCGGCAGAACAGAGTTTTCGAAAAAACTACCAAACGTTTTACGGTTGTCCAATGCGAATACGCAATGTAATTCCTCGATAAATATCTTTTGGAAATTGGTGCTTTTTTTCTATTTATTAAGCGTAAAATTGGGCGTTAAAAATTAGAGTTCGAAAAATATCAGCAGTTTCTAAAATTGTTCAAAGTGTAAACGACCTTTTCATAAAAAGGTCGAGAAAACAAGATCAAACTAAATGTTAAATTAAGCAGATCCATGACATTAGGGCGCCGGACTTTTGGCGCCCAAATATCTAGGTCGTCCGGCCCCTGATTGATAACACTGAGTGGTAAGTTATCCCCTAATTACTATTATAAATAAAATTAAAATATCAATGAATAAGACTGCTAGCACTTGTCTGAACACGTTTATATACACGTTGTGTTTTAATATTTCGACACTTAATAGTAGGTAATTCGAAAATAACAATAGCGAAGTTATTCGTTCTGTAATTTAATGAAAAAACCTTAATACAGTCATAATGTACAAGCAGACATTAGTATTAAAGATAAAATATGAGGCAATTGCAACAATTTTCCACATTTTTATGAAATAATGTAGAAAACAAAACACTGTTCATTCGAAATGAATTTGAATTTAGTTTTGGGTTCCAAAAAATAATATAATTCGATAGCACTTTCAAACTCTATAACGAATATATCGATTTTGGTCCTCCACAACAAAGTAGTGTATGTACTCTGCCTTTTAGCTCGTGCCATGTTTTACACAGATAGATTCAATGGAATACGCAATGCTGATAAACTCATTGTATAAAAATAGAAACTTTCAAAAACGAGTTAAAAAGCTAACATTCTGTCGTTCAAAATTAAAATGTTTGAATACACATTTCATTTTTAATGATTAAAAAAATGTTTAGAAAAACGTTATCTACCGAATGTGGCATATCGTCTTCATTATAAGAAAATTCTATTGTAATCACAAAGTATTACCTTTATACGCAGGGGCTTAGCCCGGGCCTTGTGGCGAAAAAAATCATTATTCGTTCTACCCCAACCATTTTTTGATTATAATTACGTGTAACTTGCATATTTCCGATTGAAATAAGATTATCGGGAGACTAATGAAAAAATATTACAAAACTCGAAATCATGAGACTGCCTTAGTGACTCGGAGACTGCTTTAAAGAATGTAGATAATAACTTGCCATTTACAATTCAGAAACCGCACATCAAAATATTTAACTTTACGAAGAAAAATATACAATTTATATGTTTAAGCCAAGTTAGTGCTTGAGTTTTCATTTCTTACATGTATCATGTAATAACATATATTAAACGAGTCTAATTTACATTTGTTGACTTATTTAATGTATTAACAAAGATTTACATATTCTACTGTTTCACAGCTTTTCACATTCTGTACACTCAAATCTTTAGTATCCAAATTTATACGGCTCTCCAGAAACAAAGCAAATAGAATGAACCAAAAAACAAAAGCCTAATCAGTATAAAGAGTGACGCCAAAAAGCGCGGAACCGTGAGACGCGTCGTGACGTTGCAAAGGTTGACGTCGTACTGACTGCTATGTGCGCCCGAATAGTGTGCACTCATTCTCTTGGTTCATCGCAACGAAAATGTAAGAAGAATCGAAACTGTATATTACATGTTTCTAGTCACGCGCTAACGGACACAATTCAATTTACATATCTCACAGCCTTTTCTTATAACAACTCAAGTAATTAACAACATTGTTGAACGCAAAATGACTATATTACCTATATGTCGCTAGGTATAAGAGTATAATAGGTTTGTCTAGCAGTGCAATTACAAAAAATTTATGACTTATCATCCATTGACTTCAGAACTATATTTTTTTATTAGTGTTTATTAGTGTCTTTCACTAATTTTTACCCTCTCCAACCGCGAAAACTTGGAAATTGCCACTCTTAAAGAAAAGCACTCCGATAAAAGTACACTAGTGGTAACAGTAATTTGATTATAAATCGAATTATAAACTCTACTGAATTGAAAAATTCTGTATAACATTATCATGATCAGCATCATTGTATTTTGATGTCTGTGGCTCTGAGATGAAACCAGGTACAATATTCCATGCAAAGAATATAATATTTTGTTGATAAATTCTATAATTTTCACTCTGAAAATTAGTTTTTAGCTATACTTCTAAGAGATTTGAAGAAATAATTAATAACATACAACAATTTTATAGACGCAAGAATCAAATATAAAGATTTTATTTTCTTGAAATTTAGAAATGGAGATACTTGCTATTATCTTTCAAAACGATTCATTTATAACATTCATTATAGCTAATATTATATATCTTATAGATGTTTGTTCAATTTTTTATACACTTTGAATACGAATGTATGATATTGATGAACTTTATATTAACTATAAGGGCCAAAGATTATTGTCCAACGGGGTAACTTTGTGCACGTTTTTGCTCCTTTTTAACTTTAGGATTGGAAAGCTATATAAGAACCCTTCAAGAAGCAAGGTTAGTCGGAGAGAAAATGATCAGGCTCAACACATATCCAAATGCGACGTTGTGTTTCTATGATTGGAGTATTAATACTCATGATTTTATCTAAACGAATCAGGTAATTTAAGAACGAAAACCCTATTGGTATGCAACGCGTCATCCAAGACGAAATTAGTAGATAGACGTGCCTAGCATAAAGGTTCTGGTTAACAAAGTTTACCTCATCCCAACCTCATCCGTACTGTAAAATAGTCATTTTCGCGGCACTCATATGTTAAGTGATAAACTATTATTAATGATAGAAATCAAATTCTCAAGTATACTAAAAAGTCTCATGCAAGACACATTGCAATCGTAGTTTCATCCGTTTACTTTTTCATTATAAGCTGCTCTCCACGCGCCAAAAAAAGTCAAAGCGTATATATATGCGCCGAACTGCCGAAAGATTCGTCCTACGGCGGGGAGTATGAATCTCCCCCACTTCTATTGAATAATAGTAGAATTAAGTTACCTACGGTCGGTATTTACATTGGTTAGAAGCGAATAGTGGGGGAATCCATACTCCCCGCCGTAGGACGAATCTTTCGGCAGTTCGACACTTTGATAAGATAATATTTGAATGCTCAACTTTTCTATCTACCTAGATACATTTAGTCTATGCATTATAGTTCGTCGCCTGGCGTCATATATTGGCGCCGAAACGTTCTAGCCCAACTTCACTACACACTTCCACACTCACGCTCGGTTACCTCCCCCCCTGATGGCAGTAAAAAGATTCTCACTTTTGCGCCAAGTCGAAAATATACTATTATATAGTAGAAAAATCACTACTAATTATTTTGAAATTAAAATTTTCTTTATTATTCATAAAAATGAACGATCAATTGTTTTTCTCTTCTTTTTTTTTTTTGAAAAAATGTTCTAACCAGTTTTCACTGCTCAAAAAATGATAATTATTTGCTGCTAAAGGTATAACAACGAAACGCTTTGTAAATGTGACCGATTAATGATACATGACCAATTGTTGATTCCGATTTGCGACAGGAATCTACAGGGAAGGCGCAGCGAGCACAAACTTGTAAATAGTATTGTATGTATAATTTGATAAAAACAATTACTGTTTCAAAAAATGTAAAAAGTAAAAAAACACACAAAAGTTGATTTATAAAATCGAGTTCAAAATCTCATATTCACTGTCGTTCACTTTCATATATTAACTCTGCATTACCATTAGCTAATTTTTCGTTATAAGCAGCTGGTAAAGGAGAAAAATCCTTGCTCATTTAAAATAATAAGTTATAACAAACAAGTTATTAAAAACCTATGTTTCAACATGTCCACTTAGCAATATTAATTAACGATTGCCTCATCTGCTTTTCTTACGTTATAATGTAAATGAACCCCCTATTGTGAGTTTTTTGGATATAGTCAATCCGTTGAAAAATAAACAAACTCTAACAAGTTATTTATTATTTATATATGTTATCAGAATTATTCAGTAGCAGTTTTTGATCTCAAATAATATTGTTATGTCAATTATAAACTCTTATAATTTAAAATTAATTTAGAATAATGAGCTTAGTTAGAACCTTGAACGGGTTTTCGGGACTAACTATAGAACGGAAGAAAAGGGCTCATTTGAGATTGGAAATGAAATCTGAAGCAGAGCTGATATGTTCATTTACAAATTGAGAGATCAAATTCTGAAATACTTTAAGATAAATTGAGCAAGCCAATAAAATGACTGTATAAAAGTGTTGTATTTATAGGCCGGAGTTGAAGGGTGAAATAGGGCATTTATAGGGCATCCTTGATGGTCCATGCATATGCAAAGATCTTACAAAGGTTTCGCTTCGCTCATAAGCTTTGTCAGTTAAAGGTTTTCGTTTTACATGTTTTATGTAACTGGTCGCATCACCCACGATGATCTGGCACTGTTTTATATAAATTGCTAACTTGATTACACACACAGTGGTGCACCTGCATGGTATCTTGTCGCATCTTGTTCGCCATCTTAATATTAAATATAAGTGTTTCTGATGTACAATAATATGCGCGGTTGGATGTGCATTTTTTCGTAGAATTTCTTTCTGAGCAGATACAAAAGATTTTGCAAAAAATAGGACCAGACTAGAGCAAAAGAATGGCATGTATATATAGATGCGAGTCCTCCCTAATACAAAGATTGGAGGTTAATTGCTTTTGCAACAATAATACTTTTGGATCAACTCAAATATGAAATGCTTTTTTCGTGTGTCCAATTTTTCTAAAAAGACTGACGCGTTGCATAAGGTTTGACTGTCAATTAAGAGCAAGTTGGCACGAAGTTTCCTGATTTGCTGAATCGGCTTTTCTACGACCATTCGTTAGGTGTCACAGCTGTCTACCAACCGTAGCTACGTCAATTGCGACTACATTTGTGTGTACCTACACATTGACTGATACGTATAATCAAAAGTGAAGAACTGATGCGACATGATATTTTCAACTCTGTTGCAGCATTGTCGCACAAGCAACAACAACAACAACGACAACAACAACAACAAATATACTTCTCATCTAAATGTTTGGCATTGAATGACAATGACCTTAGAATAATTTGTGTAAGCATTCTCTCTATCATTTACATTGTTGTTTCTTTCAAAAATATATTCAACGCAACGTTGCCGCGTGATTGCATGAGATTTGCCAAAGAGCAAAACCAAATACTCAAACTTTGGCGAATTTGCATTCGGTGATCTCAAATTATTATAAGAGGGCATATTATTATAGCGTATAATATGATCCGAGTAAAACGGAAAAGGCAGAAATGATAGAGGTGCATGGTTGTGCAGGCAAAGGAAAGTCGACGGAGTCAAAAGAGTCTTGTATGTCGCGAGTGAACAAGCTGATCGCGGAGCAGCCGCATTTAATCTCTTAATTACCACAGTCTCGTTTCTTAACGCGTTAAGGACCGTATATAAGCATTAACCGAAACACTAGGCGGATAATTCCACCATCCGGCTTGTTTGTTAAATAATATGATAGCCAGAAGTATCACGTTATTGCATGCGTTTACCGGCTATCACTTTACCGCATGCAATTTTAAATTTATTTTAAGCGAGCTTTTATTCATGATGAAGTATATCAACTTGAATATTTAAATAAATAAAAATGATGATTGAAACTGTGAGTTTGAGTTAAATCGGACTATTTTTTTTTTTTGGATTTATATATGTTGAAGCAGAAAACAGGAGGTTTAGCGGTGTCGCACGTGAAAGTGTGCAAGTTCCGAGTCGAGTTGGTATTTTCGAGGGGTTCGCTTGGCTTTGGCGTCTCGTTACAGTGGTTGGCTTGGGAGTGAGGGGCTGCCCGTCGTGTTTTTCGCCGATTGAATCAATTAAAGTAGAAAAACTGACGCGCACGCCCGCTAAAATATATTCGAGACTTGTCGTTTTGCCGCGAGTGTTCTGGCATGGCTGGACGAATGTGCACGAAAAATCGGGGTTAATCTTGCAAACAATATAGCATTGTGCAATCCCAAAAAGACGTTTACAAACGGCTCCCCTTTTAGCGCTTCAGATTAACGCACTTTTATGGATTCTTTGATAAAAAGCTGTTATTATTTGATATTGTAGATTGCAAGACAAACGTTTAAATTTCTCAACTCGAAATGATCAATATAGTTATCAATGACTTCAGAAATTGTCTGGCATATACATATACCATTCTTTTCAATTGATATAATGATTTGTCATTTCATTCAAAGACCCCTGTGACGACAATCCGAATCTTGACTTTTGACTCGATGTTTATAATTATGTCGAGTGAAAGCTGATTGGTTGCAACTTTCCAGTGCATCGTCACGGTCATATTTCTGTCACTACTTTGGTCAGTGGGTCAAGATATCCAACTTGGCGGTAAACGACCAGTAGCCGTATTGGCCACCCGCGTCAAATAGATCTATTAGAAGTTTGAACAATGCCATCTTCCTTTTATGTCTTTTACGATTTGTTATATACCTACAAAAGGGCGCTTTTAGTCTGTCAACATTTGCGTACAACTTTTACGACAAGGCTTATGTTTCGAATCCATCTCAGTCAACATGATTTTCATTTCTAGAAAATGTGAAAACCTTATTTAATAAAGACTCATTTTAACTCACATCTGATTGCGAAAATATCGGATTAATTCATTGTTTCGTCAACAAACTGTAAATAGTCATTCATGTAATGATTGTCATTTATAGCTTGAAAGCATTTTGCACTTTCATATTTCAAAATTAGCGCCGTTAAGAGTTTGTCGTGTGTAGGCGAGGTGCCATCTATCGTTAATCAATGAAGTAGAAGACAGATGTTGCTGCAAGATGCTTTCCCGCAAGTATATTTTATTTGTGCGCCAAGTATATATACGGCGCGAGATATCGTAATTGTGTGATGCCTTTCGATCAGCAAATTCGGAGTTGCGTACGGGACTGAATTGTCTCAATGACTCTGAGGAAAGTCCCTGGATCCTGAACAGAAAGTGTTCTAACGTAATGTTGTAGCCACTGCCAAAACTCTTTATTGAGAAAGGAAGTTGTCATACTGATCTCACAAGTGCGTGTAGGTAGTTGGGCATTGGTCAAATCTAAAGTAATATGTTGTAGTTGGTCTACCAGATCAACCAGTAACAAAACAGGGCTTATTCCGAGAGACATTACTCTTTTTTTTTACTCATTCATCATTGAAAAATATTTTGATTAAGGCTGCAAAATATTAACAAATCAGCAATATAGTAAATTATAAAGAATAAATTTAAATATTTATAAAAATAAATATAAATATGCTGATATAAAACATTTAATGCTGTTCAAAAAATCAAACTCTCTGGACATTTATTATTGTTGTTGATCTATAAAATGTCTCAATAGATATGTAAAAATATAATTATTATTATATTGATGGAACACCCGGTGTTACGAGTTTGTAAAGTTTTTTTGCGCCGCACACGCGTGCACCTCAGGGTTCGAGGGTAAGTACACGCATCGTGTGCGCGCTCTTCTTTGCAGCATAGTGTACAATTACCATCAACTATATCACATTCGCATGAATGGCCCAGCAGGCGGACGCGCTGAGCTTTCGTGTATTCTCGTTGTTTGCTAGTCACTCCGCATACGAATCGACATTTCGCTTTAAATAAATACAAAATTGTTATATCAATGGGATCCCCATTGATATCGTGCATGGGTCGCACGAGCGAACCTTCCACTGACGCAACGTGTGTCCAACACATTTCAATTCCGTACGACCATTCCGTAACATTTTTCATATTTATATATAAATCATTTCACACAAACTACAATCTCATTTATAGCACATTGATAAAGTAGAACATTGATGAGAATATATCGCAAAAATAATACTATAAACTTACAATTTAATAATGAATTGAAAAAATAAAACACTTTGTTGAAATACTGAAAATCTTCAAAATATAAAGAATTATTTATATATATGACGCAGATATGAGACAACATCTATGCGATATGATTTAACAATTTGTTGGTACAAAATTAGTTTTTACAAATGTTAGCACAGTTGGTGATAATAGGAATTCGGTGCTGTAAGTATTCAAATCATGTGTTCACACAATACAAACTTAGGTCAATGCAATGTGACCTCTAACACTTAGAGTCTATATATATATATATATATATATATATATATACAGAAATACGTGGGCTCTGATACATCCTGTGGTGCAATGTGTGGTTCGATAGAAAGAATAACACGCGTACGCATTTTTCTTTCAACTTTTTGTCAACAATTCTAGACCGTTGCCTCGATTTATGTTATCAAGTGCGACATTGCAATGACAAATTCAAATGTTGATGCAAAGTCAACCTTTATTCTGGATGACCATTTTTCATCAAAATCTTATGATAAATGAAGTGAATAGAAAATTAAAAAATTTCACTTTAACCTGTCCATTTGTGAGTATAATTTGCACAAAAAGAGGATTAATGTTGTGGATGAGAAATATTTGACAATAAGCTGACGAGGGATTCAAATGAGTTGAGCAGGCGCGTGTGTCAGTCCAAGTGAAAGATGCTCTCTAAACTTAAGATATAACGATTTCCAAATATGTTTACATTGATTTGAAGAGAGAAGGAGAGAGAGAGAGCGCGCGCGTGTTGTAAATTTCGTAACTCCGCGGGGTAGTCGTACCACTGGGACAAAGGTGTAGAAAAGAGAAGGACACCACAGGGGTCGGGATAGAGCAGGGCGTGCGACAAGCGTTTTCACCCCTTCCTCTGTCTCAGGGAAAGTATTCACTCTGTTTTTTGTTATATTTCTGTTTTCTAATTAGGTATACATTTTCATGATCATCAATAGCACTATTGATATCAATCTCCTCTGTCTTCATTTGGCTCCTACTTTCAAAGCATTCGGTAGCAATCATCAGACTCAAGTTTGATGCTTTTCATCTTGCTCATTCTATTTCAACATTTTCACCTCATATAGTTCCTTTCTTTACACGCCTTTCTTATAACCAAGTTATAAATACAGCGGTTTATAACTTTTTTTTTTACATTTCTATAATATAAATGTTACATTTGGGTTAATATAATAAACTGAATATACGATAAAACGGTCATGTAAACGATCAAGTCAATGAATCGAAACATTATTTTCCTTTACTCTAGATAAAAATATAACGTAAAATAATAACGAAACAAATCCTATTGTTTCAGAAAATAATTGTGGGCTTGTTAGAACATTACTATCTAATAATTTTGATCATTTTTTCAATGCTGTGCTTTTAGGTGCAAGTATATAAAGATTTGAATATTTTTTCGAGTTGAGTGTCTCCAATATAGCTATAATATTTTGAATAACTTTGTTTTCGATTCAATGTTGAAGCGCGAACTTGTGTAAAGACTGCTGTTCATGAGAGCAATTATTTTTCAAATACTTGTAGAATAAAATACGAAACAAGTAAATACCAGCGACCGCGCGTAAGCAATAATTATTCTGCTCGAATTAAGCAAAGCAGTAAGTGAAAAGCAAGTTGAACAAAGGAGTTTGAAATAGAAGATGATGAGTTGAATCAAATTGGTTCATCTGGTTGGACAAAAGGCTTGAATTATTGTGCTTTTCCAGGTCAATCCTTTGAAAATCGAGACTGCTTAAGTCGATCGGGTTGATTTATAGTCAGAAGGTTTGACTTGGTAAGTTTAATCGTGAAGAGAAAAATTGTTGTGGCAAGCCTCGATGGGTGGTGTCGTAACATAATGAACTTGAAGAAAAGAAGCGCGATAGAAAGCAGACGGATCGGAAAACGTCGTGCATCTTGATGAAAATTTATGTAGCGGCGTGCCATAAATTTTCCGCCTCAGGGGCTCAGTGCCCGAATCAGGTTACTCGGTCGGTGAGGATGACTGCAAATTCCGGTAGCCCTCTGATTAGTCACGTGGAAAAAGTCTGGTCAAAAGCTTCCCTGTGCGAGACCAATTGCTTTTTCTTGGTCCAATAAAAGTTGCGTGCTGTAGGTCAAACCTCACGGTGGGAAAGACATGCTACCGGACATTGTCACATTTTATGGCATCAACAATGACGTCAAAGCGTCATGGGAAAGTGTACCACATCATAGTTACATTCGACCTTACAGCGGTTTCTTGCTAGTTACCAACATTTATATTTCATTTTTTCGTTTTTTAATTATAGATAGACATTGAGTATGTCTCATACTTTTTGCATGTACCACTTGTAGATTCAACCATTGTCCACCATTGACCATCACGCATAAATTAAGGTCGAAACCACCTGACACCCTAAACGCTGTAAGTGATTCAAAACGTCTCGTTAGTTTTTCAGGTGCAAACTGAACATTCCATCGTCTCAACTGACAAGATTGATGTATTCATAAATAATGATTGTCAAACATCCTAAAACATTCAATAATAACATTTAATGTTATGCCTTTATTCATTTATATTCAAAGATAAATCTTAAACAATTAAGTCACATGAAATGCAATCAAGTCAAATATTGAATACATAATATAGAACTTAAGTTGCTTTTAGTCCAGAGAAGGGTTAGAGTGACGCTTGAACCAAGTCAAATCGTGCAATAATCAAATTCGAGAGATTAGTAATGATATTTGTGTCAAATGAATGGGTTTATAAAAAAAGGTTAGACTCTGTATATGTTTCAGAATGAAAGACAAAGTCTAATTGGGAGAGAGAAAAAAAAAAGTCCGATCAATTAACGTACAGATCAACATTAATCACCGGATCGTTTCTTTCTACCAGACTACAGTAGCACGATGAAATGAACGCGAGCGTGGGAAGTAAAAGAGCACTTGAGTCTTAAGACCGACACAAATTTAATGTGTGTATATCGTTGGCGCGAATGTGCATTCGCACCAAGTGTCAACTTCCAATCAAATAACAATATTTCGAAAATAGGAAAACTGTGTGGATATATTTGTGTCATCGCATACGGGCGTATTTACGTGATTTCCGTCCATGGTCATTGAAGAACAATGTGCCCGTGCATATTGCAGTGATCAATTTTGTTATTTTGTAGGCGTCAACGATTGTGTCTCCAATGTTACGACACGTTCGGCCCAAATGAGCGCTAAATGACGGTCAACTTGTAACTACCGGAAGTACAAGATGCGGGTATTTTTCGGCTTTTCGCACAAATTTGACGCAAATATCGTTGACGATTGACTTTGGGCTCGCTTCATAATTTTATAATCATCGATTGCTTCTGTCTGAGTTCGCCAACAAGTTTATACGCTTACAGTCACTTTTTGTACCTTCTGTTCACACACTGCCGACCATCTCAAATAAGTTACACATAAATGACACATCAATGAACTTTGTTGAAATTTATAACATTATAAATGTTTTGACCGCCGAAAGTATTTGCATCAAAATTTTTGCAAAAGTAAAAGTACAATAATAGTACCTGTAAAATTTAGGTTTCATAAAAAGAAACTAAAAAGATAGATATTTATAACGGAATGCGAAATAGCTATATATAAGGTTTAAAGTATGTTTGAATTGAATTCAAGATTTTCAAGTTTGATTGCAAATCAGTAAAATGAGAATGAAATAAAAAATATTGACACTTTGGACGTGCATAGGTGTGAACTTGCTGTTAGCAGAACTTTTTTAAGGGCTCATATTTGAGAGATCGGGCGAAGTTGTATCGTACAGCACACCTACGTGATTTCTGCATGAAATGACAGAAGCCAAATGCGATTAAAATCTCGTTTTACGTACCAGGGGATGTAGCCGGTACCATAATAAACGACTTGGTCGAGATTCACGTTGCGCGCCACGTGCCAGGTCGTGCTCATGAACAAAAGTGATATCATTGTATCATTTCGGAACACGTGACTGATACTTGATAAAAGTACAATATACATTAGATAACTCAGAATCGTACCCCAGTTGACGTTACTTTAACCAGCATCTTCCAAACTGATCCTTCAAAAAGAATACAAAAACGTCGAGACATTGGACAAATATCAGTTAATAATTTGTTCAATAAGATTTTTACATGTGTTTTCTTGTGCAAACTGGTTTGTTGCGTGAAGTGCATTATTTGTGGAACGTACGAGGGTTTCGAGCACGCGAAATAAACAAAAATGGAAAGAAGAGCCCATCTATAACGATGGTCTGATACTAGCTTCTTGTTTCGACCTCGAAAAGATAAAAGAGTCAATAACGACCAACCAGGCATAAAGCTTTGAAAGATTCTAACAAAAGAGTAATGCTACTGTTTTGAAAGTCGTATTTCGAAATAAAGATTGCTATAACTATCGTCAATGTAAATAACAATAAGTGCGATGTTAACTTTTAGATATTATTATGAAAATTGATTGAGTTGTTCTTTTTGTTATAAGTTTGGTTGGACAATTAGAATCGCGGTTACAAGTATCTGCGTGAGAAAAGTTTTTGGATATTGATGTCGCGGGGTATAATAATTGACAATCGTCGATAAAGTCATCAACCCCACCACGGAAGCCGCCGCAAAGAGACAAATCACTGCTTGTCCTACAACGCGTAGATACATACAGACACTGATTTGTATTGTACCGATGTGCAATAATCGAGACTCTTGCCCCAACAACAAGGGTGAGAATACGTAGCGTGACATCTGAATCGGCCAGTTCCCAAGCTCAACCCTCTCAACTCTCTAAGCATTTCTATTTAGACACAAATTCAAATCTATCACGACCATGTCTTTCAAAAACACATTTACTTTTCTTTATTATGTCAAAGCTGTTAATAATTACATTGTATTTATTTAAACGAATAAACAATTAATGGATAAAATGTGAAAGAAATTTATATATATATATATATATATACATGTGAAAGGTTGTGTCGTCAACTATTTTTCTTTGAATCAGGTCAATATCAACCCTGTCATTAAACTGCTCGTTACAAAAGTCAAGCCGAGTCCAACCGAAGCCAAAACCAACTCTGTTCGACGATGTGCAACTCGTGATTGGTTACATTACCGATATTCGCGTTTCGCGTCACGACGACGCTGTTATAGCGCTTGGATCGTTGCTTTGACGAGATAACAACATCGCGTTAATCTACACAACTAACAGCCGCATTCTCACACTGATATAAAAACGTTCTTTGTTAATTTATTTCTTTCATTTTTCTTGTCGCTTGTCGCAATGCCTTCAAGCGCATCCAATCAATACATCTTCCATTGTTTCACACTTTTTTCTCTCATCTAATCTTATTTGTTTCGTTACTTTCATTTCAAAATTACACATAATTATTATCAAACTGGAATAATTTTAAAATCGCTATTTTCCAACATTTTTTGTAATTGTTCAATTATTTCTTAACTTGTCTGTTTATTTGATATTCATATTATTTATTTATTTTTGTTTACGAGCGATTTTTTTAATTTTTCGCGAGCGAGTGTTTGGTCTTATAAGCAATGTTTTGTTAAAAACTCATCAAAGATTTCTTTTTAATTTTTCAAAATCTTTAATTCACTCAATTTTTGTTATACGCCATTACGGGGAAAACTAAATGACTCAAATACACCCAAGTTAGGTTGGGAACAGAGTTATCTACCAACATTGAAATACGGAATTAAATACTCCTGTAACAATGTTCGTTTTACCTCTGAAATCAAGGTAAATCTCAAGATAGAAAAAGTTGACTATGATGTATTGTTTTTTTCATTTTTGGTCACTATTATAAGTTTGAAAAAATTTTTTAATGATTAAGATAATTAATGAGCAAAAACAGAATAATAAAATTTATCAAAAGGATTTTATGTTTACAAACTATCGTTTATAATATAACGTTTACAAACTATCAGTTATTACTACGCTTTCTGAGACGCGCGTCACTTTTTCGTCAGGACTTCGTAATTTAATTTTCGCAATGATCTTCTCCTTTTCATCTACTGTGAACTTTAGTACACTAACAGCTGTATGCAGCCCTTGTTTAGCCTTTTCCGATTCTTCTAACTTGTCCTCAATGATTTGCCGCTGCTCTTCACAGCTTTTCAATTTCGTGTCCTGATCAGTCAGTTGTTTGTTCAAGTTAATCACTTTGTCACTGAGTTCGGCGATGTCCTTGGTAAGTAGTTCAAATTTCTTTTTGTTGTTGGAAGCCTCTTCTGAATACTGCAGTTCCTTCAGCTTCAATTTTGACTTCAAATCATCTATGTTTTTCTGCAGGGTATTCATTTGATTTGACAAGGCAAATTTAATGTATATTTTGTGCGCTGAACCTTTGTTAGCACTTTGCCGGCATTCTGGGCACACTGGAGATCTGAAAGAAACTATTACATTTAAAGGAAAACAATTATTATCTTACTTTTAACGCAATCCGCGATTATTTGTATCAATTAAGATACTCGTGTACATAAAAATATGCTTCTATAATCGAGCTGATTGAAATAAGGTGTCGTTACCTAGATAACCACTCTGTAAGACAATGGTTGTGAAATACATGTCCACAATTAGTTGAAATAAGGTCATCCGTTTTGTTAAAATTGTTCAAACAAATTGTACACTCAGACTCCATTGTCATCAACTTCAGATTAACAGAAAATTAACAATTATATTATTATTGTGTTGATAACATAGTCGAATTATATTAGTAGTAGTAGGTTGCTTGGTCCCATCAGAGAGAAATCTCTATAAAAACCATTGTGCATGCGGGACCTAGATGTTGCACATGTGCTTACAGTTCAGCCACAGGCCTGAGGTTAGGTTGAGTTTACTCATAAACATTCGAGGAGTAGAACCTCGAAATCAGGTGTCACTCAGATACTGATAATGATACTGATAATGTCACTCAGATAAAAAAGATAATGACCCAAAACGAAATAAATAGAAAACTATGTTACACATGCTGCGACAAGATGAATTTAGCAAAATACATATGGGAGATGACGTTCATCCCTCCGAGCAGAAGGGCAGACATCATCACAAGGTTTTGAGGTTTGTGCTAACTAAGGAAAATGAACCAGCTATATTTAAAAGTGAAATATGAACAAACAAACATTATTACAAACTAAAACACAGAAGTTATGGTAAGACAGTGTGTTTAGACTCAAACTATCATTAAATTAAGATTTCGTTCTCTTTACAAAATTTATAAATGGTATGAAAAATGTCGATATTTTCAGTATCGTCGAATTATTATTATCTGTAATTGCAACTGATAGCGAACTATACAAGCTAATCAAGAAATGAAAACTGGTGCCAACAAAATAATATTTCTATATGATGATCAACAATAGTACTGCCATCTGTTACAGTTAAGTGATTTAAACATTCTTTAAAAATTCTCTAACGTCTAGTATCATATAATTGTTTACAAACACTGTGTGCAAATGTTTTCAAATGGATATGAAATTATATGAGATCTTTTTGGATTAGGGAATTCAAATAGAGATTTTATAATTTAATACCAAGTGTTAAATTATTCACAAGCCACTTCTAATATGTTTTGGACTGGATGTGGTATTTGCAGGAAACATAGACGTGTGTAATTTACGTATAAGAAATTTTCGAGCAAGTCTGAGCAAGTCAAATTAGAAAAAAATAACTTTCATTCAAGTAGGATAGTGTTGGTATAGGTGGCGCTACTACGCAGCGTCTCCCAGAAGCGGTAGCCATCATAAGAGTTGGATTGGACTGTGGATCGGACCATCGGCGGGCTTGTTGTTTCGACGCCTTTTATTTTGCGAATTAATACAAATGATGCCTCTTTCGTGGTCGTGAACGTTTTTTCGCGTCATCTAAAATGTTACAGTGTACGATCATCGCTGTAATGCATTAATCTCGTTGGACTTTGACAAGATTAATTTTATTTATAAAGAAATACATTATGCGGAATATTAAAAAGTAAACATAGGTATCAAGATAGATCAAATTGTATATTATATCAAAAGATTTTGTCAAACAATTAGTTTTGTAAAGATGAGATGAAAAAAAGATGAATATTGAAGTATCAAGAGAAGGTAGTTAAAAGTGCGTTTGCGTCGACTTGGAATGAATTACGTAAACGTTTAAAAATGTTAATCTGCATTTTGTAGAATATGCGAACAAATTGATTTGTGAATAAATATTAAGGGCGAGTGTTGCATGTGGCACGTGGCCGTGTGTATCACGTGGCTAAAGTAGTAAAAGAGGAGCCACGCGACTTATCCCAGTGTTTCAGTAGTTATAAACACACGAGCATGAGAATAGGATGCTGCCCAATGATGCATGCTTACAAGTCGTTAGTGTCTCTGCCGACGAGCCTGTTATTTTTGCATTAAAATCACTCCCACTGGGCTCGTCCTGTTGTTATTTCACACTTCACTGATTATCGTAATGGTGGCATACTATAGACTAGAATGTTTACAACTAAGCATTTACACTTGTCGTCATTTTGCAAACTTTTTGGTTAACTTTTGACTTGGTTATTTTTGTTCTGGGTTGGAGAAGTGCTGTTTGACGAGGACATTTGTTGTTGATTGAATGAAGAAACGTGAAAGCCTTAGTGGTGAGAAAAAGGTCACTAATGTCAGGCGTGCTGGTGTCCAGACAATGCCCAGGCAAATCATCGCGATTCTAAATAGTCTAGGATATACGACGCGCCAGGTGCCTCAAGTATGTTTTTTAACTTTTGATCCGATCGACTTTTGTGCCGTACGCTTGACACAAGAAACGGCATTTCTTTGTCGCGAGCGACTTGTCCAAACCATCGGCAAACAAGACATCACGTTGCGCACCGCAGTCGGCTTTATATAATTATTGGCCTTCTCGTTTGATTTTTGATCAACGTTCTGATCGCCATTGTCCATTCGAGGCGTTAAAAGTTCAGTCCACCAATTTGCTATTCTCGCTGCAGGCACTATTCTCTAGATCTTGAATTTATTGCGCCTGTCGTAAACACATTTCTGTTGCAGCTGAGTTATCTTGCGCTCAACGCCGACACATTTTTGTCCAACGACGTCAAAAAATGTGTTTTAATTGTCAGACCTTTTATTGAATTATTGTAACGCTTGATCGGGGCGTTCTGTTGTTAGAAAATATTTGATCTCGCCGGAAGTTGCGTCACATCGAATAGATGTAATAGCTCCATGGACCTATTTTTTTTTTTTTTTTTTCACTTTCTATCCTCATATCCCATTTGTACATTTCTCATTTTTATTTCAGACAATCAACGGTTGAAACTAAAGCTACAATGTAATAACTCTGACCCAAATGTTTCGCCAAATGTTTCACCCTGTTTATAAGCTAGATCTGCTATTATATCACGTAGCTGAAGGCTAACGAACTCGCTAATCTAACGTAATGAAGGTAAAATCAGATGGGACTTTCAATTGAGTGAGGCATCGTTTTTTTATCTTGCAGCCGACAAATCAAAGTCTTTTATAGAAAACGCGCCGCCCGAAGTATTATTCTGGCACCCTCGGCGTCAATTATCGGCCCGTAACGTGGATCATTACTCGCAAAACGCTTGAGTTTTGTGTCGGGCCTTCACCGAGCAACGCCAATTCCATTTCGAGACGCGCGAATATATATTGAACCTATGGGTGTTAAGTATTTACAAGGTAGTCTCACGTGGCGAGACATCTGTCGTACAACTTGATCCACTCACCCTCGCACACCATCTTTTGCTGTACCCTTTTGCCTCCACTCTATATACCCAAACTTTTACATTTGTTCCCATTATTCACCAGTTTTCATTTTAATTGGACAATATTTCGTCAATGTTACTTCTTCGCCTCCAACAACCTACTCTAATTATTCAACTTGTCATTTTATTCTGTGTTAATTATGTCAATTTGATCAATTTATCAATCTTTTTATGCACACGCTTATAATTAATTCATCTCATTTACGTTTTTTTTTTCAAATTAATTTAATCTATCACTATACATATAAACAATCAGCAATTTCAATTGCTAAAAGTACAAACTTGTAAGAGCTATATCAATCGTGGTTACGATATTAGTTGGATTAATAAATAGATCATCTATCAAAGCGATTGATATTCATCACAAATTTATGTACAACATTTGGATAACAATATTTTTAGTCATGGGAAATTAAGAATGCTTTGTGAACCGAAATAAAAAGAAGAAAAATAACCACATCAGAGATCAGAACGGACGGCAAAAAAAAAATAATTGATGTCGATGTTTACCAAGTAATAATGGATATATTTATTCATCAACAATTGAAAACAGAGATTGATTGACGCGATTCGTGTGCCTCCGTGTTTGTTATTTATTCAATAACTGATGTATGTGCGACTGTTAACGTGCGGAAAATTATATAGGTATAAAAATTTCTTGAAAAGAAGGCACTTACAGTTTCTGGCGGTAGTTGGCCAGCGTGTCACTGCCGTGCCTCCTGATAATAGATATAAAAAATTGAATAAGTTGATATGTTGGAAAAATAAAATGAGTAAAATGGGAGCGTACTTGGGATGCGTTTGAGAGTCGTGACGCTGGATGGCAAAAATGGTGTGCTATAGCGCCCCGCGGCTTTGCACTTTTCGTCAAATAGCTGAGCGGGCGCTTGCGCGTCATCTTATAAAGAGCACGTATTCGTACACGCAGATCCGGGCATTCTATTTAACGCTTGTTAGTCGTAACAATGCGCCGCAGCTGATCGGCGTAACGAGTTTGCGATATCCGTGGTGCGAGGGTGGAGCCGCGCCTGCGTTTTATGCTCCTCCAGTTAGAAAAACGTAATGACACGCATTCTTTGGAGATAACCTGAGAGTCCATTCAACTGCTTTTTTCATTTGTCTATTAAAATGAAATTGTAATCGCATGTTTTATTACGAATAAGCATCACAGTTGGTGTGATTGTTGCATAAAAGAAGAAATAAAACAAGTTGCAGTATTTGGCCTTTGTTGGGTTTAAAGTGAGCCGAGCTAATTATATTCTGCGCTTTTTCAAGCATATCAGTTGCGAGTAATTTGACGCGCTGTGGAACAGAACGCATTTGCCAATTAATTGGCATTTGTCATCTTGGTATGAAACAACTTGCATGGGATCAATTAGCTTGTCTTTGCGTCGACACTCTGTATTAAGACAAAAAGCCGACACGTTTCGACTGCGTTCAAATAATTATAAATACAATTAAAATTTTTACAACCATCAACTGTGGGCGTTTTTACAACAGGAAAGTCTTGTCTGCCACAGTCTAACACAATTAGTGGTCATTAATTTTAATTATTTAAATTTACCTTCAAATGCATCTGCAAAAAATTTTGCAAAAGAAGAGAACATTTTTTTCATTTACTTAATGATACCCAAAATGTTGTGTAAATTTGTATCTGTGTTTAAAATAATTATTTGAATAATATTTTATGAGCGTGAAAAAGAATAATTATTTCACAAAGCAGAAAAAGCAGTTACTCTTTTTTGTAACGATAAAAATTATTATTATCATTAGAATGAATATTATGACGATGCACTTGAAAAGGAAATGTTTTTTAACATTTGTTCAGAGCATAATGATGATAACGATCCAATGGCCGGTCGTCATCACATGAAGCGCTCGCGTTTTTGAAGTAAATGAGGGATTAAATGGATTTATTTCGACGCACAAATGTAAAGCGGCACATGTCCGGATTAAACTCTCTTCCTGGATTACAAGATGCATTCCGGCTATTTTTATGCGACGAGATGAGAGAGCTACGAAATTTGAGACTTAGCAAGAAAAGTGTCTTCAAATTTCCCTGTCGTACGCATTTGCATTTTTGTGTCAAGTCTCAAAGGCGAGCCGGAGAAATTCCAAAATATTGAAATGTGTTTTGAGAAACCAGCAGTCAACATTGTGCGATGATCGTGCTGAGAAAATGTTTTGTTCGCCCGATCCAATTGGTCTCAATTTCTTTCTCTCCTACAAGTGAGCAATTCAAGCGTGACGATCATCTCGCAGCCAATCGATTTTTCCCACCTAAGACTGTTAATTGAACCGAATGCATTTGAAATGCTCGTTAATAACGCGTTTATAATAATTAACAATTATCATTCTACAGCTGCTACTTAAAATGCTCGTTCAATCAACTTCTCCTTCACTTTTTCTAGCTTCACTATACTTACAATTATTTTAACCTTAATTCTATCATATCAATTCACTATAATTCTGTTACTATACTTTTTATTTTCAATTATTCAAAGAGTACGCTGTGAATTCGTTGAGGTGATCACTTGTACTGATATGTCAATCAATACTAATTACGTCAATCAATTTTTCAAATATTCAAACATATGTACAATTTCCGAATTGTTGAAATCGACACTTTTTTTGCTAACAAACTAAAGTTAAATATAACAATCGAAAAAAAAAATAGTTAGCAGCAAGAGAAAAAGTTATGTAAGACAAGGATTAACGGATTGAATAACGAATTAAACATAGCAACAATCGAAAAAAAAGTAAGAATTGTAATTATATGTTGTAATTATAATTATAATTGTTGAACGCATCTTCACTCTTTTAGAATTTTCCAAAAAAGATTCATCAAAAGCGTGCTCGCGTTTCCGGGACTAAAATCCCAGGCCTTATACGACGTCATATACTATAAGTAATTTGTAACGTAATCTGAAACGCTCGCTTTTTCTAAAAAAGCCGTGCGGAACGTTCTCTGAATCGACGAGTATCGTTTTCAAAGACAAATGTTTGCAGCTTTTTTGATTTTATTTCAATTAATTTATGAGCTTGTTCACCCTGATGATGGTAACTCAAACGATCAGTTGGGCTCAATATTTGTATTCAAAAGAAAATGAAAGAAACAAACAAAAAAAAATATTTATAAATTATTTATCAAATAATATTGTAAAACTGAGTCCAAATTATTTTGACATCTAAAAGCTTCAAAAGAAACGGAATGAATTTGTCTCGAAACTGTTTTCTTAATGAAATCGTTTTC
The DNA here is from genome assembly GCA_020615435.1 of Telenomus remus. Taxonomy (NCBI): domain Eukaryota; kingdom Metazoa; phylum Arthropoda; class Insecta; order Hymenoptera; family Scelionidae; genus Telenomus; species Telenomus remus. The sequence continues at coordinate 21,412,873 of CM036336.1, read as the reverse complement.
CAAACAATTTATGCTAATGACATTTAATTGAAAAGGCTATAATTTATCTAAAGTGTATACACTGGATAAAAAGATTGATGGTCCTTTTCACCAAATAGTCTACAATTTGTTCAAAATCGTACAGTGTCTGAGAATTGAGAAGCGATAGGATCGAAAAAATATTTCGAAAATTACATAAAACTTGGAAAAACGTTTAGAGTCGTAAAGACATCAGTGGAGCGGTCACGCTTGGACGCGCGCCGGGAAGTCTGCCCAGGGAACTCCTGCTGAGAGTCCTTTTTCTTGACAATTCAGAAAAAGAGCAGGAGCGCGAGCTTGCGTACGCGACAAATGCGCCGAAGCCAAGGTTCTGGCCAGAATGGAACCCCGATTTGGACGCGTGTCCAGATCCCGCTCAGCAACTGGTCAGCCGGACATTACTTGGCGGGCGCGTCCGATTAGTTGCGCATCTACGTTTTATTTAATCATATTCAAAGTCTTCATTTCACAATTCAACACACTGCGTGTGTCTACAATCTCGACAACAGTATATTTATTATTATGATATTTTAAATTTATCTAATTTTACATATCAATCGGTTTTTTTTTGTATTTTTAGGATTTGAACTGATGCGAGAAAACAGAGTTTAAATGTCATCAAACAGAAGAAATCGTAAATGTTTGCTCTAAATATTTTTGACTAGAGGTACAAGAGCTGACGGCTGGACCGCGTCAGACGTTTGGGTTTGATTGGGCCGCTGAGCGCTTCTGAGAAGATCTTGAAATGTGCCGCTTCCAAGACAAGCAGTGCTCCGAATCATAAACAAACTCTTGAATATTCGCGGGGCTTTGATGCACAGGCGTTAGATTCTTTCGAGTGTGTGAAACACCCTGCCAAGCAACCGATTTCATATAATGAATTATCACCATTCTATCGAGTGTCTTACAATAAAAAACAAAGTCAAATGTAACTGCATACGTCTGATGGTTGACAGCATTGTGCATTTCACTACATTTTGTTTTATCATTTCAGAGCGTCTTATATGCCGCTAAGCAAACACCATAAACATAACTAGTACCGGCTTCCTTTGACCATCAGGCGTTTACTTTGACTATACCGGACTCACAAGATCCGCATAAAATCACTTTTGACCATTTTTCACTCAAAAAAACAATCCGACTTGTTCAAAAAACTTGGCAATATGAGATTGTTTTTCATACACGCCTTCAAACACTTCCACCTAAAATTGTTCTAAATATTTTCCCAGACAACTCGAATTACTTTCCGCCCTGTCTGATTTGTTCGAATAAATTACGGTCAAGATTTAACAATCCGTCCTTACCCTCCCCAGTGTCTTATGAACCAGAAATAGACACATTTTTACTTATTATTTGCCATTTAAAATATAGTTAAGGTTATATGCAAGTTTTAAAGAACTTTGCACAGTCTATCTGTCATTTCTATAGTAGGAGTTATATTTACATTTGTAAAACGAGAACTTGGGCATACACATCACAATAAATTTGTTCGCTGTCTAAATGAATGTTTCTAAAATGAGATTGTTTCTTAAATTAAATACGAATAACTTTGAATTCGAATTTCTATGAACAAATTTTTACATAAATTTTATCGAGATAAAGTAGCTATACATCAAGCAATTTTATAATTAATATCGGTAAATCTAAAATGTGTATTAATTTTGAAGAACAAATTATTTTCTGTACAAGATGAACCGTTATTCAATTCAATTAAAATTTTTCTTCAAACTCAGTTAATGCGCTTTGAGGTACTAATATTTGCCATAAAACTGCAAACTTTTGGCGTAAGAGGACAATGAGATTGTTATAGGTTCTCTGAAAAAAAAAAAAACCTTAATAAACACATCTCGAATGCGCAGTGAAAAAAAATGATACCTGATTCGGAAGTTGTCACGTTTCTCGGTCTTTGGTCACTCCCACAACAATGGCTTGAATGATTTCCTGTTGTTGAAATGCAGAGCACCGTTTTTTTGGTCGCGCGCCGCTGAATCACATAAAGGTCCTGGCTCATTGACTCCTGCGCGCCCAATGGATGGCAACTTCTTTATATAATCATCTAACCATTCACGTCTGCCGATAGAATTTTTCGGCTTTTGAAAGAAGTGGATACGGGAGTTAGGTGCGCGCGGATGCAAAGTGGTCCTAATTTCCAGGTGCGCTCGTCGATCCAGGTGTTGCGATTTGTAACGTGTTCGCCTTTTTGTGTGATACCATTTTATCATTGTTTGCTTCGTTTGCTTGACTCTGAAATTGTCAATAAGATTGTATTTTTTTCATACAGTTGAGTCACTGAATGCAAAAACAGCTTCAGTGCATTGTGAATGTTTGATTCAAGTTTTTTTTTTTATATACAATCTTTATTGCAATTTTACACACAATCTTTAGAGTATCAAAATAACATTTCTGTGTAAACATTACTTTATTAAACAAATTGTTCACAATCTATTTGGCATCCAGACGAGACTCTATTTGAATTCGCGTTTTGGTTCTCGATGAATTTTAATATTGAATTGCCAAGAAACATATATAAAAGATAAACTCCATGGTATATTTACGAATGAATATTATAAATAATGATTAATTAATAATTTAACGGGATGCTATAAATATTGATACACTATGGAAATGTGATAGCTATAATAAAAATATACGTATATAAACGTCATGGGACATTCGATAAATTCAAACGATGTAACTGAATGCCAATTATAGATGTCTCTTAGGAGCGAAATACGAAACTTATATGTATTTGTTGTTTTATCGCATCATTATGCCCTTTAATCTACTGGCTAGAAAACAGCTAAACTTTTATTTGAGACTAGGAAAATTCTGGTATATAATCTTTATTCGGAAGGTAATAGTGCAACGAACTATCGAGCTTAAATCCCTTCACCCTCTGACATGATGCTCGTTAAGGTTAATAAGAAGGAAAAGCAACTTGTGAAATCAGTATGAAAAAATGACACCTGCTAGCTTGTCTGAGTATCAGCTTTGGCTGAACTATACTACCATCATCAGCGCTAAAAAAAGTCACTCGATATTTACAGCGCCGTTTGTGCTTGCAATATCATCTGATTTCAGAGCTGAGACGCCGGTTTCATGCGAGTTGATGCACGGATCCAATTAAATGCTCATCAGTATTCAGAATAAAGATTGCATTTGTAATGTAAATAATTTGCTTCAAAAAATCATGCTGTATATGTATATCGTAAATCAGGATTCGCTGGTGGGAAAAAGATTGCGGATGAAATTGAAGCTCTAACTACCAAGTTGCCGGACACCGAATCTTTTGAATCAGTTAGTCGGACTACATTTTATATGATCCATCTTTTGTGCGTGCAAATATTGCCTTTCCTTTGAATACTGCTGCGTCCAAATCAAGTGCTTCATCGTCTCAACAAGACTCGTTTTGAGTGCTTTGTGAATCAATGGGACTTTATTAAGGCTAAGTGTCTAGTGTAGTCTACATTGTAAAGTAAACGTTCTTGCAATGAAAAGTATGCTATTTTTTGACTACCACATTCATGTATGAATGTAATCATCCACCATACACATATTTTGTCGACAAATTATTCTAGGCGACATCCTCATTTTTTCAACGCTAAACTTGACGCCAAACGTCTTGACAGAAAAAACGTAAAACAAAAAAATAAACAATTCTATCTGAAATAATTACGATTCGGTGGAAGTCTTACTCTCTATATTTCTATTGTTTGCATCAACTAATAAAAACAATCGTATTTTAAATGACACATCAGGTCTGTAAAACCTGTCGAATATCATGATGTTTTTACAACAAATTCTATGCACGAGCATACAGTTTTTGTTTGTATACTGTGACTTTCAGTGCTTTGATGATTTTTTTTTCTGACAAATGTGACTTTTCTTGTTGCTTTTTTATCAACAAATTTGATATAATTTAAAATGAGTAGATAATAATAATTGTATTCCGTCGGTTATATGAATGAAATGTCATTCAATTTGTAAAAGTAATGATGTATGAAGAGTTAACTAGTATATACCAACTATGCTGACATTTTTGTTGAATCAACAGCGTATATATATATATATATATATGTGTGTCAGTTTCGTTTCCATTCATATGTTACATTTCACGAAAACGCGCCTCTGAAAAAATATTAATCCATATAACATTGAAATGGGATTCAGATGTTTTGAATATACGGAATGCGTTTTGTGAACAATACTGTATATCGATTTAGTGTATAATACCCAGCTGTGCCTTCCACTTCACGCTCTGAATTTGGGTGATCGCTTTCACGAAAAGTCGATTATCTTGACATTTTGATTCTTTTTTCCATTGCCGACGTGCAATTTTTTCCCAGCAAACCGCCCTCGGCGCTATTGGTATCCAAATTTAAACCCTTACTCAGTCCATTCATCGTCATAATCTCACACTAAATATATCAATGACTTTTTCAATGATAAATCAACTTTGAAAAGTCAATCAAATCCTTTGAGAGGTCGTGTAAAATATTCATATACATAAGAGATTCGATTTTTTGACTTTATAAAACGAAATCCATCAGGATATAAGTTTCTTTGATAACTCGAGTTAAAATTCAGATATATTTATACAATCAATGTGATTCTTTCTCTGATAGAAAGTTAGACTAGCATATTTTTTAATCGATATTTAATATCATTTTTTGCGTTCATTTTGCTTTTTTCCTCCATGAGCATATGAGCTATATAGGTAACTAACATTTCTCAGTTCGTGACTTAAACGTTAGATGGCCTGGGCATCCAAAAAGTTGAGAAATCTGATTTGAATAATTGTCAATTCTGAATTAATCGTGTGACTTAACCAAGCAATTATTTATTTTTAATAAATGAATAATATCCAATCGTTTTGAATTCTAATTTTTGTCAAAGTGGAAAACTGAAAAATTGAAGCATAACCTTCTAAGCTGAGAAATTGAAGAATAAAAAAAAAAGGTTGCGCTCTTCTAATTAGACTCCGACTATTAATTTCAGATTTCGAAGAAAACGGAATTGTGGTGTTATGTGTGTATCGCGCGCTACTGACAGCGCGGTCTGTTAGAGAGCAGAAAAAGCGCAGCAAGGGATGCATTGAAATTCGTGTGCCTCCACGGGGTGACGACGTTTGCGCCCCAGGAGTCCAGCAGACGTATACCTATATAAAGATGTCATCTTTCACGAGTACAAGAAGCCGCGTTTCCTCTTTTGCGGCCTGTGTCCATACTTGGAACTGATCAAAATCCAAATCCACTACAAAGACTTTCTATATCTATTCATCATTATTGTTGTTGATGTTGTTGTTGTTGTTGTTGTTATTATTATTTGTGTCATTGCTTTTTTATAAACTGCTGACTCTTGGAATACATATTTGAAATAGAACAAAATATATATAATATTATGTTTATAATAGAGATTATAGTGAAATAATTGAGTGTTATCATTTTACTGTTGGATTAATAGTGCAGCATCTTTTGATATTAATTATGATATTGAAATGGCGAGTAGATGATTGGTGAAGATATAATTGAAAATTGTGATTTCAGGTTGACGTAATAGCTTGTGTATACATAATACACGACTAGCTCGTTTGATGAGAATATTAACGGCTTTTAAGCTTTGTTCGTCACATCTACGTAGATAAAAAATCAAATCTTAAACGTTTGATATAGCAGCTACTTGTGTGGCGTCTGTTGAATAAGAAGCTTCTATAGAGCGAACGGTTTAGTTAACGAAAAGATGCTGTTATAAAGATATCCAATTCTCTTTCTTTAGATATCTGTAATGCTCCTGGATTTTAAGTAGCTGAAATTAGCATTTACATGAAACAATCCGAGCTCAGACATTTTCAGCCTTGTTGATGAAAAAGTGTATGTTGATGTATCAAACATAAATCACAACGACTGGCGGCGCTGATTTCAAGGACCAACCAAAAAGGAAATATCAAATTGACTTGTTATTCCACCAAAATCAAGTTACACATTCTTTTGCATCAGTTTTTGGTCGATACAAACAACAATTCATCAAATGACTAAAAATCAAGCGTATCAGATTGACTTAGAAGGCGTAGTGGCTAATGAAATGGTCAGCTATGAAAACCAAAAGTTTTGAACCATTGCGGTACAAATACATAATGACTTTTTGGTTTTTCCTTTGAACTTAATGAGAATTATCCTAATCCGCATATAATCTATTATTCTGGCTTTACCCTTGGGCATAAATCTAATCTTTGTCTTGGACTCTATAATACCACAAGAAGTTTGATTTAACCCCTCCGTGTAAAATTGATTCCTGTTTATGTTTATTTTCGAGGTTTCGGTGGTTAACCACTACACCTCCGTTACAATATTTGTTTCTAGAAGTTCTTGAAAAAGTTAACAACCTATTAGTGGAGGCAAAGTTTCAACTACCTGAGATTTTTGTGTCCGAGCAACCAACTGGTTTGTCCAATCTTATTTGTTCACGAATGCGAGGGGCAATCCAACGAGCTCCGCCTTTCTCGCGACCCGGCGCACACTACTACATCTCTTCAGGCATGCGTACAACACGTATATATATACTTATTCATCACTAAATACTTTTGCCACCGATATACATATACATACCTACTCAATTAAAGCCGAGATAAACGAATTTTCGACCACAATGTGGCTTTTCCTACAAATCGATCTCCATTGTTGAAACAATGAAGGTCAAATCGCAGGTCAGAAACCAAACTAAATCAGCCATCGATGCCTGCATCATGTTTCCCTCTTGTGGACGAAACCAATTTCACAGTTGACCCTAATCTACATGCCCACAATTATAACTCTTTATCCTCATATTCTTGTTGTCATTTCTTTTGGCTTTTCAAGAATCCACCCTAAGAATCAATTCATTTTTATTTATGATTTTACTTTTCAATTGTTTGCGGTTATACTTTGCTTTTATACTCATGTCTCGAGCTTTCTCTGCATTTGCTTTTGTTCCTTCATTAGTAACGTTATTCAATTTAATTATCTTTCATCTGATATTAATATAATTCGTTTACGTTTAATATTCCAATAATAAGTGCCTAGTTTATTCTACGAAAATCGTACATATTTAACAATCATTGATTAATGTAAAACGTTTAATTTCAATGTCAGTTTTGATTAAAATACATAGAAAAAAAAAAAGAAAAAAAAAATAAAACAAAGTTGATTGAATTCTGGAAATTTTTTGAATAAAGAATGAGTACAAACGATTGAATGCATTTCTGATCGAAATTTAATTATGAGATTATAATTTTAATAGCTGTCATTGATGTTAGCTTAAGAACGAAGTAATAGAACGAAGACGTCAAGTTGGAAAAGGTTGAACAACAAAAAATAACAACGACGTTGTTTCTAACAAAATCTCTAATATGAGCGTACATAAGAGCAAAATCATGCTCGTCGGGTGAAGTGTCATAAAAAATAAATAAATAAATAAGTAGAATAGTGAATGACAATTGTATGAAAAATGATTTGTTTATTAAGAGAAAGCAATGGCAATGGTGATGGGGGAAATATTTTGAAAACAAGTTGTGAATTAGAAAAAACGTGGCCGGGATGGTAGGTTGGCGGCGCGGTAAAAGTTTGGCTGTGGGTGTTTTGCGTCTGCGCGCGTGCCCCCTCTCTGTGCGACTGGTGTGTGCGTTGTGAGAGGGATGGTCTGGTTGCAATTGGTTGAGCTTGAAAGTGGGCGTTTCGGAGGTACTGCGAGTTGATGCGTAATATAAGTATCGAGGGCGGTGGGGTAGGATCAGCAGAAGCACTATTGCAAGCGAAGCGAACAGTCAGATTTGAGTCGAGCGTCGTCTGTGACTTATAAGTCGAAGTGTGGCGTAGTGTTGTGTTGAAAGGATTAATTGTGAAAGTGATGGTGAACATGGAAGGTGCGAGTGAGCAGCACACGGTGACTGCTTCGCCACCGCCAAAGAGCACGATCAAGACCAACTTCAGCATAAGAAGCATCTTGCCGGAAGCGTGCTCCGGCACGACGACCAGCAGCACGATAACAACAACGACGCCGACGCCAGCAGCTCGTTGTTCAGCGGATAACAGAGACTCGGACAGCGACTCGTCGAGTGATCTGGACGTGACGGGCGACGGCGCTGAGACACCACCTCTCGACTGCTCCACAAACTCTTGTGCCGACAGTCCAAACTCGACCAAAGACTCGTCCTCGAAGGAGTCAACAACCGAGGATAAGAAGCGCTCGGAAAAGCCGCCCTACAGTTACAACGCGTTGATCATGATGGCCATCAGACAAAGTCCAGAAAAACGGCTCACTCTCAACGGCATCTATGAGTACATAATGCGCCATTTCCCGTACTACGAGAATAACAAGCAAGGCTGGCAGAACTCAATCAGGCACAATCTGTCACTAAACAAATGTTTTGTCAAAGTGCCGAGACAGTACGACGACCCAGGCAAAGGTAACTATTGGATGTTGGACCCGAGCTCAGAGGACGTCTTCATTGGAGGTACAACTGGCAAACTCAGACGACGAACCACCGCCGCGTCGCGATCCAGACTCGCCGCTTTCAAAAGGAGCATGGTTTTTGGTTCTATCTACCCTTCGTACACGAGCCCGGCACTCTATCCAAACTCGGCCTATCCGCTGCCCTACTTCCCACGCACTATTGCCTATCCGTCGGCAGCACTCTACAGCACTCCCGCGGGCTATCCGGCGAATCTCTTGCCCGGCGCGACCCCGCCGACCAGTTTGCCCTGCAAACCGCAAGCACTCAGCGCTGCTGCGCCACCCGCACACGGCAGTTTCTCCATGGAGCGGCTCTTGCAAGCACCAGCGGGCTACCCGGCCGGATTCGTCCCATCCAGTACGGCCCACCAGTACGACTTTTACAGTACCCTCAGAACTTTGGCCCAACATCAACAACAGCAGCAGCAGCAGCAGCAGCAGCAGGTCTTCTCTCAACAATCCGCGAGCACGCCAACGCCCAGGTATCACCTCAGCCAGATGCCTCTCATTGCTCAACAACCGAGCTCCAACACGGCTTCGCCTGGTTCCAGCCCGGAGCCCATGTCACCACACAGTCCGCCCCAGAGATTGGCTCACGCGCAGCAGCTCATGCTAAAGCCAATCACGGTCCTCACTGCTCGCCACAGCTAAATCCAATCAACCCTCAATGTTATTCTACATCCACCGTGATATACCCAGCCGCCGCCGCCGCTCCCAAATCAAACTGTTAATTTGTTATCGCCAATTCAGAGATATTTTATATTTATTTATTTATTTCGACATGGGAATGCGTTTGCGCTGGTAGTCTTCAAACAGTCCGATTTTCTTTTATCCTTTCTCTCATTTCAGTTCAATTTCAAAATGTACACTTTTTCGTTCCCTTTATTAATTCGATACGTCCATTCACAATTGTAAATAAATCATCCATCTCATCTTCTCAATCATTTGTAATTATCATCATTTCGATTTTAGAATAATAATTGTGATCTCTTCCGGAGAGATACGATATGAGGCGACCGTTCGAACATTGGATGGCTGCAATTAGACAATTTCATTGTACATACTTGAATTGATTTATTGTATAGTTGCGATAAGTACACACACACACATATATTGTATATATCAGATGTTAAAAACATCGACCTTATACTACAAAAGTATGATGAAAAATAATAAGTGTTAAACATTTTTCAAACAAATCTATGACTTTTTAATCGTCAACCTTGCCTCAACCATTCATTTTGTATTATTACAACGAAATTTCAAACCAACATTCATATAGCTCTGCTTTGTTGATCTAAAACTTGCAATTCAATAAAGACTCTCTCACTCATTAATTAACATTTTCGATGAGATGCTAACAAAAGAAATGATATTTACGCAAAGTCGTAAAAGTAACAGCCAGAACCCGCCGTCTGTCAAAACAGCGCGGATAATAGGTGGAAAGGTCATCGTAAGCGAAAGGCGCTCAAGACATCTGAGAAGCAACAAAAATAAGTTTATGACTGCAATATAAGAATAAAGCTGTGACGGCTTTCGAATTTTGAGTGTCAAAGTTGGTTTTTATTTGGGAAAAAAAAGAAAGTTTCTTTTCTGATGGCGCACTTGTCGCCGCCCTTCAATACATACATTGGTCACACGGTCAGCCACGACCTCGCTGGCGTAACATCCAATTTTATGCCTCATAATCTTTATTTTGACTTTTCTTCAAATGCTGAAAAGTACAATACATATACATTCAAATGGCGTTTCTTGACATAGTAATTTTATTTTCGAATCCATAAATATTAACGGTTATGGTTGACTTTTGAATGATTTTTTTTTCTTCGCCTAACAAGAAATGTTATCGCCATAAAATTAATTCAAACAAAACGTTTTTGAAAACTAAAAACAAGATGTATAAAAGATTGGGCAACCAAGTTTGATCTTGATCGTCGCAAAAGTTTTTAATGAATGAGAAGGTAAAAGTCATCTGGAGCATCGATAAAAAGAGATCGATGATCTGTGGATCCAGCGAGATTTGAATTCCACCAATGCATCATTTTGAAACGTCGTCACTGTCAAGCAACAGCAAAACTTTGTCGTGCTCTTTTGTGACAGTAATAATAGTTGTTGCTAAGCCACGCAACGTTGATCGATCGCCATGTAAGAATGTCGCTGCCGATTCTTATCGGAAAATATGATTGCTCGATTTTTCTGGGCGCGTGAGCAACTTTTCCCAGCCACACTTTTCATCCAGATCGATGGGCCAGATTTTGTTTCTTATTCTTTTTTCAAAACTTTATTCAGCAGCTATTAGTGACGCATTAATGCATGCCATGGTCGTCTAGAATGCCCGATTCCTAGACCTCCTACTAAGTTTGGTCCTACTCTGGCATTTTAAATTCAATTCAATTGTACACAATTTTTCTTTCTAACTGAAGAAATTTAGAAAGCAAAGGATAATGTTGAAAACACAGTTTTTTGTTATTTTCTTTTTTATCCTAACAATATATTTATGTCAGCGCATCAGCTGTAGGATTACCGCATACTCGACGTTATCAATTAAATTTCAATTAAATCAATTTAATTACAGAAAAGTGGTAGGTAAACGTAGCAAATTGAATTATTGTTGAAACTTGTTGCAGGAAATTCATAATAATTTAATGAGATTTTCAAATGAAGTTTTCATTCACAGACGTACAAAATTATACGCAAACAACGCGCGCGTGTACATTTTTTATCTCAAAGCCAATATGTAATTTAATTTGTTTATCACTTACGCAAATTAACTCATGCATAGAAAATAATGAATGATTATTATTATTATCTAACATAACAGTATACAAACTTGATATTATATTATATTTAAATCGATCCTTTACATTTTTGTTCTTAGCGCGTTATCAATTACAAAGATAATGGTTTTTTTTTATTTATATTTTCTAATTGAAATACGTTTATTAAGCAATAATGAATCAGAAGTGAGCTTACTTAACATTATCATAATTGAATTTAAAATGTTTATACGAGATATAAATAAACAAATATTACAATTCGTTCGAAATAGTTAGATCGAAAAATGAGCAATTTTCTTGCATGCTCGCCGGTGAATTTCACAGAAGAGAAACAATTTTTTTGCTTAGGCAACCAAGTCAAAGCATTATTATTCAATTAAAAGCATCAAACGTGACGACGCGAAAACAACGACTTGATAGTTGGCAGAAACGCAACACACAAACATTCAGATCTGTGAGATAGACGCATGATTGGATGTAGAGTGTTGCACTGATGGCGATATCGGTATGTTACATTGAGACAATGAGGCGTAAGAAGATAATGGGCCGAGTACTTGTAAGGGTCGAGATGAGAAAGCGAGAGAAAACGAATCCATACTGTCCCTCAGGCTGACCAATTTACAATATAATAATCATCATTTTCTTGTCACAAGTACAAGTTTGTTGTACTTTTTTAATCTGTATTTAAAAACACAATCAATACTGACTTCTATATGTTTATACATCAAAACATAATATGGATTTCAAGTTTTTCTGTGTTCCACCATCTACTTTTTTTTTTCTATTGATAGAAAATAACCTGATCAGTTTAGAAACAGTTCATTGCTCCACAACTTTTTAATGCAATCAATTATCCGTGAAAATTAATTACGGATATCAATACAGATTGTGTGTTAAAAAACTATATTTTATGTATGAAATTGAGGAGAAATAACATTATGTTTTATCTTTTATAATGAGAACTTAATTAGAATTCAATTCAAAGAATGGTGAACGTTGAATCGGGAAAAAAATTATTTTTATAGGGTCAATCTTTATTTAAAATAAATATGAATTTCGCCAGCAATTCACCGATCTCATGACTGTTACTAAATAAAGGCAATCAGATACTGTGTATGTAAACTTGGTGCAGTTTGCTTGAGGTAGGTCAAGTTGAATCTGACAACCAAGTCACAAACGACGTCGTGGAATCACATACACATGTAATCCAAACTATTAACACTGCATCCATGTCACGTACTCTACAAACAATATTCCAATTCACGAACCGACATCTAAACATCATCCAAACGTAGTAGAAATAAAAACAACAGAATATCTTGTACAAGTGTCTGCCAATTTTTCCGAATGAAAACAATTTTTATTCTCTGCTGTGGTTCAACTTATATTACGGCTATTAACATTGTCGGCACGGCAATTCCTTTAATATACAGTACGTGTTTACTAAATGGCAAAAAGAAACACAATTACACGATGGAATTTGAAACAAGTGGTATTGGTGAAGTATTGGTCGATTAAGTAACTCAAACGCGACGTGATTCTTTGTCTCTTTTTTTTCACCATTATCTCCACATTAATAATTAATAAAAAAACAGCTTTAATGATGCGTTGAATTCAGTTTGAATGTGGTTTGCATCCATCCTCAACAATGACACAGTATATATATATATATATATATATATACATGGTTTATTTATTTGTATTTTAAAGCATATATGTATACATGAGTGTTTGCAGGGCATACTCACTATTTGGCGCAATTGGCAGCGCAACTGTTTATCGTCCCCTCGTATATGTAAGTCTATAAGCTATACAAACGTGACGCTATGCAACCTTCGCTCTTCCACATTAAGAAGCCTTTAGCATATGTTTTCAACGGTCTGTAAAATTGATTTGCGATTTGTTGAAGGAAGACTGTAGGAAGAGAAGGTTGATCATTATCATCAAAGACAGTTTACGCGGCTATATATAATGTACGTCGTGATTCAACGAGCTTCTGATCGAACAATGTTTTTTCGGTTACTCCTTTTTGCAGCTTACAGTATGTGTGTTGATTTGATTCGAGAAATGGAGCAGCGCCGTTCATGGATTTTGCAATAAGACCCACGGTTATTTTGACATCGCCATTTTGAATTCGCTTCTATTTATAGAGGGAGTCCCAAAACGGCGTTCTCTCTTTTTTATGCACATGCCTATACGAATATTTGAACACTTACAAGCTGAATAATGGTGTGTTGCGGGGACACATATGTTGGGGCGGTGTGTCTATAGAATTCGAGCGGAACTCTGTTACATTATTTTCACCCAAGGCTTCACCGCGCCTGCTTTCCATTCAAAAGGGGCTCTCTGGTGCTATATGATGGTGGAACGGGGAGGCACAGATTTTGGGCCCTACATATACGATATGTATGCATACATGTATGTGTATGCCAGCTTCTGCAATGGTGGTCATTCTGTGGTTTCTACGCGAATCTCGCACCATCTCGTATCATTTTCATACGTCTCCTTCAGTTTTATCGTGTTTTAATTTTGTATCTAACGGTTCAAGTCATCATCAGTCGATACAAGTTGATTCGCTAATTGGGTCATTCACCTTTCATACATATTGATAAAGTGAAATGCGAATCGGCTGAATCTAGTAGAAGATATTCCATGTTTTAGCTTTGTTTTTGTTGTTTAGTAAATACTTACAAGAAAAGTTGTAAGCTTGACGTATACTAATGTTTATAGGCGATACTTATACTTTGTCAGGTGTACAAGTTTATACTTTGTACTCTACATACATTGTTGCTGGCGAACAAATGAAATACTGTAGCGGTGTCAAAGTAAATATATACCAAGTCCGCTTACGTCACCATAACTGTTCTAAATAAGTTTCAACAATGTAGTTTCTGCTTGTAAAACAGAAACTACAATACTTATTATTTTATAAGCTCTTCGATTCACGAGCCACGTCAATTATTCAGCCAGCGTATATAGCGTTTGAAATCTTTTGTCAATATTATTTTTCGCTTCAACGGAGAACAAAATAAATTTGACCTAAAAACCAAACTAAATGTAAAACATCAACGGTGCGGAATATTGAAATTGTACATGTTTTCATTCAGCTGAAGAGGATCATTGACTTTTTTCGGAATTTCATATATGCCCAATTAATGATCTTAATAATTATTGACATAATTGGTTCTTCTAAACAAAGTCGACGAAACTTGACGATTTTTTTAAAGGAAAATCTAAAAATGAGATTACATTCTTTGAAGACAACATTTTTCCGTTTATAAGTTTAGATTAGTTTTCCGAACAACTGAACATCAACTTTCCCAAACGAAAGAGAGGTTTTCTCGATTCTCAGGGACAGTGTCCGAACGCTTCAACGGCGTTGAAACAAACTAAATCGATTTTAATGATGTGAGCACCGTCTGTTCAAACTTTTATAATAAGATTATAAAGAAACGGATTTAATGCTGTTGATTTCTAAGAAAATAACTTATATATGTAAAGTTTTTTTCGACTTTACTAATTTATTCATATTTATATGAAACAAACAATCAACAAATTCGAAACTTGATGTAGAATAATTGGCATAAGATTTATTATAGGGCTAAATTATGAATGATCAGGAAACCTACGTTGTTGTGCATAAACGCTCTACTCGAGCTTATGAACCTGTACACAATGTAATTTATAGTTTTGCATATCGTTGATTTGATACTTATAGTTTACGCTTGTGATATTAATGTATTTTTGTGTGATTGATTCGATTCTTTTTTGTTTATAAACAAATGCAAATCAATTTGTTACTGTGATTGATTATTAATGTTGCTGGAATGATGTTAGCATCATGTGAACTTGTTTGTATCTGTTAAAAATCGAAAAATGATTGTTGGGATAGAATTTGCGGCAATATTGTGTGCAAGCAAAGCCCGATTGGTCAAAATCATTACACTAATCACGTTATACAAAACAGTTAACAAGTTCCCATGCGCGTGACACAGAATACCCGTATCTGCGCGTCGCACAAAAGTGTTAAACGAATGAATGAAGGAATGAATGAGCGAGTGCATTGACGGAGACAGATAAGCTGGTGTCACGCGAAGTGCAGACGCCTAAGAAAGAATACAAAAAGAACGTTGGATGAAGACACGCAGAACAGAATGATGGTCACCGGAAACGTATTCACAACACCGGGCTTGTTCTTATACTTGCGTATATATACTGTGTTCTCCGGCGCTTTATTAGAACACATTGGGGGTCGGACCGCGCGCCAAACGAGAAACAGTGTTGACTCACAGCGATAATCAACGGCATCATCTTTTCAATGACTTCAATTAGCTGAGTTAGACAGCCGTGTGTAATTGTTTCTTCTGAATTATTCTTAAATGTGGATGATACTTGCAAACAATCGTTTCAACACACAGACACACACACACACACACATATAATTGCTACTGCACACAGCTTCATACCTGTAAAACAATTTGTTCACTATGTCGTTATAAAATTAAATACCTCTAACTATATATTTATCGGTACTTATATTTATATAACTGTACGTAGAATTCAATGACAGAAAGGTGTATGCTAACTTAGCGAATGACGAGCACAATGGATATACGCGAACAAATCACGATAAGAAATCGTTAATATTAATTCTACGAAGCACCTCCCAATTGTAGCAATCTACAACGCCTGATGATGTGCATCTGCTTCCGCAATTTATTCTTGACTCACATTCTCTCACATAAGATACTATCAATCACGTTCTCTTTTCTTACAAATATTCGTCATAATCTTGTATAACTACAAGATATTAATAATTTTGTCATTTTATAATTGTAATAAATCTATGTTTGTATCGAAAGAGACTTGTTTCTGCAAAGAATGTGACGACTCTTGGTCGATGCGTGGAAACCATACAAATTTGATGGCAAATACTCAGCTCTAATTGGACTCGACTCAAGATCTATGCTGTACAATGTTTGGTTAACGCAGGGGCTTCTTTTTGATCGTCCTACAACTTACTATTATGTATACTGTTCACGTCCCCTCTCTTAGAAGCCCGATTAATCTTGACCAAAAAAAAAATATCACGATTTGTACTGCTAGGTGCAATTGAAAAACGAGCAATATAAATTAATGCAATTTTCGCATTACGCGTGTAAAGTCAACTCGACACGTTTCAATATCGCTCATTGTGGCTAAGTGTCTTGCTATTCAAACACGACCAGCGACTCAATCAAAATTTCACTCTTGCCATCAGTGGACACCCTTGGGCCATACTTCCTGCTTAATCGGTTCGATGAGAACGATGAGAGCTATGTAGATGACTTCCAACAATGCAAATTACGCTACATTTCAGTCACGTGCCCTCCCGCGTCCATGATTTTCATTTTAAATGTATTAGCGTACTCACGACTATCTTCGACCAATTCAAAGTTTTACCAACATGTCATTCGTCTCTATTATCTAGTTACACATTTGGGTCAGAAAAATATTTCAATCATTTTTTATCCACTTGTTAAGTATATAGGGGGGAGTCAACTTCAGTTGTCTTCAGAGACGATCTAATTTGAACTCGTAATTTCATACAAATATTCAATTTGTTCACAATTCACATCCATCGGCCGATTCAAATTGTTATTCTGTTGTTTTAGGCAATAAAACAAATAGGTGATGAATTTTTTGCGCTCACAGTGAATGATTCGTTTCAATGAAGGGACGCACGCGAATGATGAAAAAAAGCCAGTGATCATGCGGGCGAGTTGCACATGCACGAGAAATGACTGAGTAACTGAGTGACACACTCGGTTGATGTCCTTTCCGGTGTGTCTCGTATTACCCACGGCGTTAACCGTTTGCATTAAACTTATGACATCGGTCGCGTGCCACCCTCTCTATCAACAATTTTTCCCCCGAATATATTTCCTCTTCTCGCTTGACTCAAATGATCACACAATTATAAACAATTATACATTTAATAACATTTAATATGTATATATATATATTTAAATTTCATCAGAACAAGCTCTTATATATTATAATAAAGCATCTACTGACAATATTTTGCAATCTGCGTACCAAACAAATTTAATCTACAATATGTCTCATTGACAAACTATATAACATATATTATATATAATGAAACACTCATAAACCGTGAGCGACGATGAATTTTACTCGCGCAGTGTGTGCTTTGTATAATCGTGATCTCGAGATCGGCCGATTAAGTTTGAAATGGGCAATCGTATAGGCAACGCAAATAATTGGTGCGCGAGAGCCGCGATGAGCGCAGCTGTGCGGGTCATGAAGTGGACCTCTTCAAAAAAACTGATGTCTAAGCCTTCTCTGTCGCTCGTTTGGTCGTTTCATTATGTTCTGAACGTACTTTGTTCGCTGCTATTTGTTTTAAGGGGTCACGTGAGCCGTTCAAATGGGCATCGGGTTTACACGTATGCGTTTCTGCGACAAATGAAAAGAAAGAAATCTGGTCAGTCAACAAAAAACAAGGGTCGTCGAGAATCCGTCGCACGCCGCTACGATCACGTGCTAATATTCACTTCAAACATACTCTCGCGCACAACCGATTGCAAAGACAATAAAGATTACAAGCATCAATAACAAGTTGATTATAAAAAAATTTCACCAATCAGTAAACATCAAAACTTTATTTCTTATGAAGTGAATATATGCATAGGCCACGTGGCGTATAATTTTTAATTTAGAATAATACAACTTATTGTTATAGTGAATTGTAATAATGACTGCATCTAATGGTTTATTGGTTTTAAGAGAGCACCAGTGGACAAATAAATACCAATCTCACGGCATGACCAACGTTTGCATTTCCTGCATTCGAGTACGAGTCAAAGACGTGACCTCGCCTTGACACAATTATTAATGATTGTCGTGCATCATCATTATTGTTATCACGAACCTTCTTTTTCATCGAACTCGAGTTATAAGGATCTTTAAAAATCAAAGCGACTTGAGATTTGAACAATCGTGTCGAGTCGAAAAACTCTGGTGTAAATGAAACAAGTGAATCATTAATAGTTGACTCAATGAATCGTTCACACAAGTCGAGTTCTCTGTAATTATTGTAATATTATTTTTAAACTTGTAAGAATAATTCTCGTTTTTAGATAATTGAAACCAAATTAAGATTCTGACGTGACAGAGTTGCAGTTGATAGAGTCAACAATTGTATTAATTATTAGTGCCTTTAAAGAAACAAGAATTGAAGAAGGAATGAATGGGTAAATGTATGAATGAAGTACGAAGAATGAATGGATAAATGTTGTCATGTGAATGCTTGGGATTGTCGTGCAGAAGATCTGGGTGTACGCAAGAATAATGACTTCAAGTGGTCTAGGGGGTCGCGGTCGCGAGTCAAATAAGAGTTAACCGTTTGACCAATGAAGACGAAAGGTCCAACCGAGACCCAGGATACAGGGTCGGCTATTTAACCCCGTGGCGCGCGCCGGATGCCATCATTTTTATCCCCAAATCATGGCTCGCAAAAATGACAACAATTAGTAAGAACAAAAGTAGACTTGTTTTAACAAAAATACATATGAATCAAAATCATCAAGCTTCCCGCCAATCTCATTTCTGCTACTTTTAATATTCTTCGCTTTTTATTAAATCGAAAACAGCGCACGAAATAAATAAAAATATGTGCATGCAATGAAGCAAATATGTAACAGAGTATGAAATTCTGAGTATAATATTATCTCAAGTCGAGTCAACAAACGTGAATTTTAAACTATACAATAAATGAGGCTAAATTTCAATGTTGTCTTTGAAGGATTATTCAAAGATTCTGGTGATAATGTAGACACAAGTGTGTGCACCTGAATTGAAACTTGATTCGAAACACTTGTCATTGCTAATGTTATGCGACAAAATTGTTGAACGATTTTGATTAATAGTTATCGGTTCATTGTTTCGAATGATTATCAAATTATCGCAGATATCATAAGTATTGTACACATATATGAGTTGTTCGCCGATCTGTCTTACTTCCAACCAGATGTAAAAATTCTTTATTTGTTCAAGCTACCGGAGTTTTTGAATTTCGATTCATCTCAAATTATTTGTTTGTCTTATCAAAAGGTATATCATCACTAAACACTTACTTATATTCATCACACAAAGTCGAATCAAAACAAGTTATGTAAATTATTATTGTTCATTTTTGAGGCAACAAAAAAGTTGTCCAAAGCGTTTGGCCAAAGAAAAAGGTAAAATAATTTTCCAAGAGATATAATGTCTGGAAGCAATTGGTCAACGGTGCAATAATCGAATCGAACAATGCGTGCGAAATGAAAGTCGTCATGGGAAGGCCTAACCTCTTACGGTCCACCGCACTTACAGTGCCATTCTCTTCATTATTCCCTCGAATCTCGTCAGCGATGCGCTTATAAACGCACCCCAGTCAAACGCGTCACGTGACTTGAAAACACTCAACTTGGTCGATTCGATTAGCACACGGACGCGCACAACAACTCATTACATTTGCGCTTTGCTTCGAGTAATCAGCAAACTTTTTATTTACATATATATAGTGTAATAATTAGCCAAATTGACAGATCGTTTTGAAAGTTTGAACATACGCGGTATTATTCACCGCGACGTTTCAACTCGCGCATGTTTATATATACACGACGCGAGAGAGAGAGAGCTCACTTATTCGTTTGTACGTGTGTGTTGAAATACACAGACGCGTGAATTTGGTCCGATCCAACAAGACCGGCTGCGTGCTCATCGATTAGTCACGGTACCCGCGTCGATGAAGGGTGACTTGAAATTTTGCCTCGATTTGAGACAACGTGTACCCCTGCACACTGCTCTCGCAATCACTTTGTCTGCACGCCGCACCACGCCAATCACGAATTAGACGCTGACAGCTCTGAAGAAGAGCACCGCATCAAAACATCTAGACAGTCGTATGCGCACAAAATAGACAAACATGCACACACAATACATACATATATATATATATATATATATATATATATATATACTCTTTCACATCCACTATCCTTTTCTCTCTTCCCTTCTCCAATTTCTTCTTATTCAATCAAATAAAACTTTTAACTCTTTTTCGCCCTTCTTCAAGAAAATATGAAGATGATGTAAGATTCAATAAAAATGAATTCATTATACGTCATATATTATATGTAATAAAGAATGAATTGAAATGAATTTTTCTAGGTATACGATTATTGTCTACATTATTATAGTATAATAATAGTATGCAGTATAATGCAGTATAATGTTTACAGACTGTATAACGATAGTGTTAAATAATTTAAAAATACATTTTGTGATGAAGACTTTTTTCTGAATCTTAAAGTCGACAACGTCTTTTACTCGAAGCAATCAAGTTGGCTAACTTGCGACATCCCGATTACAGTAAGAACGCATTTATTGCGGGTCGAGCTTTGTTTGTATACACAGAAAGAACGAGGGGCGCCCACTCTCAAGTTGGCTGCACAGGAAACGTATCAGGACATGACGAGTAGCACGCACGCAACTCGCAAATAATGCCAACAACACGCCATCTATCCTCTTCGTGTAGATATTCGCGCGTTTCTGCGACTTGTCTCACAAGACGCGCAAAAGAGGAACAAGTGGCTCATTAAAGCATTAAAATGTATAGACATTCGTGATCCACACACTTCAGTTTTTTGGTTTCGCATCGTTTTATATATAATGATGAAATCATTAATTTGACGGAAAAAGAAAACTTAGCTCTTATTGGATGGGGAATTTTTTAAATGAATATAGAAGATTGGGCAGAGCGAGCAACGGATGAAAAAAGTAATCCAGCATAGGAATTAGCAGCGAATGTGTAGACGCCCCGCGGTGTCAACAAAAGAGTAACGACAAGACGTTCACACCTCGACACGGGGATTACGCGTCATAAAGTAAATCCGACCGGTCAGGTTGGATTATAATGTTGTGCGTGAACGCGTGCGATCTTGGATTCCGCGATCAAGATCTCAAGGTCGCAGAGAGCCATCTTATTTTGTTCTCTGATGCAAAGTCAGAAAGTGTGGCGAAAGGGCTTGCACAATTACACGCCCAGTGCAAATCCATCACCTAAATCGCTTTATGATACGCATCCATTTCATTAATACAATTAAGCGACAACCACTGAAACCTAACGACCATTTCACTTTACCAAAACCAAAATCACATTTCATGGAATATATAAGTAAACCGGAATCTCTGATCTTGACATAGCCAATTTCTTATAGAATATGTAGTCCCTAAGTTGTTGCCTAAAAAGGTGTTGATTCGAAAATTGGCATCAAAGTGCTTAGTTGATAGCGTTCGCAGAAAATGTTTCCATGTACAACTAAATTTGTAGACAACGCATCAATTTGACTTGGAAGTCGGTAACAGCAGCAAAATTATCTACTTAACAAACTGATTGAAAAGATTGTAACAAACGGCGGTTTCGCATAGCGCGGCGAACAAGTGGCCAATTCATGTAAGAGGTCACGTTTCTTTTCGTCCGGCTAATGGATTAATCATGCGTTATTGCAGCATGAGGCTATCAGCGTTTCAGAACGCTCGAGACAAAACTTTCAACTGAACGCAATCAACGTAATTAAATGACATCCAGACTGCTTTCTGGTCGTCTTCCCGTCGCGTGGCCCTCATCTTGTACCGACTCAGTCAAATTCACAGTCAACCTCTACATTTGGATTAAAAAGCGGATATACTCATTCATTCGTTTCGTCGCGTGTGCTAGGCATAAGATGGCACGTTCAATTATATTTATATTCAAGTACGTATATTTGTTAACATCAAAAAGTCAAAATAGTTTGATCGCTTCAAAATTCAATCCATTCAAATGTTTGTTTTGAAAACAATGATCCAAGTCGTACAAATGTTACACAAATTATACAGAATACAAACATAAATCAAAACATTTTTATGACTTTGTTACTTCAACTTTTTTCAAACGTACACAAAGATAGACATGGTTATACTCAGAATTCTGAATCGACACTATAGTGCCATCATACTACCATGGATGATGTCACCCAACACTACTTTTCTTAATTTTCGACATTTTTTGAATATGTATTATCCTATCAGCTTAGAGAATTAGCGATGACCGAAACTGACAACTTGCGAACAACTTCAGTGTGTACTTATGTAAGAAGGACTGAAAAAATAAAATTTAAATTTTGCACAAGGTAAACGAAAGGATTAAATACTTCGACAATATTTACCGCATAATTTTGGCTAAAGCAGCACTTAAAAAGGCACGTTCATGATGTAAATGTTTTTAAATGAAAAATTTTTTTTTCGGATAAATGTCTTGAAAGAGATTTAGTATAAACATCACCAGGATTGATGAATAAATTTGATAGATATTTTCTTCTGTAATAAATACTAATCGAAACAAAGGTATTTATGCATGTTTAGATTCTAAGTATATATAGGGTTTTCTCTCGTTTTGTCTAAACCGTATGATAAACTAAATTGAAGTTTATGGTTATTTGTATTGAAGTATGTAATTCGGCAATGTGGTCTCGGATTGAACATGCATGCGCGTCTATGAAGTAATATGGGGGCCACTTGTTGCGCGGTCTGGACTTCCTGCTGGCTCTGCTCCACATGAAGCGGCCTCTGCCTCAGCGATTTTGAATGCCACGACAATCCTACTCCCGGAATGTCCGATCGCCGTCACTTTATTTCCAGTCTAATCGATCCGTTTGAAATCGCGCTGGAATTTCATGGCTCTCGCGTCGTCTTGCGCTTGTCGTTTTTAGCGATATACATAACGAACCACCATCAAGCGAAGGGTGCTGTGAACCTGCATTTAGACTGCTTCCCAATACACGTCCTGCCTTTCTTTCATGAATTAAACAATGCCAATCGATAACTCAATGTTTCATCGCACTTCACCTTCAAGTATATAGAGATATTATTACTCGCATTGTTTTATATACCGAAAATATCATTATAAAATATACTACTCTGATTGGCACAACTAAATGTAAGAGCACATCAATGGTAAAAAATTAGAGGTGGCACATTTACCCCCACAGCGTGACGATTACCCCGCTTACCCCTACTTCATTTATTTTTGTTATAGGTACTCAATTCCAAAATATACATTATGCAAAATCACACGTTATAAAAATCGGATTCAATTTTGATTTCAATTGTAGTTTAATGAGTGTTATAGTATATACATACAATTTTGTTACCGCTACAGCCATAATGCAGTTGCTTGATCAATATACCATTGCGACTAAAACACACATTTGTATTCAATATCAGTCAGCTACTTGGTTACTTCTGCGTGGTGTATTATGCCGTGCGGAAAGTGTTCATATTGAGCTATTAGCGTGTTATTCATACATAATTAATGCACTAAAAGTACAACTGATGGGTATAGTGCACGTAATTATTGCATATGAAATTAACTTATTATATCTTAACAGGTACCAGTCATATTAATTTTGCGAAACTTGTTTGACAAACATATATATATTCCAATTTTCGACAAACTTTCAAATTGAAAATTCAACCTCCAGTAATAATAATGATTAATTAATTATCAATAATTATGTTCATTGTCGCAAGTACATATGAAATAACTGCTTATATAAACTAAATAAGTAACTTGCGAAAAATAGTAGTAGTAGTAGTAGTAGTATTTTTATATAGACTAAAACTCAAGTCAACCGAATTTCATGAAATATAGTTGATTGTACAAATTAATATCGACATCAAGCAACCTAGAGCATCCTTCAAAAATGTCACGCGGTCTAATGGTATGCGATTTGTTACGCTGTTTACATTCCCAATCAAATAATTTAATTTAACTTATGCATATATATGTTTGTGTATACGTGTGTGTATGTCGATTGAATAAAAATTACATGTCCGATATATACTGAGTTATCCTGAAGCCGACATTTCGTCTGGGAATTTGCGATTATCGTGAGCCTGTCAGGCCGATTTAACGTCAAACCTGTGGATGCGCTTCCGAGTGACTCTAAAAGACAGATGGTTCGTGAAATTGACATAGCTATGCAACTGGATTCTCAGAAAACAACTTACAATATTTTTTGTATTGTCTTTTTTGCAACAAGAAGCACGTTTGTTTGGCCGAAAACAACGGCTCTTTATCTGCGTTTGTCAATCATTCGTCGTAATTAATTGCTGCCTTTCGTGGAACAAAACATTTTTTCGCTTTTTGTTCGCGTTTTTATTTTTTTGCCGATTGGATTTCTTTGACGTAAATTCGGAATCGAGAGGTCTACAGAACAAAATCATACAGAGCCAATCGTTAAAGTCTTTTGATCGAGTGCGTTTGATAAAAGGTGTCGTGAGAAAACGTGTGTCGAGTGTTTTTGACAATGCGTAGATCGTGCACGCTTGATCGGGTATCAATGACCCCGCAGGAACCATCAAGGAGCCATGCACTATCGATATCTACTTCCTTCCCAGATTCTTTACTCAAGTACACCCTCGATATTTATACTCTTTACAGATGATATTTGTCGCAGTTGATCGCACAACTACTTTACTTGCGATTAATATATATTCAGCGCAGCCTCGGGCACCTACAATCTCTCCAATGAATCTATTGTCCCTAATTTACGACTCTAGAACACTTGCATCTGCGACCAATTTTTTTGTTTCGCACATTTTTCACAATATCAAAATTATCATCGCTATTTAAATTAAACACTCATTTCGACTCTTCCAGTCTTATGCGAAATTCTTATCCTATCTATAATCTCTATTCATTATAAACCTCTAAAAGTCAAAATATACACTCATCGATGCTATGAGATGTATCTTTGGTATCTTTGAAAGCAATCAATCCTATTCTATTCTATTTTCGTGCGTCACAAAGGAATAAGAAGCAGTTAACCCCGCAGTTTAAAGTACCCCAATTTTTGTTTAGAAAACGGTGTTTTCTCAATATAGTGTGGATACAAATTATTTTTAAATATTCATAACATAATACTTCAGCTGAATGTTATCTATTTTATGTTTGGTTCCGACCTGATTGCATTTGTAAAGGAAAGAAGCAATAATATAGAATTGATGTGTGTTTGAATGACTTTGTAGAAAATGTACAAAATACATGGTCAAAAAGCGAGAGACATTTGCGCCGAGGGATGTTCCCGAAAAAGAGCAAGAGGCTATGTAACGGAAATGCACACGCGAAACAGTAGGGCTGCACGAGTACATATGTCGTTCAAGTGTATACTCGCCGAGCCCTCCCGTCAATATGGTTTACCGCATAACGTTAAGACCACGCATTCTCTTATCATAAATACTGATATATACGCACAATTTACGTTCACAATAACTATACGCCCGTCCAAAAAAAAGGTATACTTTATAATAAACACAAAGAATGAGACATTTTATTTGTTCTACTCACATGCATGCGTATCTATTTCGAGGATATATGCTAGTTGGTGGTAGAGTTATATGTTTAATTAGGTTTATACGCGTCTCGCTAAGTTGAACCAATCAGAGGGCGGTGTGAGCGTAGAGCAGATGACAATCTAATTCAGCCAACTGTGTTGCCATGCAAGTACATGCCACTTTGGCAGCCACGAATGCAGCCTAAAACGGCTGATCAAGTACGGATAAGGTGAACCAGGCGTGAAACGTTCCCATTATGACAATTACTATTACTACCGCCGACGACCCTCTCTTTTGTACACACAGAATTACCCTCATCGGTGTACACCAAGCGCTTGCGATTCATTTAGGCTTTTGAAATGGCCGATCAAACGCTTAAAGTTAAACGCGTTGAATTACAATTTCTTTTTCTTTATTTTTATATTTGTGCTTTTTTGCCTGTAATGACTCTAGCATTAGCAAGTAAACAGTCGTCATCTAATTACCTGGGTGCATCTGTTGATATCGGATGTACTAATATCTGAGAACTAACAATTGCAACAATACGATTTTACAAATTGAATCGTTTTAGTTATTTACCTCTGAAGAATATAGTCAAAAACCGATATATATGCACAAATTAGATTCAGCATTTGAGTGAAGATGAACAATTTTGCTAACATGTGCGAGTATAAAATTTTTTAGATTTAAAAAATGTTCTGTCAATTATTTACCGGCCTTTTTTTTGTGATCTGACCACGTTGATTATATTGTCGGAATAACAAAATAAATCAGATGCGTTCAAAAATATACGTAAATCCGGCGAGACAGCGCATCTTATTTACACGGCCAGACAAATCTGCAATAAATTTATTTACAAGCACTGATGTCATACTACAAGCTATTTACATAATCATATACGTTTCGCTTTACCGATATAACTCCTGGAACTCGCGAGCGTGTATCCTATATTCTGGGACGAAGGTGCGCTGGCTTAAGATAAAAAGAAACGAAGCAACTTATTTTAGAGCAAATTGGAATGAGAGAGAGAGAGAGAGAGAAAGAGAGAAGCAACATAAAGAATAGGCCGAAAATTATTGGGACTCTATTTCACCGGCCGAATAATATTTTAATCGCGCCACGTCGGATCGATGAATTATTAATATAAACAGTCGGATATTTTTTTCGACACACCTCCGACAACATTACGACACTTGTGCAACATGAGAGAATTTTTTCGACGAATAATCGCTGGAACCGCGTGCGCTCACCAGAATAAGAAAGATACGTGTTTATTTAAATGTTAATGAGTCGATTTGTGATATGATTAAGCTTTGCCATGATAAATTCTTCTTTAACATTTTTTCAAGAAAAGCAATGGTCTATAGTGTCACACGTTTTGACTTTCTGAAATTCATTGCTTATTTTTGCCTAGATTAATTTGTTACACTTGGACTAATATAAATGCAGCAGCGTGAAACCGGTTTTTTTTTCAAATTTTGCACGATTGGTTCATCTATCAAACTCGCATATTATTTACTCCGTTATGACGATTTCTCTTATTCTTTTCACATCAACGAATAACAGCAAAAAATAAGTCGAAAAATGTTGTAACATTTAAAAGCACAGTGATCTGAATGTTTATTGTACAAAAATTATTTATCTTTTAGTTATCGTTTAAGATATACTGGATGATGATGATGATTTTGATTTTGAATTCTAACGGTTAGTTGTTGGTTCGCGATTCGAGTTGTAGAGTTGGCAGCTCAAAGATGGATCACTGCACGGTGTTCAGTCAAAGCGCCAATTCTGCCGACAGATATCTTCATTCGTGCAACTCTTTGACTGCATGCACTCCCTCTGATTTTATTGTCCAAATCGCGTTTATACTGTCAACCTGTCCCGTTCAATAAAGCTGTACTCTGTCCTGAATGATTTCGTCACGATTTTTATACAACAGCCGCCACCAACAAAACCGATTATACGCGCAAAAGATTGATCATTCGTTCATTTTATTTGCATCTTTCATTGCTTACATTCTATGAAATACTTTTTTCATTTACAATAAGCAAACTAATTATATTTCTTATTTAATTTTATATCAGATTGCGCATCCCAAAAAAAAGTACGCTTTACAATGGAACATAGTCTCGTTATACATCAATTATTATATTTTGTATTCATGATTCTTTGTTTAAAATTTTTTCATTTCGTTATAGACACTTAATGTAGAGATTTTGTCAGCAAACCAAACAATTAATAGTTTTTGAAATTGAAAAAAATGTTTCTCTCGTCCCAAAATTTGTCTATACAGAGTCAGCATGTGAATTTCATTAAAAAGTTTGACTGTGATTCCGGATTCGCGCAAAAAAGGTAGACAAGCTATAAATTATAAAACGTTGTGTATATATGTTTATGCAAGTATATATAGACGCTGAATCTCTTTATGGGGTATAATTGATATGTAAAACATTTGTGGCATTTGTTTTTGTACAATTTATTCGCGTTGACTTATACATTAACGAAGAGGTCTGGTATAATGATCATTAAGTATAAATATAACTCAGTGAACAAATTTTTCATACAGATATGCGCTGGAGCTAGAGTATAAAATATTTTTCTAACAGATAGTCATCATTTATAAATTTGTAACGAACAATTATTGAGTGTTTACTCCAAAGATATAGGTGGATTGGCATTTAATAGATGAAAAAAAAAACGTGACACTGAATCGATAGGTATAGAGGCAGGTTCTTGGGCTCTATTATATTATTCCAAGTGGAAAAGCTGGACGAAATTGTCGTTTCCGGTATACTGACTAAAGATGTCCCGCAAATCCCAAGTTTGGAATAATAACAGGGCCGAGGTAATTACGATAAATATTTGGCCAGCCGGCAAACCCTTCTTCTACAAGGCAGCCACGCGAGCTAAGAAGCGACCAGAAGCGTGGCAAAGCACAAAAGCCTTTTTCTGCATTTCCACGATTCCCATCTTTGTCGTTTGTGCCTCGTCTCACTCACTTTAGACCTTTTCAAATTGATTCATCGACTACTGAATATTCAGAATCGGATTACTCGTGCAATTTTAATCTTCTCTAATGACTCGCTTCTTGTGTGCATGCTTATTCGTTTCTCTCTAATCCCATCAATATTTTTGCTTATATTTTGCAAACCCAACATTCCGACAATCGGGCCGGCTTAGAGTTCCTTGTATCATATCCCTTTCTAGACAAATTTTTACGTTCGACTTATTTGCATCGTCACGAAAATACCTTCATTCGTTGCGCAAGTTTCAATTTGTCCAACATATATATATATATATATATATATATATATATATATATATATATATATATATATATATATTTTCCAAGCACACGGTTTATATAAATGAAATAATAAATTTTATTTTTATCATCATTTTTATCGTCAAAAAATCAAATAACCCTGTGGTTTTTCGTCATCGTCATCATCATTCATCATGTGTTTTTGAGTTCTTGGGAACCTCACTCGTCGGATTTATATGTGTGATTGTCACAATATTTCTCCCAACGAGCTAATATGCAAACGGAGATAGAAACGTCGATCAATCTCATTGTTTTATCTGATGATGTTTACGACAAAAGGCTCTCATAACGACATGGGTCACCCTTGGTATATTATTATCAGAAATTTGATGACACCATGACACAACGAAATCGAACAATCCTTTTAGATGTTATTTGACAGAGTTATACATTACCGAACGGCTTTAAATCGGTCCAAAACAACGTACACATTGATTTCAGAGATCGTCATTGTCAAAGGAAAAAATTTCAATGACATTGACCTTTTTTCCTGTCCATTGTTGTCTTTATTTACAATTAATTTGATGAGTCATGTTAGATTTTACAAGATTCAAACACATACAACAATATTTTAATAATATTCCAGCTTGTAACGTTTAGTTTAGCATATAAATACAAGAATTGTATATAAAAATAAAAACTCATTATACCCGTTTTCACATTCAGCTTATGGGAGAAAACAACAGACATTAGAGAGACATCAACTATATTCGTCATTGTCTGAGATTGTCTTTACAATCAGAAAAAACATAAAAATCTTGTAAATATCTGAGATCATATTGACCGGTCGTGGGAATCGAACCCTTTATTTATATTTTGGCAGTCTTAACCACTTGAGCCATCTCGCTCGTTCTACAAAGAAATATTTCATTAAAAATAAAATAATCAATCAAATATTAGATCTTAACGAATTGTAGTAAAGTTATGAAGATAGATAAAGGAAGCTTTATGGAGTTTATGATAAGAGTGCTGACGTTTAATAGTCAGTATTATTCCTAATGGGACTGCTGTAATAGAAACGTCACTAACCGCACGAGCAAACAATTCATTTATCATTATTTGTGGATACAATCGGCGGAAAATCAATGTCCGTCAACATGGTACCCTTTCACTGATAAGACAACTTATTTACAAAGTACACTAGCAAGTAAAGAAAAATGACCTGAAAATGTGCTTTAACCGTTCAGTTTCCCAACAAATTTAATGACTTGTATTATATTCAATTTGAGGTTTAAGATAAACAAAAAGGGGTTCTTTGCCAATAGTTGTTAGTGGTGAAAAGTCATTCACAGGATAGTAAAGAGAAAAGTTTTGCTTTATCAGTTGATATGAAAGTTATATATACTTTATTATTTATACGATGCTTATTGATGAGACTAGATATTTGAAAGCATGATTTTGTAATTTTTATTTTTACAGTTGGGAAAAAGATTTGGGGGAATGAACACGAGTTTGTGTGGTATGGGACGATGATTAGAAGATTATGATGGGACTTGTTAATAGACAACAAGTGAAGACGTTGAGGTTGTGCAAAGCCTAATCAATGGATGTGACGTCGTCAGGCGGCACCTTTGAGAGCTCGATAAAGCTCTTGCCTGCTTATCCAAGCGAAACAACTCGACACCATCGCGACAGATACACCAGTATCTTGGTCGTATAAACTCTTATAGCCACGGTCCATCAGCACGCGTTTTATTTGATCGACCATATATCATATGCATTCTCATGCCGATGAAAATATTCAATCGACTTCTCGCGAGTCTGATTATTTACAAAATTAATCATGCACACACAAATCCTAATTGTACTAGCAGTCAGATGTTTTGACACTGGGCCTTGCAATAATGATTGTTATTTGATTTGCAAGTATAGGTGAACATTGAACAATTATTATTCGAATATGCTTTGGACAAAATAAATCGGCAGGTGGGTGCCCAAGCCGTCCTGACATTAAAGATGACGAGGTGGAATCGTCGTGAGGGATAATCTTTCGAGCTCCTCCGCAGCCTTGTCTTCTTTAATCCGCCGTGTGATCGCATGACCGATATCGCAAGCCGACGTTTTCTTGTAGAAGGTAAGACGCCTGCCGTGTAAGAGTCTCTGAACCGTAAACCCTTTAGTGATCGCGGGGGTTCTCCTCTTTCACTCACGCTCGTTCCTTCGCTATCTTGCTTCTTATCCTGACGATGCCCAATAATATCATTCCACGCTTATTTTTTCATTCCTTATGCTTGCATACTTAATTGTCTCAACTTTTTAGTCTATTGTGTTTCAATTCAAAAATTACGAAACAATCATACACTTACAATAATGTTTCAAACAAAACGTTCGACATATTTCATAATTATCATCCATCTTGCCATACTATATCTATGGAGATCAGATACGATCACAGATTTAGATCCTCGACGTATAGTCAGAAAACTGTTTTTCAAACTCAATATTATATCAAGCCATGACTTGCGCTAATTGCGCTCTTCGATTCACCAAACAAAAATATGAAATAACAAAGTCTTCTGGTGTCACTTCTGATGACCTTTTAATCGCTCAAGCGTGCTCATCTTTCGGTGTACTGATGTGTGCAGGTGCTGTTTCTGTCAAGGCTATAAATATTATTCGATTCAAACTATTTTTCTTTTCATCCTTTTTATCAGTCTTTTCTATACTTGTACTTTGTATCCACGCTTTCATAATGAATTTCATCATATAATCGATTTAAAAAGTTAATTCACCGGCAAATCATTCCTTGTGATTTTGCACTTCAATATCATAACGCCTGAGCAAACTAAAGTTTTATTCGAAATGTCAACCTTTATTTATAACCGATCTTTAAATTGAATATACTTTTTGTTTTGTCAACAACTCAAGAATCGTTTTGAAAATAATATACTTGCTCCTAGTAGAACAGAAAAATAGTCGCTGTATTATATTTGTGCTGCGTTAATCATATGTAAACACTTTTCATTGAAAAGTCACAAAACTGATTTAATCTACATTTTCAACAGATTTCAACACGATTAATCCATGTCAATCAAAAATTAGATGACAATCGATATCCATTCATTTTGCTTCACTATATTATCCCTTGATTTTATTCTGTGTTGCGTACGATTGTATCAAAAGCATTAACAGCACAATAAGTGCCTTGCTTTCAAAAATTATGTTCCAATCCAATTAAAATAAAAAATCATGATAATAGGAACGTAAAAAAACGTTTGAAAAAAGTTTAGACACACGACAATCAAGTTGAATAAAAAAATGGAAAAGAATCGAGTTGCTGGTTTCGTGATTACTGCTATCTTTTGAATCAAATTGTTTGGTATATAGAGGACTAATAATACACGTTTGACGGCAAACTATTGGTTTGGTCAGCCGCGCTAAAAATCTATTCTCGTTTGACAAAAACTGAATAGATGGAATATTAAACAGGACAACGTTCTTATTGAAGTGCTCCGCTTGTGTGACGCACCCGCGCTTAACCGCGGTTAATCCAGACAATTCCAAGGGAACCCGGAAACGCGGTACAAATAGACCGCCGGTGTTTATCTTCCGCGACCCACAATAAATCGCACAAAACGACGATTTCGACAAATTTATACCCAAAAAGAAACACCGATTAGACATAATGTCCCCGGAAAAGTCGTTGAGTCGTGTAAATAGCAAAGAACTGTGAGATCGTGGGAAACATTTTGTCTGCTAAAAATATTCAATGAATTTAAAGAAAGAGTACAATTATTATTATGATCCAAAATTCGCCGAAATAATGTTATGCTTTACTCACATTGTTTGTTTACTCCAACTCAAACTGACAAAGTGTGTGTGTGTGTGTGTGACAGTTGTACTTACAGCCACACTGGACGAATAAGAGTTTTAATTTTTTTTTCTACGGTACATCAATTTGATGAATGCCTGAACGTCCGCCGACCTACATTATTTTATTTACACAGTGATAGAGGTCGCAAACTTTCATCGACGTGTATTCGCAAAGTTAGAGTGTCGTTATCTGCACGCCGAAATCTACTACGGTGTCAGGTCAAAAAAACTCTCTTCTTTACATTTTGTAAGTTGCTCTTAACACCTTAGTCAATGCTTCAAATGTCAATCAGTTCTACTTTGTAAAATAGTTGGTGAAAAAAAAAAACATATGCTGGCAAACAAAAAAGAACTATCTTGTCGACGTGCCGTACGATAAATCATGAAACATAACTGCTGAAGCAGGGAAGTCATGCTCTCAAGATTTCTCATACGCCTTTTTTTATTCGAAAAAGGAGCAAAATTGAGTACCTGAATAAGCGTATGTGAAATATAAAAAAAAAGAAAAGAAGGATAAAATGTCGAGCAATATAAAAGGATGGGTTATTAATATTTTAAACGTGGAAGCGAAACGAGCAGTTTTTATAAGTGTTTTATAAGTATAGCACCTTGCAAGGCGTCATATCTCCGGTTGAACTGAATGAGGGGTGTCGGGTTTGGGTGATTTCATTTATCCGCTTTTGCGTACGCCTAATTCTTGATCAGTAGTAGGTAAAGTACTTTGGATGACGCGTATCCAAGTGAGAGGAATGGACGAAAGAAAGGACATGGCAGAGGCAAAAGGTGGACGCGCGAACGCAAGAAAGACGTTATGGAAGAAAAAAAGGTAGATCGGCGAAGATGAAACACGCCGCGAGAAAAAGGTCCCACGCTTCGTACAATGGGTGCTCGTGATCTTTACGTCTATACGAAGTCGTTGGGATTTGTTGGCCACCCGTTGCTCGAGTTGTGACTTCATTTGGATCAACACGTCGTTCGGGAAACGATGCTTCGCGGAACACGACGATTTTTAATTGTCGGGCGTGGCGATCGGGCAAAGAGCTAAAGAAAATATTGTTTTGGTCGCTGGAATGTGAATTATTATGCTGCTGCGAAGGGCAAGCACATCAAACGACCACTCCCTGAGATTTCGCTGTCGTTGTATCCGTGCGAAGCTCACCTTTGTCAGGTGTCTCTATTAAGAGGACCAAATTTTCGAATTGTACGATCGGCCACTTTGAAGCTCGCCCTCATGATTAAAAGGGTGCTGCCGTGTATACGTATACCTATCAGTTTTTAACATCAAGAGAATCCGTTTTGCCTATTTAGCGCCATATCTCACAAATCATTTTACAATTAGACTTGTTTAGTAATAACTTCATTATCAGCACCTTTCTCTTCATCAGCCTCATTCTCATTGTATACACTTTGATGTACGCCGACAACCCGGAAGAGCACAACTTATTGCATTTCAAATTACTCTAATTATTATTAGCATTATTATGATTCTGGATTGAACAATTTCTCAGCTTATAGAAAACATAGAAGACACACTTGTTGCGATGGTTCACGAAACACATGTTGTATAAAAAAGATATTGTTACTTTTGAAGCTGACGATAGTGTGCGTTTTGGCGAAAAATGAGTTGGACTTTTTAAAATTGGTTGAGTATGGAAAGTGTGAGATAGAGCGAGATTTTGTATGGTTCGTTTGTGGATAAAACCAAGTATACACATCAAACATTGTGTTGTTGTATTGTAGTAATGTGGAAAAAAGCTTCATAGTGCAAATTGACGAAGCCGCATTGTGCCCTATGACAATATATTTATATAGCAGAAAGGTACCTGGTAACCTGATCGACTTATCAATAATCGCGTAATTATAGTACTAAAGAGTTGTGCGGTCTGAAAACAAGGCATAATAAGACGTAGGCGTGTTTCCCACAAGTAACCTTATAGCCCTGTCGCGGACCCATGCCGCGATGTTTTTTGAGCCGGCGAATGCAGTTTTGTTAGAACGCGATCCATTCACTGGTGCCGTGCTTGTTTTGGTCCCGCAGCTTTTGTTCGCGAATTAATCTATTAAGAACCAATTATCGGCGCGACGATTTCTTTCCGTTTCCGCTCGTATAGCAAAGCAACTTGGAATAACATTCAATGCGCCGTGCTTCTTATTCTTCGTTCAATTGTGCGATACAAAAGGTGTGTCAACTTTTCTTATGTTTTCCGGTCTTTTTCAAGTTCCTCTTTTGGCACGCTATAATACAGATTGTTGTTAGTGAATTTAGACGGATTAAACAAACAAATTTACGCGCTTATATACGTTGGTGTATAGGTCGGTTTCGCTCGAATTGAATATGAGAAACGATTAAACCAAGACGTAATGATGATTAATGTGTGGGTCGAGTCACCGCCGCTGGTATAATAATAATAGGTGCGACAATAATCGCAGAAGAGCCAACGAAAAGTAAGATGTCAAACAAAAAGTAAGCCAGTTACACAAGCCGACACGCGAGCCAGTGACAAGTTATGAGACTTTTGAGAGACGGCTCAGCCAACTCATATGTATATGTTGATGAATCAGCGGCACATCAAAGCTTTGTATTTAATCCTTTCAGTGATGCCACATGATTGACTCGAAAATGCACACGACCATACGGACCGCATTCTTTTAAGTATTAAAGCGCATTCACTCAGAATAAACAAACGATAATATCATTTTTGTCCTTCTTTCACTCATTTATATATCTCCAAAATAGCTCAAAAATAGTTTTATTAGTGAAACGACAATTTATGCATTTACATTTAAACCAAGTGTGGACATGTTCATTATACAAATTCAGAAGGGCTGTAGATCAGTTTGGCCATCAGAGATTCGCGCCAAAGATATATGTATAAGAATGTTCCCTACGGGCGGTCACCCAAGGTCCATTTCTTGAAACGTCACTTCTTTTGAGCTTCGCGTGCATATCGTTGGCTAATTGCAAGCAGATTTATTAGTCCACTTTTCTCCAGTTGCAATCAATTTTTTAAATCTAATGACAGCACAAATCGAACAAAATGTTTTGTCTACAAGTATAACATACACATATATATATAGGTCTGTGTGTATGCGCGTCAAAGAATTTGTGAATATTAATTTTTTCAATCAAAATTAGCAGCAAGTGGTTGCTACGAGTATCGTCTTAATCGTGCGTAATGCATTTGTAAGTAGTATGTATTTACTTATTTGTGCCCCCTGGCGAGCCAACTTGGCCATTTCCTCGCGCCTTGCTTAATTAAACGATCAATAACACGAATCATGACATGAGCTTTGCGTACACGCTGCGATGAGAGCTGCGCGCACCTTCTTCCCCGGTGCCACCAAGTCTCCTTACCGTCCTCGCACTTTAATCAAAAATCACCTTACCCATCAGCATCCGTAAATTTCGCTTTCTCGTTTCTAATATTTATAGATCATTTCACACCAACATTGTCAGATTATTTACGACTCCACACGTATAAACGCTGAGACATTTATTTATCATAACCTGTTTTTCTGCCCATTCCTATATAAAATAGCCATTTTTGAATAAAGTTTGTTTTTTAATTTCAAATTTATATGATTCAATTTGCGGAATTATTTTATGATTCCAAAATCATGTGAATTGTTGGTCGTCATCCTCGAGTCCCTGTCAACATCGAATTATTAAACTCTCATCAATTACTGATCAAAATGAGCGATTTTCAGAGAACGTTGAATTCGCACAATAATAATTATAAATTGTCACAATGTGCTTTTCAAAAATGTTCCCATTAATAATTGTGCTCTTCCATTATTCAGGACAACTACAATTCAATCAAACATTTGGTGTAATTAAACATATGCAATCAAACATTATTTAAACTTGCAAACATTTCGTTTAAATGCTATAAGTTATTTTTTTTTTTTGAGTCGATCAAAAAACGTCACTTCGGTTCCCTAAAAGTATATAAATAAACACAAAAACTACTGCTCGTGTATTCCCATGAGCGAACAAACAGTTAATTTATATGATCTACCCCAGAGCCGCGCTCGCCCTCAATCCGCCATTTGTGTAAATGCTCGTGGTGAACCACATTGAATTTATCGTGCAGTGGCCATGTGACAGAGCCCCTCAAGCGGGCCAGATTTGTGCGTCCAGAGCACGTTCTGTCGAGTATTTTGATAACTGCTCCGGTGCTTGTCTTATTGTCGTGCGCAGCGCTCCCAAGTGGCTGATGCGCAGATTAACATAATTAGATAGCTATTATTTTTTCAGCCTACCAAAGACACGTGCGCGTTAAAAACACACCAAAGAACGTCTAGTTTGGCATCATCACTATTATAAACTTTCTCGGTTCAAATCAACTTGTTTTGTATAGTGTTTTGGAACGCGTCATATAAGCTGTCTATATATTTATGTGATGCAGCAATTTGTTGTAAAAAGAATAGTGTGTTTCAAATACAAGCCTTAGGATGTATCAATAAAACAAAAGCTCATAATGATATTGACCCAATGGCCGAAAAATATTTCAATAATCATAACAATAATAATTGTGACATGAGTTATTTATAACGGAATTGTTTCAAACTGTGTATGACATATAATGACAAGAAACATAAAGACTATCATGGAAACACTAATAGACTCTGTTATTGATGCAGCTGAAAAAGGGTTTTCATATAGTTAAGTTTGTCACTCAGCACGCGACTGACGGGGACAAATGACCAAGGAAATTGTTTTTAGAACTTGGTCACTGCTATAAAATAAAAATAACTATCTTAGGGCATGATCAGAAACGGGATGGCTGTCATCAGAACTCATTCTTAGATGGATAGCGATACTATATAGATTAACATACATTTGGTGCGCGGGATGACGTTTTCAAAAAGCCATCAGATTGACAAAATATGACTAATCGTGAATTAATTTGTTAGTGTGTGCCGTTATTATACGCATTGGAAAGATAAAAAAGTTGTTACAATAGATCTATTTTCGGCGGCAGCGAAGTGTCATTTTGAAATTGATCAGTTAGGCCGGCAAACGTGAAAGTAGCCGACAGCGGATGCAACTTGTGCTAACAAATTTGAAGCACGTTTGGAACGAAAGCGATTGTCATTTTACAAAATAAATAGTGCACGCGCGCTTTCTTCAAGAAGTTGAGAGTTGGAGTTGGAGTATCGTGTTCGAATAATAAGAATTCGTTAGAGTTGGTTGGAAGGGTGCTATTGTTTAACTACGCGTTTTCCTGCTTTCAAGAGTGTGATGATAATAATGCGGCTTCAGTGTTGCTGTGAGGTCCTTCAGCAGTAACCACGTGCCCAAGTACTGCAGTGAAAACGGATAGCCTTCTTCGAGTCGGAAGCGGAAGACGCCTCTTTGCAGATCATCTCGCGCTATATACACGCACAACACCCAGATTTATCCTTTTGAATATTATATATTTGATTTATTATCAAACTTGTACATTTAATATAGACGAGATTTATTGCCATTGTTGATGGCATTCCTAATATGTTTGAATATTGTATAGAAGGATTGAAAAACTGGATCGGTATAGTTGTTGCTAACAACAATGCCATCATGCACGGGTTGCGTTTATAATCCTATTTTATGCGAGCGAACAGAGCTCGAATAGGCAATTGACTAAATTACAATGATTTGTACAAAAAATCTTATATGCACGCTTAATTTGTCGCGTTGTCGCGGTGCGTGCCCACTTTGCGTATATGCTTAAAACCTAAAGCGGATTTGATGACGTCAACAGCTGTCAGTGTTTGTTGCTTCGCGCTGAGGATTACTCGAAAATAGATTCAGGGGAGAACCGGTCTAACAGTCAATCGTAAAACGCAACTCGCCGTATAATCCGCGTTTATCATTATTTATAAGTACACAAACACTTAACGCTTGTATGTTCGGCCATATCTTGGTGTCATTCGGAATTAATCATGAAATATTTTGTTTTCTGAAACATGTTCTAATTTGACGTTAATGCAGTTGAGCAATCGTATATAAGCAAACTAATCTTAACCAAATTATAACTCCAATCATGCTTATAGAAATGTAATGTACATATATATGTATATATATATATATATAGAAATTCTGAAAATATATAAAAATAAAGAATCAGAATCGATCCGACATCTTGGGTATACCGGGGATCCTATACATCGTCAGTATAACCCTTTTCAGTTCGGGCCTATCTCAAATTACAAACCGAACAATGTAATAAGCTGTCTGTTGAAAATATTCGGCCTATCATTTATCGGCATTTATCAAACATGCCGTTGCAAAGCTTAGGGAATTCTTTCTTTTTTTTTTTTTTCAGAAAACCACGATTTTCCGCACATCTGATCTGCAAAAAGAGGGCGCACCTCTTTTTCTGATTACCATCTCAATCGTTGATCGTTTGATCCTAAAGCGTCTCTGTCATACGTGGTTGAGTGCAAGAGAGACGATAAAAGCCAAGTCGCGACACCTGGCGGTCTCGTCTTTCACGCGAAATAAGATCGCCGCTCGAGATTATCAGCTATTATCTCGCTAATCGGCCAGAGTTAGGCTTATATTCGAAACGCAGATGCCACCAAACCAATAGAAAAGATGCCCACTTTTCAACCAACCATCTTACTCGCAAATATTTGGATTGTCGCATTCGATACATTCAAAATAATTATTCTGCACATGTGCACACATTCTCATCTCAGCTCAAAACAGAGTTGAATCACATTTTTCATATACAAAGATATATCTGAAATTATTATATATACGACGCGATCAATCAGTCGTATAATAAATATAGATCAAAAGTTTGAAAAAATCGACACGTCGTTTTTTTCCGCGAGTGTGTGAATTATTTACCATATAAGTTCAAAAATTGGTCCCATCAACATGGATCTGGTGTAATTTTATCCAATTAATCTGAAAGGGTATTGTTGTCTGTTTGGGTGAATAGTAAACGAACTTTGATATCCGACACAATATGATAAATGTATAAATACGGGTCGCTCTGTGAGTTTTATGGGAAATTATATGTGGATGACAGAAGGTGACAAAAGTTCAGCAAAGTAGCGACTCAAGAACTCGATGCCTCATTCGAATATTTTATTTTTTAAAATAATAGTATAATTTACATATTGCTTTTGCTCTTGAACTTGTTCATTGAATATGCATTTTTGATCGCTTTGAGTATATGCAATAGGTAATCGAATGAGGTTGTAAGGCTAATTCATGCGGGCAGCAGAAATTTTTAATAGCAAGAAAGCAGAGCGCTAACATTGTAAACGTCGTATATAGGGGGATTCCTTCTGGACAACAGTGTACCTCGGGCGTTCGTGATGAGCGTCAAACCGCGCGTTCTCGCTTGATGAATCATTGATGGATCGGCCGAAGGGTCGTGGGAGGTCACAGCTGTGATCGCGCCGTCTTTACTCGGACAATCCATTGCGTGCTCTTCATCCTCATAACGCATGCAAAATAAACGCAATTACGCGTTATTACAGTTTCGTTTGCCTATAACGGCCATTGCTGTTTACATGCCGTGCACTGCTCAAAATGTTTTCTAATTTTCATTCTTTGTTCGTACAACCGCAAAAAACTTTTTCACATCAAACTAAACTTTTTTTTTTCCTTTTTCATCAAAAATAACTTTTTCCTTAACTTGACAAATATGTGACAAAGTTCCAGAAATTGCTGCCACAATTATATTATCTGATGTCATTGA
Organism: Telenomus remus; assembly: GCA_020615435.1. Taxonomy (NCBI): domain Eukaryota; kingdom Metazoa; phylum Arthropoda; class Insecta; order Hymenoptera; family Scelionidae; genus Telenomus; species Telenomus remus. The sequence continues at coordinate 21,372,329 of CM036336.1, read as the reverse complement.
AGACAAAATTGCAAAATCATTCCTACTATTACAAAGAGCAAAGATTCCTCTAACGCAAAAAGTGAATATTCTAAACAATTGAATGCGTTAAGCAATGAAAAATGTACATGTGCGTTGCAAGTCAATGACAATTTTAGATTACCATTCAAGTAACACTAAGTAATAAGAAGAGCGGTTCAGGTAGATTTACCTGAGATAGTACGAAATGCTTTCTTTTATATTTTCAAAACTTTTTGCATAGTCATTCACGGAAATCATTTTTAAACTTTAATCTGAGCAGATTATTTGATAACTTTGAAATTGTTCTCCAAACTGAAAATAACAGTATATATTCTTTCGAAATGTAGAATTCATTTCTATACCTATATATATATATATAAAAGGACAAGACGAACAAAATTTCATTGATAAAAATAATAATAAGAGTAACGTGATAGTAGGAATCATTTGTAGGATTCAGATAGAATTCAAGTGATGGACAAAAAATGCGAGTACATGTTCTCACGAGATGATATTTCATTCCGATTGAAAATTGTTAAATCCTTGAAACGGTCGGTGCGATGACACAAGCCGTCAACCGCTTAATCGGCTGATTCAATAAATCTGAGTGCTGAGAGCAGGGTTGCGCCTTGCGGTGATGCTCACGATTAATTCCAATGAATTAATGCGAACCGCTGACACCACACCGGGAGGCTGAGATCATAGCTTTGACATCAAATCTTTTCCGCCGAAATGAAACATGAAACGAATCTTTACGAAACAATACGTAATAGGATTAGCAATGGCTTTCAAAATTATGGCAAACAACAAGAAAATGAAAAATTCTTAAATTTAAAAGCCCGAATGAACAAATAGTTTGCTGAATATTCTGTCCAAATGGGTCTTTCATATATATTAATGTTGGCATTGTGTACAATACATTTATATGAGATTTGTATGAAAAGAAGTGGCATTTGATGCTTTGCTATACTAAAAACCGCGGGAAAAAACGATTGGTGTGGGCCGCAGAGATACTTTATCTCGTACTTAATCGCTTATTGACCACTGTTGACTTGTGTTGACACCGCGGGTTCCACTTAGGTAGATAAATATGCCAAAGTTAGCACGGGTCAATTGGATAGATCTGCCTCACTCACGCCTACATTAGATTTTCAGTGTGTGATTCACTGTGACTTACGTTTTAGTTTTTAAATAAAAAAGTGTTGATTGAATGTCCTTCTTGTTCTTTCAAATCATCTTTGTACCTTGTTTATACCTTTCTCGTGGACGTATTGAAATATATACGTCTCATGAAATGACCCATGAAATTATTTATAAACAACGCGTTAATGAGTAAATGTTGGATTTCGTTTCAATTCAACAAAACGAAAGAGAAATATACATATAATTGAAAGAATTGATTTAAGAATTTAATTAACTTTCTTCTAATAATAATTAAATCATAGGTTACGACAAATGACAAGTATATGATTTTACATTCGTAGGTTGAATAATTTAGAGAAACATTTTTCAACTGAATCAATCTGTTAAAATGAAAAATGTTGGTGCGTGTGCAGGTTGTATTAAAGAATAAATCTATTTGTATGAATGACAATGATGCAGCAATTATGATATTTGTGCCAATTAAAAGAATTGGGGTGGCGACTTGGGTGACCTCGACTGATCGCGTTTATTTGTTAACTGGCGCAATGAGCTTGGGGTCAAATATGAGCGCCTCATCATTGTTCTGTCCCTCTTCTCTGTCTATTTTAACGTTTGCCCTACCGCGATGTCTCGCTTGTGATTTTTTCCACTTCATCATTGCGATCATTGCATTCTGAGGCGTTCAGTTTGTACAAGTTATGTTGGCGCGGCCCACGCGCATTCCCTCTCCAATAACTCGGCTATTGTAGACATCAACTGGTTAACAACAAGTTGACCGACTGCACCAACAGAAGTATCCCCTTATTATACAATTTATTAATCACATCAGTTATATGTGATTTTATTTTTATACCGAAACTCATTATCAAATCAAACCATTTCTTCGACTCAATTTCAAGAAACCCTTTTGTGGCTTTTCCACTAATCACCAAGCAAGAATGGTATTAACAATATTATTTACATTAAATTTTAAAAACCAACTCTGAATTATAATAATCATGTAAGACGTTGAAACGTGAAAGGATTAAGAAATTTTGGAAATAAAATACAATGCGCGATCGCGAGAAGTCAGTTTCATGTTTCAAGAGCGACGTCAACATTCACAATGCTATAGTCACATCTAAAGTGTCAAGCGTGTATAACGCATTATTGCTTTTATTATGCGCTTCAATGCGTATACGCGTGTGAATATGATGCTTATGAAAAGGAGCTATAACGAGCCGCTGCGCTGTCACTATGGGCAAAAAAAATGCATTTATAAATATAATATAAATAATATAAATAGCGAACGTAAAAAAATATTGGAATGTTTTTATAACAGTTTTTTTTTTTTTTTGATACAAAGCAATCAATTCGAAAAAGTCGATCAAGTATTTATAATTTATTTATAGTTAGTATAAAATAATAAAAAGGCTTGATCGATTACGGCGGTAGTTGTTTTAGTTATGAGATTTTGTTGGACGGAAAGAATAATCATGATTAAGGTGAAAGGATTGTCGGTGGCGCGGTGGCGAGAAGAGCAAATCTGATTTGTTCCCTCCTTGTATCGTTTTGCGCGTGATTCGCTGGATTGGATTGGCGGGGGCGGCGCACCAGGTATCCATATCCAGCTCTGGGCTGGGCTTCGGTTTACATCGCGCGGATACTCTTACGTAAAGATGCTGACACGGATACAGCCTCTTGTTCAACTGTTGGGAAACTGAGCTTATCAACAGAAGCCGCGAGCTTTCATAGAAAATATTTGGAAATGCTGTTTCTGCTCCGTGCGTTGAATCAGCGATCGTCGATTCTATCGTATCAGCTGCACATCTATTCATTCATAGATAACAATTTATAACAAACAACATTCAACAAAATTGTATTTTTCAGAACGAATGGTTAAATGTCAATGAACATCACGTTCAAAATATCATTAGTCAAGTCGAGTAACGAGTTTATAGTATTAAGCTGGACCTACAATTCCTACAATAACAAGAAAGTGTTCTCTAATGACTTTATTCCACTCTGGTATCTTATCTAGCATAAATGCAAGCGCCTGTTTTAACTTTTGTCCTTATATTTCTGACAGATCCACTGACCGAACTATAGAAGGTCATTAACTTTGTAGATGATCATCTTGTCTCGTTACCCCTATTAACAATATTTATACCACAAATCGAGTTTAAATACGATAAATGCGGTTAGAAGTCAGATATCGGTAGAACAATAAGAGATTTCCAGGGGCTGCTTTGCACGCACTTACTCTAAAACAAACGGATTAGCTTACAATGAAAGTAAATCTTAAGTTGGGATCGGTCAACATGTTTGTTCTGACCATAAAGTCAGTTTCATAAGTCAAAATTTCTTCTGATAAAAATTTTAACTCAAGGAAGAGTGACAAAGCTGAATTCAACAATAATTTCAATTTGTTGAAACTTAGCTGACCATGAATTTTGAATATGATTTTAATTTATAAAAAGAAACTAATATTGAGAGCTTTTATTATTATATATTGAAAAAAAGTTCCATATAAAATTGAACCACAAAGCGTAAGAGGAGTAAGCAAAAATCGCTGACCTGATGCGAATGGTCAGTGCCAACCATTTAGAAAAGGTATGTTAATTTGCCATGAATGGGGAAAAGTAATTCTCAATTTGCCATCCAATTAAGATTAACCGCAAATATACGCATTAGACAAGCATATTTATTTGTGTATAGATGTGTTTACAATTTTCATAAAGGATTAAAATAGTTCTAGCCGCAGAGGTATTGTGAATGCGATGAAAACACGCTATGTCACTTATACACCATAAAATGTAGTAACAAACGCGCGTATATTGTTTATTCCATTGCCAAACAATTTGTCAAGTCGAAACAACATTCAGACAATAAAGCTTTGGGTTTTTTCTTCTTCATCATGAATCGACATGAAAGGATTATGGATAATCACTAATCCTTGGGGAAGTACAAATTTAAGCCGATGTTGTCGTCTTTTGCGGTGGCCAGGCCAATTGTCCCAAAACCACAAGCATTGTTCCTGTTTGTCTATGATTTATGAATTGTAACCATGACACTACGTCGCGTTGCAAGCAAATTAATCACTATGGTTTATTTGCTAAAGATATTTTCATCTTCCGCAGGTGGTCCCACAGCTTAGCCAAATTATTTATTATTTGATTACCATCATTGACATTCGTTGCACCGCTATATTTCCAATAGGTTTTCAAGAGCTTTCTAACTCATCCATACCGATTCTGTTTGTTTTCTCGAACAAAAAGATAACTTTCTTGATTTTATTTAAATTCTTAATGCAGATGAGTGCTCGGTAGCAGCCTTCACCACTCACAATCTTGATCTTACTACAAAAATACCTTTACATATATCCCTATATGTTTTTTTAGACATTATATACAAACTAAATTACCTATACACAGAAAAGATAAATCAAATAATAACTTCTGCGCCATTATGCATGACGGCAAGATTGCACTAATATTATTAGTTCTGATAAATCCTCAAAAACAAGTTACCTCACGGTTTTTAGTAGTCATAATTAAATGTCACTTGTAAATTATTTTTTACACCATTTTATACCAATTCCAAGTCAGAAAAATTTAATGAGCATAAATATCGTTGTTCAACATAATTCAACATTATTTTTATCATTTACATAATATGTTAATATAATAATATTATTTGATATATAAGAAAAATTATATGAAATTTAATATAACAAATAAGCAGCCCCTGCCTGCTAAGAGAAGCAAGTTGGAGAAATGGAAAGGTCACCCTTAACAAATCAGTTTTGAATCTGACCGCTAATGGTTAACAACAAAAGAGTTCTCAGTTGGATTCTACATTTTGTGGTTTGCCACACGTTTGGGAAAAATACTGCTAATTGTCATTCATTATAATGCACTTCAAACCACAAAGCATTGTTGGAAGATTATTATAAGCACATTACATGGTGACCTATGTAAACACTATAGGTATGCCCGTATGACCATCAATAATTCAAAATACCAAAAATGATCATTAATTTTTCACGGATACGCCAAACTTTTTCAAACTTGTTTTTTATTTTGGTTTATTTTCTTCCAAGAAAAAATTGATTTGTTTTGTTTTTTTTTTCTTTTTGAAAACTATAGTTGTACAAAAGGCTTGCATGTGCAAGGCAGATTTAAAAAGTTTATTTCAGTTTTGAATTGTCATGCCACTTTTGATTTGAATCGAATAATCGCAACTCAAACTCAAGAAATTGGTAAGCATAATTTGAACGTACAATTACCCGCAGACAAATAGCTTGTGAACTTGGTTGCAAGTATTGTGATGACCCCCTTTGAAAGGGAGATCATATTCATCGCTGTTAAGATGTCATCATTGCGAGTATAAAAAAACGATGCAGCATATCGAACTGACAACCTTGTGTCCCGAGCACCCCAGACGACATTCCCCAGCATCTGCACCAGTTATTTATTCCATATTATTGAACACGTATATTATTATTATTAAATGCAACCCTTGTGTCGTAGGTAATATCACTCGATACACTCTCGCGTCGCTGCACTAAGTCCCCAAGACGCGCTGTCAATCATAAAGCATTAAGAATGCCATCGAAATTGAAACCGTGATTCATTTCGTTTTCTCTTGCGGAGAAAACATTTTTATGCACTTAATAAATAACAACAACCACACATTGTGTGAAAAACGAAGGTCTGAAAATAAAATTATGGACATGCATCTGCAAGATGCAATCTTACAAATCATAAACAATCTGTATTATTTTCACACTTGAATGTTCCTCCTTCTTTTTGTACGTTTATGCATGTATTAACTTACTACTTTTGCGGAAAACAGCATTTTGTCGCGTTGTAATGTCAAAAGAATTTAGTGACTATAATATTGAACTTGATCGTGAGAAAAAAATTATAGAACATAATTGATTTAATCGGATCGGATGCACATTAGTTGGCATAATGAATTAAATATAGTAATAATGGCAAGTCGCATGAAGGCAATAATCTGATTACGTCTACACTGAGCAGCCAAGAGGGCGTAGTTGTATCATGAAAAAGAATTTAGATGCTCAGCGAAGAATGCTGAAGTGACCCGTAATACCCGGACGGTACTCGAAAAGCCAGGGCGCGTAAAAAAGGTACAAGCATCAAAAATTACCGACCAACTCATCTGTAAGAGGTGCGAGAAAACTTCACTTATTAAACACCCTTCCTTTGATTAAATTTAATCGTTCGCACGCACCAGGCGTATTCTTAAGATGACGTGCTGAATGAACATTTTTTCATCTCCAAAATGATGTGGGAAAACGAACCTCCGCCTGTCATCACAGTCCAATGTGCAACAATTTATTACAATAACAAAGCAAAAAACACCATTCAATTGTTCAACTTCTCTGCTTCAATAACATATTATTGAATATTATTAATACAAATGTTTAACACTAAAAGGACGGAGTGGACAAATCTGTCCCCGGACCTTTCTTTTCAATCAATGTAGTACACATTCTATCCATCTTTGTCTTGTTTCCGCTTCGTCCTTCCGGTGTTAAACTTGATTACAGGAAACAGGTTAATTGTGACGCTTCGGGTGACGTATATGTGTGCGCGCGCGTGTGTGTGTGAGAGAGAGAGAGAGAGAGAGGAAACACTAAAAAAACAAAACTTTTGAAAATTATGGTTTGCAAGCGATAACATAAGATGATGAAACATAAATGTAAATTTGAATTCATTGTGATATTATAATGAGAAGAAAAATGGTTTTCAACCAAAAACTTTTTTTAATGCAGCTTTGTTTATATTAAAAATTGAAATGTACCTGTAATATCAAAATGTATTTGTACTGTCAATATTTGTGAGTTTTGAGTCCACATTAAAATCATTGCAAACTACACTTTGATCGTTCAATATTTGTCCAAATGTAAGTTGAACATTCAATAATGAGGTTATCTCACAATTACGTTTTGTAGTAATGTTTTTATATTCATTTGTTTTGATGTCTTTCGATTAAATATGTTTTATTATTGCTCTTCATGATGTAATGTTCATTGAAAGTATGCAAACTTGATTGAAACAAAAAGAAATGACGAAAAAAATATAAATAATTTTTGAAATGTCATATAACTTTAGCAACTTATACATTGTATCTTTGACAAAATTAGAAACAGATGAAGCGGCAGCATTTTGACATATGTGCGATCGCGTAACCCTACGGAAACAATCTATGATCACAATTGAAAATACGTCATGTACAAAAGACAGACTACTTTTTGAAAATCATACAAAAATCGTCGGAGGAGTGAAGCATAGAAGGTGCTGAAGAAAGGCTTCTTCCAGACTTTTAGAGAATCATATAAGATGACATTATTGGCTAGAGATTTTTCACTGGTCACAGCATGTCTCTTTTATGGAATTGGAACGTACAAAGGCATTAAAAAAGGGGAGAAAGAAGAGCATTATCATTGGCCGCGAACCTAAATAGAAAGGTGTAAAGCTTTTGTTCCGTTTGCATCACGATTTTACTTGTGAGTGCGGTAGAAGTGTGCACAGCGTAAAAAGAAGAAGAGGAAAAAACTCGAACACAAATAATAATGCAAGGAGGAACCGCATTAAGAGGGCGAACACAACCCCTTTGCGGTGAATCGGATCTGCGGAAGCTCAGCTCACAATCTTATTACACGCAAACAGACAGATTTCACAAAAAATACTATTATCTATAGATATAGCTCACATGTCCAACTATTTTATTTTGACCTTTTCATATGCAATTATGTGAAATTAGTTATTTTCATTCTCAAAAATAGTTCAATTCATCGAGTATACAAAATCATACAAATGACTAAATATATGTTCATCAAGTTCAATTTACCGAGATTCAGAAACAATTTGCAAAACTTTTCTGAGAGAGCGTACGATTGGTCCAATAATTTGTTTGTTTTGTTTTTTTTTTGCGTGTAAACTATTTGAATTATATTGAAAAACGATTTCATGTTTTGGCCCGAGACATTTGCATTATTTGTATCAAAGTACAGTTTGAACTGTTGGAAGAATAGGAATTTTGGTTTTTGGTAACACTTGTGTCTGTTTAGGACATTGTCTCTCGTTGATACCATAAATATTTTCTCCTGCTGATGAAAAAGAAGGTTTTGATTTTCGTTAAGCAATGAAAGGATTACCAGCGGGGAATCTGTCGTGGCGTTTAATTGTCTAGAAAGTGAATTGAAACTGGGCTGCAGGTAGTGCTCACGGGGCATAACGTCACAGCTGGAGACAAGATTATACTTGCTGGAGATACGTCGATGCCGGAGTTACGACAAATCGTAACAACACCTCATATGACAATGCCCCTGTTTTCTCCAAATCCAGGCACAGAGTTTCTAATCGATGCTGAAGGGTCGCGCGCTTTGACCTGGATAATGCCACATGCCACCAGTGTGGTCAGCTTCAAAAATACATATGACTTCTGGAATAAATAATACTTCAAGCGTACTTGCTCACTACAATTTTACCTCGTTATCTCAACAAATTTCACATATGCTGCTGCTTGTTACCTTGTTAACATACCTCACATTCAATCGTTTTTATTTGCTCCAAATTTTACTCGTGCATTTTTTTTTCTTTTTTTTTTGATTATACCAATTATGCGACTTTCACAGATGTTTGAACACTTTTTGATGGCCATTCACAAATGAAAGTCATTGATTTAGGTATCAATTCATCTAATAAACGAAATGATTTGAATCAACTGACAAATGCTGACTCTTTTGATGGGCGCTGATTATTCCGTTACGAATTTAGCTGTGAAAATGTGTAGAAGAAGCACTTATACAAGTCAAACCGATAATAGACTTGTTTGCAACTCATTGTCAAGATTACTGTCCGTGCCACCGCAAATGTTGTACAAAAAAAAGAGGGAGAGTAGCGTGGCAGCTGCCCTTCTTGAACTGTCTGATGTGCGCTCTGTGCGAAAACGAACCAGTCCGGTGGTAGCGCGATATCATAACATCGAACGCCTATTTGTTACGCGATAAATATGTAACTGGAACACAATGCCGAGGATCCCCACGCCGAAAACTGTGTGCTATCGTACATGGGGACGATGATGGGGCGACATTAAATCACACGAGGACGCATGTGTCATAAACATACATGCACATACGTGTGCGCCCGTATTTATGCACGTTATAGGAGGATTCGCGTATATGGGCAGATGGCGCGTCCGGGAAGTCAAAAGTTTACGACAAAGAGAAATAGACTGTTTGTAGCCGCTGACTTTCAACGTTTGGCCTATATATACCAACAAAACCAAGCTACAATCAGTTACCATCAAATCTCTATCATCTTTAATTACATGTTCAATTTTTAACAATAAATAATACAGCTTGTTTCACACACCCTGATGAACGTTTACCTATTACGATTAGATTTATGAATACACCAGCTTACGTATATAATATTGTATAAAACGTTACACAAATTCGAAATAAGTGTTGTCAACAGGTGTGAATTAATGAATTTTCTTTCGTTTTGTATATGCTTTTTGATTTATCACTGACAATATCAGCTCAGCAGCAATCCGGAGACATATAGAAATACAACGCGGATAATGAAAACATTGGTCACAAACTTGTACTACCAATAAGCAGCTGAATGAATGACATGCTCATCAGCTGCATGCGGTAATATTACTCGAAGCTAAAATCCTCCGAATCTTCTTCCGAATCGTTCTTCGTTGGTCATTTGTCAATATTGTGGCTGTAATAACAGAACACTGCATCTGCGCTCACTGCTCACTTCCTCATTCGCGTATAAACCGAAAACATTATGCTTGTTAAGAAATCTGTCAGCAGCATTATTGATGCGTATGGAATAACAGAGTTGATCAAAAAGTAAAACTTGTGGTGAAAACATTTTGTCGAATATTTTGCAAAAAACGTAGAGTGCCCTCAGTTAGAGCAAATCTGAAGCCAATATAGATGTAGTAATAAATAAGAAACAATAAAGGGAACACAAAAGTGATCGGCATTAATAAATGAAACGGACAAGTGCATGTCCGCGATCGCACAAGCGTTGTTCTGTTGTTGCGGTGACTCCTGTGTTTGCGGACACTATTATTATGGTTCGGCTTGTAAGGGCATATTTACGCGACGTGGAAGGCGGTGATCTATGTACGCGGTGTGGGAGCACATCCACCTGTCGTGACCGATTGATATTTTTATTTTTGTTGTCTTTCTTGAAACCAAAGTTCTAGTTTAGTGCATAGTATATCATGAATTTGCAGTCTATACTAGAAACATCAATAATTGAGATCTGACATGTTCACTGAGTATATCTTTAAACAAACAATTTATGATACGTATAGCGTCAACTAACTCTCGATACTAGATGGTTGAGTTGTAGATTTTTAGAATTTTGGCAAATAACAAAGGAAAATGAGTATTGTATCTTCTAATAAGGTTGATTTGATTGCATGAGGTGTGTGCATGTATTTATTGAACTAGAGTCGAAATCGATGGCGGCACCTTTGTGCCATTTAATATTTAAAAACAAGCCATAAATAAGCGCAGCTCACGCGTTATACGTCTTTTATATTTGAACGCCAGATTATCGTGTTTCTGCTTTCGCAAGATTAATGCTATGTTGAAGTATCGGGGTGTTAATGATATTGCACGGTTTCTCGTCCTGTTAGAAATTTATTCATATATATACTAGTTGGCAACATCTTATAAGCACTCACTATTACTGTTACTATAATTCATTGTATTAGATTTATAACGATTCGATCTCAAGCTAGTTAATTATAACAATTATGATTATGATAATTATGATAATTGTACATTTGTAAATATTTATACTCGATAGAACTCCCCCCCTCAAATTGTATAGTTCGTAAAGACTGAAACAATAAACTGAATTGAATTATGATAATGACGTTTTAGATTGTGAGCGATGCAATAATAGCCGCGGTAGTGTGAAACAATAATAATGAAAGAAGCGTTGACAAGTCAGCATGCATAGTCGTTGATTTGTTGTATTGAGACGTCAATTTGTAGTTTTGCATAGAGAGATTGAACGCGAGCATGGGGTGTTGGTTGCACCCCATCGCGAATGGCGGAATTATTTAGTGTCCGAGCTGAGCATAGACTGTACCCATAGCGTGAAACCGCCCCGCCTAAACAGCGCGTTAACCGATGATTTACGACGACGCGTCGTCGCCCCTTGCCTCAGATGTTTCAACCCTTTCCCGACGCTCTAGATCTAGTTATGGAACTATTGTCGGTCGCCGCGTTCATTTGCACATGCTTGATACTTATTACTATAACTATATGGCTTCTTTCTGAGGTTTTGCCGCATCCCAACACTAATATATATTGTATATAGATCCTTTATGGTCGACCTATTGATACCATATATATCGTTCATGCTCGTGTTAATTTTTAATTTATAAACCGCCATCAAGAGAGGCGCGCGTACCTCCATATTTTTCACTTTGTACCGATGACCTTTCTTCTTCTCTCTTTTTTTTTTTTTTGCATTTTCAATTTCGCCAATCGGTTAACGCATATTGAGAAGTTGCATTATTATATGAAAATTATAATTTTTCCTTCTCGATTCAAACTTTGCATTTATTGAATGCATTCATCAGTGTTTATCTAATTATCAATAAGATTTGGTCGCAAAATATATCGATACAGTTGAATTAAGAAAACAAATAACGTGATGCAGGTGCAAATGTTGTATGAACAACCTTCTGAGTGTGAAATGAAATTTTGCGCTAAATCAGGCCTTATGGAAGCACAGACGTAAGGACGAGATAAATCATTTTGAATTATGCGAATAGCTTGATCGTGAGAGAGGAAAGTAGTAAGAGATGCTCGTACAACACGCATGTGCAGACATATTTTAATATATAATTTAGCAACGCATTACCCGATGACAATATATTACTACTTGGCACTCTTTCTCTTTGCACAGCAGTCCTCCTCCAAATTCTTGTACGACAAGCCGCGCGCTTATTCCAATAACTTTGAATTCGAGATGCCGACTCAACGTGATTGGTCGTTTCTAAATATCCAACAGCATGATGATCAATGTCTACTCGACTACTACTGATGTCTTATTTATCGCTCAATTATAACGATAATAATATTAAAATCGGCAAAACTGCTTGAATAATCAAGTGCTCATATGAGTTAAGATGAATTTGAGTCCAATAAGTGGGAAGGCGGATGAGAAAGAAAGCGCGTTGATTTGGCGATGCGATCATATAGAAACACAGCAGATGAGATGCCGAGGGATTGCGAACGATATCCTCATAACACAACATATATAACTGCATAATGTCGCTCCCCCTATTATCGCGATTACGTTTCGGCCGAGGAGAGATAACACGCCGATAGAGCACACACTTTACGTTTTGGATTTGGGTGCGCGTGCACGTGCATCTGTGTACACGCAAAGGCATTGCAGCGCTAAGTGCTTAAACGAGACGCACATGGCTTTTCAGGATCCGCACTTCGAACACACTTTATCTCGGTCAACCATACAGGAGGGGCTTAATAAACGCACGCTTGCTATCTCTTTCATTTTCATCGGTTACAACATGCGCGTGCTTATATATTTATTATATACTCGTCTACATAATTATCTTGTCCCATCCAACAGATATCTAGCCTAACTTTTTCAACACACCACTCACTTACCTTATTCGATCGTGTTCGTTCAAATACAGCATCGTGTTATTTCGAATTTTCGCATATATAATAACTACTTTTTCAGTGCTAACTTCAATTTGTATGTAGTTCAGTCTTGACGGTGTACAGGCAGTTTGACGGATTTTCATAATAACAAACAGAAGACAGTTTCAGGTGAACGACATTGACATTACATAGTATATTTCTTACGTTTTGTTTTTTAAAACGTTATTTTTTCGATTTAAAATCATAGGTTATTTTAAGATCTGCATACATCTATTAACGTCATGATTTTTAAAACAACAGAAATAGTCTACTCAAGCGATATAAAGTCCAAATAGTTTTTGGGAACATAGCGATATACTCATTCAAAAATAACCGCGATCTAGGAATTCCAGGATTGATGGCGCGCGATGGATCTCCAAAATCATCAACTTCCTGCTTGAAATAAAAAACACTTTAGCCTAAAAACAACGACTTTATTCGTTCTAGGACCATTTGTACAAGTAAATAATTGCCCGCTTGTGTGACATGGTGTTATACCAAATCAATTAGGCACGAGTTTCAACATCGCGCTATATACCAATATTTTCCATGTACACGTCCTCACAACAACGAAACTTGATATAAATCTAGCCGAGGACAAACACTTATAAATTCACGTCAAGTTTGTTTGCGTTGTTTGAAAAAATGAAAATTGGTGTTTTAATTTTAGAATACTTTAATTTTCGGTTTCATTTCTAAGCCAACCGTCAGCTGTTTTGTAAAGACACATTATGACACTGCTTCAATTATCATATATATACGTTCACTCTTTTCAATCTATCCTAATCTGACCATGTGAAATTAGAAAAAGCAACTCAAGAGTTTAATCACATCCGATTCATCATGTTTCGTTGTCTGCCTAATTTGAGTTTTAGTATTCCGTTCGTTCCAGTTAACTCGACAAATTTATTGATCTTCTCAAGATAGATCCCTATCAATCATTGAGTTCTTTTTATAATCGCCAAACATTTTCTCTGTCGTTTTTTTTTGTTGGTTTAGCGTAACAAAAATAGAGCGTTGAATTTGTACGTTGACGAATGGCATCAGGTGGGACAGAATTTTATTAGCGGCAACATAGCATCGATCAGAGCATCACTTTCACGCAAACAAATCGTAAAGTTGTGTTTGTTGTTAGCACTGCCTCATAAAGTTTGCTCACGCTGGATAATTCAAAAATTTATTAGCGAGCCTGAGAAAAAAACATCAAGAGCAAAAAATATTAGCAGCCTCTTCATAAGTAGTCGCATTATTCAACACGTTATTCGCATTGTCCCACTGCTTTGTTGCATTTTGGTTTACGAGGCAGCTTCAGCTTGGTATAGCACCGCCTATTACTTCCGCATGTCTGATCACTATACGAAATTTTTGCGCAGCCACAACTTCCCACCTCCCCTCTAGTTTTTCTTAGCTGCTTATTAGTTACGAGCGCCCAAAAATACTATATGATTGTACGACGTGCATTAGCTATACGGTACAAGATTTTTAATTTATGTTCACTTTATGAACTATAAAATAATACTTAATAGGAACATTAACGTACTCTACAACTTGTATAAATATCAAAAATATTTTAAATTCTAATAAATTTCATAGAAATATTTTTCAAATTGGATTAAAGCATGCTCGATTTTAGCGAATTTATCGAAGTAAAATACACGTTATTTTTTTTTGAAAAAGAAAAAATTAATATTGGCAACATAATTTGCACAATTAATCGATAACTTAATACACCTCGACCTGATGACGTAACATAAGAATTCTTTATAATTGTACAGCAAGTTATAATTATGTTTGAGATAACTAAGACGAGGGTGTTATTCTGATGTCACAAGGAGACACGTCGACAGCCTAGAATTATCTCAAATCCTGGGTCGTTGAAATTGAATAGACTTGTGTCAGGGAGCGTATGCTACTTGGGACATGTCACTTCCGCGGTGCGCAAATTAAGACGCACCAATTAATTTCGTGACTGAGCAGGTGTGCGATCCAATCCCCGAAGAACCGCGAGTAACCGGCGCTGATGTGAGAGCGCGCATCGCCGCACTCTCATCGCACAACACAATCTAGCCTTCTTATACGTTCAGAAGACAAATCTTGTGTCAAAATTACAATCTATATTAAATTCATCAGCTATATAGAAAAATCAATGAATCAAAATTATTAATGAATGATTGATTAATTATTATTGTTGATCACAAAGGACTGCTGTATAATAAAGAAATGTCAGCAGTTGTAATTGTATTTAGACTAGAAGCTATATAAAAAGGGAACCGCATTTTTGGAGGTGTAATGTCTGATTAAATATGGAAGACTCAGAAAGAGCTTACTTTTTTAAAATCACTCTTTTGATGTGGAAGTGACGACTTATGACGTCTGCGCGCAGACTGAATGTTTGTCATTAATATCATGCATTCGCCACACTCACAGGTGGCCGAATCCGATCAAAAAATTAGTCACTTTTTTTTCATTTGACGGCCCGGCAGTAAGGTGTGAACGCTTCGCCGCTCTGAGAAAGTCCGCGTCAAATATCTTCACGTATTGTTGTTTGATTCAATTATGTATATCCCATTTATCCGTCGGCCGAGTATAGCCTGATGATCAGGCCAACAAATGTACATCACGTTAGGATTAAAATTGTTTTGAAGAAATACCTATCAATCATTGATGAATATCCATTCAGATAAAATCAAAAGCTCTCCATTCAAATTCTGCAATGTTTCTTTCTTTGAGTATATGGTCATTTTCAAGCAATTATTAAACAAACGTACAACAATCTCGTTGTTCATTATGCTCGCGTGTTGGGGCTGACCTAAATCTAAAAAACTGACACGTTAAACACCTTACAACAGGACACAGATGCAAATGTTTATAAGAGGATTAAGCGTTAACCTCGTTTTGAAACGCGGAAAACAAAATGGTTGAGCTGCGGCTCAGAGAGTCGTTTCATCTTCGTGTATATAATAAGCAAACCTTGTTCCAAAAGAACGAGAAGTCTAAAGCAGATTAGCGGCCGTGTCGGTATAACATTACCCAGCAACGCACTGATCCTGTTACGTTCGAGCTAAAATTAAAAATATTGTCATCCCAAAGACTTATACTCGCTGATAATATCCATGCGTCTGTCAAACATACAAAAGAAGGTACCTATTTCATTTAAAAATATTATAATATTTATACATTTGCATTTATTTGAAACAAATAAAATATAGTCACAAATCATTTGGTTAAATTCATTTTGATCTAAAGATTTTGAATATAAAATACAAGAAGGCGAAATGCTTAAATATATATATCTATATCCATAATCGATCACCATCATCAGAAGTTATAAAGATTGTGTCAAATTTGTAAAATTCATAAAGAATAGGTATATGATCTAGACCTAACAAGTGGTCAATCGTACGATTCGCGGGTGCCTCAATTTCTGGAAATGAGTTTCTTTCGCTGCCAAAACATTGTTGACAAATACAATAAAATTGATGGATCGAGTATATATACTTAAAAATTTTGAATATATATATCCACGGCTTTTTCATCTGCCCAGAGATTTTGCAGATAAAAATAACAATTATGCTAATAGAGGTTCACTTTAAGAGAGTCTCCATTATTACAATCGAATTGTTACAAATCAAAGTTCACCAATGTGTCAATTTCAAAATTTACGATGTGCGTTACCGGTGCTCGTTTCTCTCGCGTCGGCTTTGGATCCTCTCTTTTCAGGCGAACTGCATTAATCGACTCAGATTTATCGACAGGAAAACACTCCTGAGACGACGCTGGGTAACTTGCCCTTCCCTTGCAAATTCTCCTGTCGATATATTTCGCTTTCGACGTGTATCGAAAAGGGCCTCCTACCGTCACTAAATTAGCCTCGATGAATCTATAAAGCAGCCGTTTTTTCATGTCTCACACAATTTATAGGCTCTTGCAACCGATGCAAAATTTGTGTACCCCTTATTCGCGATCGCAAAAAATGAAAGAAAACTATACATTCTATAATTATAAATATATCCTTGCACACATATGAATATTGTATTATATAAAAAATGAACAAACAAAACGAATCAATGACATTGTTTTCCGAAATTTAATTCTATTGCTGTCGTGCGATCGACCTTATCTGAGCTGAAAATTCGTGTTTAAGTGTTTGCTTACATTTTCCCCTCTGTTTAGTGGATGATACGAATTTCAGCGAAGCTCCCGGGACCGACTGTTCTTTCAGACTTTTGGATGTAATTCTATAAGCGTGCATATCTATGCGTCTATATCAAGACAGGGGTTCGGGTCACGGACCCTTTTGTCGGAAGATGATGTTGTTTCGCTCCGTTATTGGTCGCAAGGTTGCACTGGATACAGTCCCGAGTGCTGTATTACAGTAGCCGTGTTGCAGAGGGTCGTTTTTACTAGCATATGGCCTCATATCATGTTACGAGACGTTTGTCATCATCAAAATTGTTATTGTTCCATGACCAACCAAGTCTCAAAACTGATGGTCAACATTATTCGCGGCACTCTAATTTTAACATCCTCAGACAGTCATTCAGAGTATCTTTTTTTTTCAGAGAGCTATTACATTGTCTTCAAAAAAAAAAAAAACGTTTTCTTTTTTTCTCAAACAAACAATCGAATTGGAAACCTGTTATGTGGGAACATTTCCTATTCTCAAACATGCACTTTTAACGGCAAAAATCAACGAAATCATTCCCATTCTGTCAATTCCGCAAACTAACAAGTAAACAAATTCAAATCTTGAATCGTATACTGTGATGTAATCGAGAAAATCTTCAACCCTATTGTTGAGAAATCAAATCGCGAAAAATGATTTATAAAAATACAAGAAAACCAAATTGAAATCGAGTGAGTTCTTTGTTCGACCCCATAACTCCTTTCGTGTGAAAAAAAAAATTAAATCTGATCGAGCTTTTATCGATTCTCAAAAATTTCCTGTAAAAGCGGAAATTTATTTTTCAGTTGCATTATTTGTGGCAATTGTGTAACCCTTTTTGGTAGAGCAAGACCCTCGCGAAAAAAATCCTGACCTTCTTTGTACTTTTCAATTTCTCACGCGACGTAATGAATTTTTAACGGCTACCAAACTTTTAGGGAATGATTCACGGATATATAAATTGGCTTAAATTCATTTTTTTCAATGTTATTTGAGCCATGTATTACACGGAGATTGCGTTTCAATGATTACTCGTGAATCGGTTAAAAAAATTGAACTTTCGTTAACCCTTTGATTTTGTTTCCTATTCATTGAACCCTAGATACGTACAGCTGCAAGCCAATTTTGAGTCGTTTTTTGTCAAATTAGAGCATTTTTCCATGAAAGTGAGTAGCCGTTAATCTCAATTTTATAACTCATTGATCCTCAGGGTCTCAACTATTATAGCTTCACGGGGGTTCCACTGAACCCTGCGAGAAATTTTTTATTCTTTATCGTGTTACACTTGGTTTTTGGAACACTCGTTACAAATGTAAACGTCTTGCACAAGCAAAGCATAAAATTCAAATGATTCGCTGTACGCTCATATTTCATCCGTAGAAAATTGGTTTTGGGTAGCTTCTTTAACATGTCTTTAAAGTAGAGCACGTGGGACCAAAAATGTGGTAAAAAGTGAGTAATACGAGATCGATAATAATTCAGCACTGATACTTGATATACCTACGTCAAGCTAGAGTAGTTATATAGTTTTGTTTCATGTGCCACCTGTAATTTTTAATTGAAAACAACAACACACCCGGTAGATAGTAGATATATCGATAGTAGAACATCCTCCTTATTGATACCTGGTAGTGATATTAAAGATAGGAGTAGTTGAAATTGCTAAGACTACTATTTTATAAAACCATATGCTGTTATTTTTATAGTTCGATAAAAATACATAGTTTTTTTTTTCAAATAGCTGTGAGCTCGAAAAATCATAAAATTGACGAGAAAAAAGTTTCTTACTGTTGAGTGAATAAATAAACACAGAGCAAATGAAATTGTAGTATTGATGGGTGGACAAAAATGAGTGCACAAAAGTGTCTGACATAAGGCCGTTGCGATCATTCTTTTTTGTTTAGATTAGCTCGTCTATGATTTGTTTAAAAACACAGAAGTTCTCAAAAGATGTACACTTAAAAACAGAAGTGCCGCTGGCAAAGTTGAAAAAGAAAAGGGTTGTAAGGCGAAGACGCCGGATAGACAAGTTTCGACAGAGGCACGTGAATAAACACACCGCTGGTGTGTGGCAACTAATCATCCATCGGCACGACGAGCATACAAAAACAAAAGCGCCGGACATACACATAAACGAGCAAACAAAACGTAAGCGATATGCGCAAACACGCGCTTGTCAAAACTTGTTCCGATGATGGATCACGTTATTTATATAACTCGACCCTTTTTGACAAAAAAGAAATAATAACAAAAGCGTTTAATCGTCATGCACCGGTAGACGAAGCGATTAACTCAAAATAATTGTTGTAATGTTGAGAGGCCCAAGAAAAACACGGAACGACGAGTATTTTGTTATATAACTTGATCAATAATACGTCTGTTTATAAAGATAAATTTTAATTATATCGTAAAGAGTTTTAATAATAATACTTTGATTGAAACAAAAAAATGCGAAAAACTGATGTTATTATATGCAAAAGACATTATACGCCATTCATGCAGAAGTTAAGCCAAAGCGGTGTTTAGCAAAATGAACCGACACTTTAGCTTGAGGCTAGTTACCCGTTCAACAACCGTTAGCTGCTATTAAAATAAACATTTTATTATCCGCGAGGCTTTGCCGACTAATATGATCGAGACCCTCGCGGATAATCCAGAACAACAACAACGGGCGCTGCATTGTTTGACTATGTGCGCTTGAGGTTACGCGTCATCTATGTAAACAACGTGCAGTAACAGTGTGTCACAATTTCGTTTTCACACATTTGCATAAGTTAGTTGTCTGTGTTTCTGTTTCACATCAGATCGTTTCCCATACTGTCACACCCTTTTGCATAAAGATACCAGACGAGGCATTTTGATTCATCGAAATCTTGACTGAACAAAAATCTAACTTGTTAATTCTGACATTATAATATAGAAACATATCATATATAGATTTGATATGTAGCGAATTAGTTGACTCAGAGAATATTTGATATTTTAATTTAGCAATGGTTTGATTAAATCGTTTGATCTAAGTTGTGTGTGTGTGTGTGTTGTTGACGAAAACAACTGCGAAATTGTACACCCTGTGGCCACACCCCGTGAATCTAGGAAAGCCGTCTTTTGTGATGGCTCGCAAAACGCGAAAGGCACTTCATTGTTGGCGTGTTTTCAACACACAGCAACACAAAGGAATTATGTAACTGTAAATTGAACAAACACAAATGGTCCTATCCTGAGGCGAGCTTTGCATTTTCTTTCGATCGAATTTTCAAGGGCCGCTCTCTTTATCCCAAGGTATCAAGTTGCAGGCGAGAAGGCTATCTCTATGAGACATCTACAAAGAGAAAGGCCCAGATCTAACGAACGAAGGTAGGAGACAAAACCAGTAGCAATATATTATTATTTAGTCTGATTATTTTATCTGTTGAAACATTTTGAGTGTCGAATATCGGTGAAACGGAAAGCCTGCACTGTAACCTGAAGTGAACAAAAACAAGTCTATTGAAGATTGTTGGCAAAATGTGAGCTTAATTTTGTGCAGCGTGGAGTTTGCGAGCCCTATTGTTTGTGAATAGACCACATGCGATGAAGACCACCCGCCCCCCCCCCCTCCAGGATCGAGACAAAATTTGAGTCAAGTATACAAGAAAAGCAAAAGCGAGCGACTGTCAAGTTGCAATTTGCAGTTGTGCCATTCATCACAGATTATACTCGTGCAGACTAAACGCAAAAAGGTGTCAGGATACATCAGACTCAAGCTGATTCAGAAGATTTGTCGAGTAATCTGGCCACGTGGAGGGTGACAATGGCAGAATTAGACGGCCATTAGATGCATCGGTGGTGGCCAACGTCGAGTCGAATTACTGTTACCTTCGATCCACAATTGCGTCAAATAACACGCCTATTCACATCTTGCGTTACAACATTTCATATAAACAAAATCCTAAGCTATATCAGTAGGAGAGGCGCTATAAAAAGAACGAGTGTGCTCGAAATAAGCAAACAATAGGGACGCGCGTCTCCATTTTCGCCTCACACAATGAGACCGACAAAATCTATCCCACACAAAACGACCGGACCCACTAAATTAGTCGCGTTTACTTGTCATCTCTAGTTAGCTCTGACAATACCATATTTCTTACAAATTCAATTAAAAATATTGCATAGCAATATTAGTTCGATGATTAATTTTTGATATAAGCGAATGTTGATTGTCAGGTTTGCATCCCCTTAAATATTGTACAACTTTTGTGACGTCTTGATCGAATTGAAAAAAGGTTTGTGCCTTTTGGCAGACTGAGCGATCCATTAATCACGGGGTTGCGTCCCTCAAATCGCTTTGACTGCGCGCAATAGAGCGAGTCAAAAGTGTTCCCGTGTCAGCAATAAACCGTCGCATAATAGTAATAATGTTGGAGCCGCATGTAAGCCGCAGAACGTAGACGCGCCTATACAGAGTGAAACGCTGATGGTCCCGTGGTATGGACATTGACACATCAGAGGACATTCTGGCGTGCCGACGCGCCTCGCATTTGTCATCCAGCATTGCGGCACAAAATCAAACGTTTCCTCAGCCTCGTGAATAATTCCCCAGTCCCGAGCAGCGGCCTTTGTGTCCCATTATTTATTTACCTCGGACACCTATAGCGCGTGCTTGCACCTCATTTTCATAAGGCATATTTTGATGATCAAAACCAAGCATTTAATCCGATTTTTGAACAAAAGATAGCTCCAAAAACTCACCGCTCAATTTCATTCGTTCCACGCCCAACGAATAAATATATATTTCACTGTTGTGAAAATAACTTAATCAACTTGTCGTCGATTGCCTTCATTATTTTTAGTTGTTTTCTCAGAAAAATCGTACGTCTCTATGTTCGAGAACATTCATTAATTTTTTAATCCATTAGTTTTTCCTTTTGAAAAAGTCGAAAATGTTTTATATTTATTCTAGACAATAGTGTGTCTGAAAGTAGTGCAATATAACGGCCACAGATGACAACCCGCCATCATTCATGTGTTGTTTGTTTTCATCTTTTCAACATCTGCACCAGAGTAGTCCACGAAATGAGATTTGAAACTGTCTTCATTATTATCAATCTATAATGTCTTTATCAAATGCTTCAAAATTATTAATGAAGGCATCACTCGGAATCAAAAAAAAAGTAAAATCTTAACAAATATAATAATTGATCGCATCTGTTGTTCTGTTAAATCTGGTATTGACAAAACAACCACTGTGCTTCGAAACAATCGATATAACAATTTCACAAAATCATTAACAATCAACAGTTCAAATGATTGATCATATTTGTTGGATAAAGAACCCTATATTGAATGGAATCGTTTCGACTGCCAAAATTTCCTTGTAATAGAAAACTGGAAGGGACGTTGGAAGTATCTAAAAAAATCATTTTTTTTATTAAATCTGAACCTATAATATCTGAGGGTTTAATATTTATATATATATATATCCTTTGATCGTCTAGTCAAGACATGCGATTGGATTTGGGACTTAATATATATGTATTTTTATTGAACAAAAAATATAATTATGACGGGAATATTTGTAGTTTACAAATACAAAGTCAATTGTATCGAATAAAAGGTTGGCGTTATACATGAAGAGAAAAATGCGGCTGTTGAAGCATAAAAGGGGATGATGAGAGGTGGATCAGTATCTCTCCCTCCGTGGATCATAACGAACAGTTTCTGTATGGCAAACAAGTTGTGTTGGCAAAAGTAATGATGGTCCACACCGTTCCATTGATTTGTGTCTCTATTAGTTCAGGCATCGATGCTTTCACACCTGGTCTTCCTTACTATAAGCTTGTCAATAATTCTCCATACAGCCTAATCCCGCGCGATCAACATGTCAATCATGTTGAATACAATTTGCAAATACTTATGTAAAGCAATTCTGTAAAATTGAATTTCAATAATTTAACTGATATTGCTCCATATTGTTCTCAGCGAATTGCAATCCAATTGACTTTCAATAATGAATTTAATTTTACGAGTTTTTGTTATTTGCAAAGCAAGATGCAGAATAAATAAACGAAGCACTATTAAAAATAAACAAAAAGAAAACAAAACGAATAATGAGTCTCTATTCCAATGCTCATCATCATTCACAAACATTTGAGTGATATTCAAAATATTTGGTATCTAATGATCGGGTGATAATCAAGTCGACGCACATCTCACTTAAAAGTCTAATGAAATTAATCGATTCCATAGGTTCTCGAGTTACAAGATTCGTTAAGAAACATGCTATTTTTTCGTGTGGCTTTGCAATAAAACAACCCGCAGTCGCATTAGTAAAAAGCGGCCTGAGAACAAGATATCGGCGGTTTGGAAGGGAGCGGCTGGTACCAAAAGATATACCGCCTAGATGAAAGAACAGGGCTCCTGGGCCACCGTGCGAGAGTACGCTCGTAGAATTAAATCAATGAAAACCTGTCTCAAACGTTTCTCTATAACTTCCTCTAACTAGCTCATAATGAAGAACACGAATTGAGTATTCTATTTGCATTTTAAAAATTCTTTTTTCTATTTGATTCACATTTGCGACAATTTTTGTCCATGCAGAATGTTTAATTGGCAGATCAATAAATAGCAATAAAAATCATTCTCATGATAGATAAAAAGCTCTTGTCGCGGTGCTAGCGTCAGAGGTCAACCTTGAGAAATGGCCCATCTTACTCTTCTATTCACATTTTCTTGGATATATATTCATTTAATTTTTAATAATCAGCTAAAAACGTCAATAACACAGTGTAATCTTAAATTCAATATATCGGATATTCTGTGGAAGCCTGATTTTTTTAGGAATCAGATTAGAAATTGGCGGCGAATGATTTATTGTGGGTGGTCGTAACTAAGAAACAGAGGCGATTCAAGATTTTGTTTTGAAATTTATATAATACAAAATTCTAGTGCTGGGTGTTAATTTTGTTTCGTCTGAATGAATTGAAAAATGCGCACACACCACATTCGTATTGAATAGGGATTTTCTGTGATTTTGTGGGGTATAATGTTAGATTTGAAAGTACAATGGCCGATCGTGATCTTTATTCACGTCGGCACCTTTGAGCACACGGTGTGAACAATTAAGACATTTCTTCAACGTCGAAACGAATAGTTAGTTTTTCGAGTGTAAGTTACACGGGTGAAAATATCTTATTTTGTGCGCTTGAATATGTTCGATGATTTTTTTACACAAATATTGTCGGCGCGCTCTTTAACTTTGTTACATAAGTGAATTGCGACTATTATTTTGTACACATAAAAAATATCCTTTCTATGACCATACCTCAATTTTTTAGCGTTACAAGGGAATAATTTTTTTTTTTTGTCAAAAATATGTTACCGGTTACTCAATTTTTTTTCGTCTTTGTATTTGATTCGTATGTACGTATTTTCCTTAACGTTTTAATTCTTTGATTTTTTTGTTTGTACTAACGATTATCATCTACATCTTCAGCCGTCACTCAACTGTCAGAATCAATTCAATATTTTCATCACGTTTTTTATATTTTTCTCAAATCAGGGGGTACCCTTGTCGATTTAATACGATTAATTAAGATGATCCGAACCGTTCAGTCAACGTTTTTACTGATAAATTCAGTTTCTCTTGGAACTACGCATTTTCCAGGGCAGACAAATAATTCAAAAGCTTACTTTATTTGTTTTGTTTTTTATTTTTTTTTTTTTTATTTCAAAATAGCTAATGCCACTGCAGAGTGAATAAGCGAGTGGATTTCTTAGTCTGTTTTACGAACTAATTTCTGTATTTTATTATTTTCATTTTAAACACGAGTAACTCTTTCCCCATGATATTATTATAATCATTATAAATGATATTCAATATTAGTTGGAGAGCCAACAATTTGTAGACATTATCGATTAATCAAATTATTAAAATAATGATTGGTTCATAAACTTGATGGGGATGTTGCGTGCAAATAACGAGTAGCCTCATTTTTATTTATTCTGAGTATATGTATAAATATACAATACCAAAAGTGGAAAAAAATCAATTGAAAAAAAATTGAGCAGCTTTCAAAAACGCTTCGTCTATTTTGTGCTGATGAATAGCGTTCTAAAAAGCTGATGGTCATTGTTTAAATAACAATTGAAATCATTGGTATCTTTTGTTTCAATATGTTCGAAGATTAATCTATTTAAACGTTGAATTTGATTGTGCACACTCTGTCTATATAGTATATGAAATTGTGTTTAGGGTAAATTGCAAAAAACATTACAGGTCGCCATTACCTAACTGTGATTACGTTGGTTGGCTAAAAATAACAAAGATATAGAGCTGTATGGTAGTTATGTGTGGTAGCGTCGGAGCGGTTGCCTGTGTAGTCGGATCGTGGGCGGAGCATCGTGGAGCGCGGCATCGTGTGTGAAGCAAAATTGTCAATGACAGCATTGTACCGGTGGTATAATAAATGGGCAAACAAGTACACTATGATGGTTCCACCCTTCGCTTTCGGTCGCGCATTTTCTGGTCGTTGTTGCTGGCACCCAGCCTATATATACACCACTATTCAACTAGAGCTTTTGCGGCAAAAGCATTTCCGGACCACGAGAGGTGAGAAAAGACTCGCTCACAATCAGCCCTATAAATGTCCTTACAATTTAATCGAAAGCTAAAGAACTAGACCTATCATCAGACTATTTTTCGTCTAATCAGCTTATTAGATTATACTATATAAGCTACGCGTTGTTTCATTTAATTGAACAATTGTCTACATGTATTTGCATATTTTATAATGAAGCAATTCAAATTCAGAATCGGGCTATTACTACACGTAATTCGTGCACAGACCACCTTAGCGCTATATTGAACAAAAACATAAATATTGATATCGTCAGATTTTCCTAGTCATTCAAGCACAAAGCACGACTGAAATGATGAGGTGTGGATGACGCCGCGTTTGAATCTGCGCTGCTGCACAAAATACCAGGTGACAAAACTCGTTGGGCTATTATGAAGAATGCATTCCAGTCGAATGAGCCTATTAAATTACAAATGTTATCATACAGAGACCATTACATGTCATATATGTACATCTCGAAATTTGATGTCTTAGTTTGTCATAACACATCGTGAACGTGGTAATTTTTGAGTTTGAAGAACATTTGAAAAAAAAACTGTCGTTATGGCTTTCCAAATGCTACATAACAACAGATTCGATGACAGCTATTATTCTTGGCTGTTTCAAAAACGTCGTGAGAGAACGTTTAAAAAAGCGTGTATAGTTGAAATTCCAAAGTGCGGCCAACTACTGATTCCGACCAGCCACCCACGAACTCAACAGCTGATGAATTCCTCGGGCGCTTTCGTTCCGCAAATGATATTGTCATTTTTTCTATTTTTCCATTGAGAGAATCATGATATTAATATTCATTTTTTTTCTTCAGACGCCACGGTAATTTCGGACGCTCAGCCGTTCAAAAGCTCCAGCATATCAAATTAACTTGTAATTATTATAATAATTATAATAACAATTTAGTGAAAGATGGTGGATTTTGTTTATACTTGGGCGCATAACTAGCGAAATGAGAACTTTTGGAGAATCGATTGAGATGATGTTTCCCAGTGACTATTTTTTGATTCCAGAAAGCGTATGCAAAGACATCCGTCGCATTCGACACGCCGAACAAACGCTCATAATGCCCACAATAAGGACATCTCTGGGCTTCTCATGATCGTACATTAGTGTTTTACGACGACGCATTATGAAGTCGTCACGCGCGTCACTCAGATTCTGACCAGGATTTACCAACTCCCAGCCTGTCTTATTATTCTGAAGCTCTCGCGTTCAGCGGCAAATGTATACAAATAACAAGCTTTTACTAATTTATCACCGATTATATACCGTACTAAACCAATTCTTAACGTTCAAATGTATATATATATATATATATATATATATATATATATATATATATACATGAACTCAGTGCAATGTATTATTATTTTATCGTCATTAGTATGCGGCTATTTGGGTTTCTAAACTTTGAACAGGTGATGACAAATCATTCAATTTTTATTTGAATTTCAAATGTTTTCAACGTCATTACATTTAACGTACTGATTTTGAATTAATCGAAACACATAATGTGGAAAAAAAATGTCTTGTCTAGTTGTGAAATCGACTCCTGTATAAATAAAAGCGCAAACGTAGAAAAGACAGACGAAAATAGTTGCAGCAGCATTATAAGCAGAGACGTGCGATCGAAAGTAACAGATCACTCTTTGTGGATCAATAATCTGACATTTGTACACATGCGAACGTAAAAACGCGAGGACAGACAATGGGCCGCACGAACGACCGGGCCCGCCCCGTTAACAGACGGGACCCAACAATGGCTTGGCATGTTTTTCAATATTTAGCCATCATGACTTTTCGGCGGACCTTCCGACTCAAATCTCCGCGACGAATTGGAAACTAGATAATTCAATTAAACGACAGCTGCCGCTGTTGGTGCACATGCACACAACGATTCGGCCATCTAGACGCAGACAATTCATGTGGGCAGAGCTATACCCACCAAGTCAACCACCATGTCTTCATTTTCACCTTCTATTCGCTCTGCTTTATATCTTCACGTTTGGCTGGCCTCATCGTCTTTACAAAATATATCTATCAACTTTATTAACAAAACCTAACTCACCTATTACACTTCAACGTTCTTACCATAATAATCATTTCACAATAATGAACAATTTTTATAATATTAGCTATTCATTATTCTAGTGACTTTTGAGAATATGTTACAAATGTCTTGTTTGTTGCTTTGAGACGCTGTGCTGAACCTTTATTTGCCAACCACCCGAACATAACGTCGACAAAGATTAAAAAATGAGCTTAAGATGCGCGACTTGACGGGCCGTTTGTCGGCGGATATTTCATTTTAAGCCATTCGAAATGCATTAATTATGTGTCGTTTTTAACAACAGTTCTTAAACATGCTGTTGCCACGCCTATTCACAAATTAATACCCATAAATATTCACGAGAATATACCAGAATCAAGGAAACCCTTATAGACCAATCATCTCTGATGAGCAAACTGATGTTGCAGTTTTGAAAACAATCATGACTGATCACAAGTTTTTTTTCTCTTCTCTCCCTGTTCCTGTAAACAATGTAGTTTGAATAAGCGTAAAAATACCAAACAAAAATTCTAAAAGTTATTTTTCAGCAATGATTGGTGATTTTTTTGTTTGAACAGGCAAAGGGTAATTTGTTGGGAATTTGTCTTTTTTTAACGATGATTGAGTGGATTTAGAATTTCGGGTAAATTTGACCGTTGGCAAACAGTTGGGAGTGTTTTTATAAACAAATAAAAGTGCTGTTCACCTTTTTAAATCGCAGGTGTGACGTGATAAGGCAAAGTTTCGATAGACAGAAGTGTTTATAGACGTCAAAAGCAATGTTTAATTGTTTGTTTGGATATTATTATTCTGTTCAATGCAAGAATCAATGATAAGCGTAAAAATATAAACATTATCATATTCCATTTTGTATACTGAATTGAGATTTTATAAATAAGTAGAAAAAATTCAAGGCTAAAAAGGCAATTAATCTTCCAGAAATTGAAATCTCAATCTGTTTGAGAATTAAACAAAAAAAAACTTGCTGGCGATGATTTGTAAATTTTTTCGAAATTAAACATTGGAACCCCTGTAGCAAAGATTCTATTTATACACGGTAAATTGAACAAAAAGCTTTTTTGTAAAGCAACTATTCACGCGTATACTGAAATGTTTGTGAAAAAAAAAAAAAAAATGATTGGCGAGTTTTTGTTCGTTCGAACGGTTAACATTTTGAAGATGGTGGTCTCTATGTTGTGTTATGCGTAATGATGATTGGGTGAATTAAAATATCGGTCGGATAACAAAGTTACGACTCTTTTTCAGAAGCAATGTCCATTTTGGTAGCAGTTCTTAGGAACATCGGTATACCACCCACGAAAAATTTTCCAAGAACAATAATTGTACTTCACGCTTTGGTCAGGAAGTGGAAAATAAAAATGATAAACAACGGAAAGAGGTAATTTGGTGAATTAGCGTGGAGACGCTGTATAGTATTTTGTCATGAATGGATAATGTATGAACATTATCATAAATTTTTTTGACAAACCCAGTTCTGAGTAATAGTCGAGCAGATTTGGTTAGCGATTCCGACCGATTAACTTGTTTGTTAGACGTTGTCAGCCATTATAAAAAAGTAACTATAAAAAATGATTCTGAATCAAGTTATTGACATGATACATGGAATTACAGATGCAAATAAGAAACAAGTGTTGTTCTACTTAATTTAACTTTGTGGAGTTTACTTGGCTATAAATTTCATACATTAAAATTGTTTTGAAAAGTTCTAACACCGAACACTATTCAAGGAGAAGTTAATTTTAGAAACACAAACTCTTCATTCATCATGCAACCAAGTTTAACGATTTTCAATTGTTCAAGTCAAAGTTGAGTAACTTGACGCTCTCACAGATGGTACGGGGCATATTCCGTGAAAAAAAAGTCAAACTCAAGAAAAATATTTTTGTACATTTACTGGAATAATATTGTGGGTATCGTTCAACTGAGTTAATTAAATTTTATGAAGTCATTTGAAAACATCATATTTTTTCTGCAAATCCATTTCATCTATCACATTTTATGACCTTTTTTCTTCTCATCAAAGTATACGAAATAAGAATTTTTAACAATAACTGAAACTCATCACATTTTATACTTCATCGTCCTTATAATCACTATCGCTGTTTAAACATACTCATCACAATGCTTGTTGAATACGTTGCATAAATAGATTATCCAAATCTGTATCAAATTGGTCGAAAATGAAAAAAACACCAAGGCATGAACAAGCTAATTAAAATAACAACTACAAAGATCATCAACCGTAACGCACGAAACGAAGAAACAATTTATCTTGGTTGAAAAATAATTGATACCTAGCCAATGTCAACGAGAGATCTTCATTATGCGTAATAATGTAAAGACAGCAGGTGGCAGTGGCGTTAAAAAAAGATGGGTTCCGGGTTGAGCTTAATTTTGCAACATAAGTCCGTGACTTGTTCTATGCTCTGCATGGTAAAATTAAAAAGTCTGTGTGCATACCTCGTTGCTGCTTCATTGTAAACATGATTATGCACGCAATAAATAGATTATCGGTTGAATTTGGCATGGCCCGCCAGGGGTGGTCTAACTTTGCCATTAAGTACAGACACCTCCTTGTCACGCCAAATCAAACAAATTATCGGCATCTGCTGGATCCACGTTTTTTCTACATTCCGAATCTTTTTTCAAAAAGAAAGCTCCTTTGGGCGTGGTATCTGACAAGCTTGTCTGCCTATTCAAAACGAACCAGACCGCGATTCAAATGCCTACCGCGAATGCACACAGTTTACAAATATTTTCCACATCGTACCCAAAATATATTGCTTAAATTTTAACAATAAAATCCAACTCAATTGTCCACTATTTACATCTATTTATTACAAGAACAAGAAAAAAAAGTATAATTTTAAAAATGCATCTGTACATTTGTCATAGGACCTACTGTAACTGATAAATTTCAGTTCTCTGTCAATATAGAGAAAAAAATAGACAGATGTTTGTGAAACTGTTTTTCTTGCTGTTTGCAGAGAAGAATACGACGGAAAATTAATCACAGGAGATTAAAAGTGAAAAGCGACCTATTACTTCTAATTTGAATCGACCCGGAAGTTGAAGATTGTTTTGAAATAAATGTTTAAAAATACTGTGCTTTTTATTTCTACACGAATCAAATTGAATAAAAATAAAATCTTACAAATTGCTGTCAAGTCAAAACTAGGTTTATGTTGTTTTTTATGATTTAGAAAGTTGAAAATATAAATCAAGTTGAGTCCAAATATTATTTCTATTTCTTTGTGCGTGAAGTAAATGTTTACATGAAATCAGTGATTTTTATTAAAGTTCTCAATTAATCCTATCAATGAGAGTCGTGTTCTTTTCTAATTTTGTCGTTGGATACCAAGAATTGGTTAAACTTTTTATTTTGTTATTTGAATGAATAAGTACATCAAACGTCAGTTGTTCCAATTTCATCATACCAGGTCAACAAGATTTTTAAAAAATGCATCAACTAATTTGCATTTTTTTATTTGAAGTTTGATGGTCTTGTTTTCTTTCTGCAATATTTTTGTCTTTAAATGTGAGAAATACAGTAAACTAATTTACAACATAACTTAACACAATGTATACCTACAAAGAAACGTGTGCAGCATATGCCTTATAGACGTAGGTTAAACATCAAAACTTTGTATCAAAGTATTGGAAAAATACAACAAATTACAATATTTATAGGAAATCATAACAGATCACGTTTCGGGCAAACAGTAAATAAGTCATCGAAATTACATTTTTTGTTATTAAAGTTCAAATAATCAAAAGGTTTAATCATTTCAAAAAGGGCTGCGTCATTCTATATACACGGAAATATCACAACACTGCTACCTAATGTACAGCTACTTGACTTTTATACCATCAGTTTGCTCTTTGTAAAGTCAGATTCACTGATGGAAATAAAAAAAAAAACGATTCTTTTTCATACATGAATGAATTGGTTTATTTTTTGAAGGTCACTGGAAGCTACAAAAATGTGAAATATTTATGCCATTGTCTTGAGACTTTTTACGTTCACAAAATGTTTCCATTAATAGGCTGGTACCAAAATGGTTGAAAAATGGAAAAAAATGTCAAGCAAATTTTTGTGTCATTCTAAAGCATCAATAAATCACGGACAATAGAGAATAGAAGTGGCGTACCAAACGCTGCACGCCAGTCTAATGCCGGGGATGATGCCACACGTAATTGTTTTATGGTGGTCATAAAATTGAAAACAAACTGAGAAAAAAGTCATTTAAAGTAGAGCAATTTCGTTTGTTGTTTTCAAATGCAACATGAACAAAAAAGTGACCGTTTCAAAAAGTCAAAGGAAAAGTCGAAAGCTAGTTTTCTCTTAGAATTTGTCTCGTTTAATGAAAACAATTGTGGTGTCAATTTTCGTTTTTTTTTTTTGTATTTTGTATGTTAATTTTTTGGTAACTTAGCATATAGAAATTTCTAAGTGGATGTAAAAATTTGTGAAATACAGAAAAGTTCAATAATTAATTAGAACTGAAATTATTTCAGTAGGTATATTATGTACAGGCTGAAAAAAAATCATAGACAAAATGTGTTCAAAGAAATAGTTTTTCAAGTTTTGCAAATTTATATAGTAGTAAAAAGAGTGTTTGTCGAAAAATATATTTGACTTAACGGATGGCTGGCAATAAAACAAAATCGTCGAGCTCGAGGCAAGTTATTGGACACAGCAGGAGTTTTTGGAAAACGCGTAACATCAACACTTAGTAGTCGTTGGCCTAAGCATTGTTTGGCAAATAATGTCAGTTTGTCTGCTGGATGGATCCTCGGAATTCTCTGCAGGAAAAAATCCTTGCCGAAAAAACGACAGGGCGTCCAAGTGTCGCTCGCTTGTACTTCCTGTTTCGAAATGCTAGTCTTTGTCATTGAACGCTCACATTAGATCTAAATGATGAGACTCATTTTTTCATCCTATTTTCTGCATTTCTCATCCAATCAGTACCTCTAAGCTACTTGTCAGAGTTATAGCATTTTTATTGCAGGCTTTAAAATGAACTGAATGGTAGAGCATTTACTTTATTATGAATAAATAAATGCAGCAATTCAAAGCAAAATAAAACGAATATATTGAAAAATAAATTGATTATTTTATTTGTCTCAAAGGTAAAGTTGAATGTAGAAATAAATACGTGAGTGATTTTAGAAATCTGAATACCACATTCAATCACTTTGTTTGGCTAAATCATAACTATAAATTTGACTCGTCAAACCCTATTTCCACCGAATTGAGCCACAAACTGCAAGCATCCGTCCGGTTCGATTGAATGAAAATTCCTCGCCATTACGTCCTCATCCTGTCACGGACAAAAAAAAACTGACATCACTAACAATCAACAATAGTTAGCGATGAGCCCAATATTTATCATACTTAATCTGCTAATAATAATGGGCTCTTTTCAAATGTTAATTCGTCTGAGTCAACTGGAAACACTCCAGCCGAGAAAAACTGTACGTTACATTAGAAAGCGTTATAAAATTAACACCTTCGACACGAGAGTCAAGGTCACACGCCACTATAACAATTGCGCAGTGCGACCGACCGATCTGTACCGAGAAATTGCGTTTTTCGCTTCTCAATAACGAACAAAGAAATGACCAATAAACGCATTAACGTGCGCATCTCATAACGTGTTTAGTCAACAAGGTACACCGCCGCTCACAAAGGGCCTCGCAATTGTGCGTGCAACTGATTTATGGCACCCCCAATTTTTACTTATCAACACGAAACGAATCCGACGACGTGCAGACAACCTGCTGTCGTGCCATCAGCACTCGTCAAATACTTTAACAAAATATCTTCATACTCTACAGTATATAGTTGACACTCAACATTATGCATCTCACCGATCTCACCTTTTTGACTCTCTCGTATACAATAGAATGTCTCATCTATTCTCATTCTAATTATAATTCGAAATCTGATCGTTTATCAAGAAACGCTCGAAATACTTTTTAAACAAACACAATTTTTTTGTGATTTTCAAATTAATCGTTCAAAAGTCCAACTCTAATATAGATTTGTATAAATCAGTTGCGATCGCTCATTGACTTGCTGACTGATCCAAATCAAAATTTACTATAATTTCCATTCACAATTTTGAATTATGCTTCTCTTTGCCAATGAAGGTGCAAAGTCTTAAAGACTTTTGAATACATCTGAATGAAACTCGATATACAAAATCACAGCCGACTCTTAATCCTGTAGCCATAAAAATGATGAAAACGTCCTAACATGCGGAGCGTTTTTGAAATTGATTGTGTTTGGATGTATTGAGTTGCTAAAAGCTACATTACATTTGTTGGCATTCGTATATGAGTTTTATGTCACCGATAAAAATGGTCTGACAAAGCAAAAGCGTTTTGTTTTTCGTCAGCCGATTTGTCGCAGCGAAATTTAAATATTTTTCACTCTTGAGAGATCACGTTGATAAGGAGGCAGTCTGCTTCGTGCCCGGCAATAAGCTAAACCAGTGCTTAAGGAGCGACTTGCGTGAGTGCACTTGTGTGTAACTTAAATCTGCTGACATGCCCGAGGCCACCCGCAGTATAAAGACTGCGACGTAAAATGGAAAACGTGGTTTTGATGCACTGACAAACACGATACACTTATACCATGTTGCCAAAAAAGCTCTCGTCTACACCAACTCGGTCTTTCTTTTTTCATTTCGTCTTTTTATTCTTCAAGTAAGGTGCCAGCAAAAATGATGTCTATTTTGTCTTACAACAAAAAGAAAAAACGACAATTAACCTTGATGTAAGATAAACAACTCAAACAAATATACAGTAAACATCAAATTCAATAGTATATAAATACTACACCTTGTTATATATTTATAGCTAATCGTTCTTTTCACAGTTATTCACATACTATATTACATCTAACAAAGTTTACCGCATTTTGTTTGATCGCGTTTTCTCTTATCAGATGAGCAACTTTATCATTTAATGACACTATAATTCACATCTGTTTTGAATGATTATCATGCTTATAGGGCGTTTAGGGTTGACTTCTGTCTAATACGTTGAATATTAATGCAATTAGGCATTCAGAATGCGGGTGAAGCAAAAACGATAGAGGGTTGGACGACAATTAGGCAAAGTGTGGCGGTATTTAGTCGGCATAATTGCGCAACTTGCTTTGGCGAGGGTGTCACGATAGATTATATCTGTTTTCAGTTTTTACGCATATATAACATTCGGAACAAGAAATAAACACCAGCTCGGTGAATAGATTATTAATTATTATTAATAAATTGAAATAAAAAACTGATCAGTGTTATTGAATCATCAACTAATTCTTGATGATTCTGAAAATAGAATTGATTAAACAATTTCGGTGAGACTCTTACAGGGCTCCACTTTTTGTCGACGTACACAAGCGGAGGCGTTGAAGTAAAGGGCTTGTGACTGAATGTAAAGTTATACCTCTTTTTTTCCTGAGTAAAGTAAAAGAACGGTCATCTATATGCAAGTTGGCGAAAGCTGGTGAACAAGCGAGCGACCCTCAAGGCGTGCTTTTTTAAGTGTCGCATTGTCTCCATTGTTGGCGAATCGTAATCAATATTTTCACAATATGATGGCATTGTCTGTGGCACGAGCGCAACGCGAGAGTGCTTTAGTGAGCTCGCGAATTTGTCACCCTGAAAACTTGTTCTACCTCATATAGTTTCAAGCGTTTGATTCAGGGACAATCATTTTATACACAGTTTCTATTCGTGTTGATCTGGAAAAAGGAACAGAAAAAGCGGCATATTATGCAAAAAGTGAAATGAATGACTAGACGAATTATTCATTGAGTATTCGAATATTTGGTGATTATGCTATTTATATTTGATTGCAAATAAATTTGATTCCCATCGAAAGAATTGGGCTGAAGGGCATGCTTGTGGAAATTGGGTAGACGAAAAATAAAAGTGAAATTTGGTATAAGGCTGATGCGGTCGCATTATTTTTGTGCACTATTTGGCGAGCGCTTGCGATTTGTTTCGGATGAGCGAACTATTAGGCAAACGGCCAACCCTCTGCCCGCCCAATGGCAAAAACAAAACGCCTCCAGATCGCGATTTCACATTTGCCTCTGAATCGAATTCGTGCACCCATGAGAGCCTGCACCCGGTGGCACGTAATCGGTGACCCTGTTGTTTGTGGTCACTCTTCGACTTGAGCACAATAGACATCCTGGTGCCAATATCAAACCCCGCTGCTAAACGTCTATTTTTTGATTTTTCAAGTCCATTGTTACCCAGTCTTTGGTTGATTAGTACCCGCTCCCGACAACCAGTTTACACTTTTCTTCGCCTTATGTTATCGTCAAAATTGCGCACACATATTTCTTCAATATATAACAATTTAACAACGTTCCATTCATTTATTATTATAATTTTATTATCTTATCGGCAATGTCAAGATTTGTTTGTGTATATACGTAATTGGAGTGCGTCAAAGGATCAAAAGTCAATTTTGAATGAAGGGAAAAGAGCTGTGAGCGATAGTGATTGACAGCAACGTCGACGCGTATGTAATTGCAGCAAAATCAGTTATTATGTGACAATGAGTGTGCATGATGTTTGGCTACGCGATACACTTTCCAGATATGCAATAATTGCAGTAACCGCTGTTCTTGTGATAGTATGGGTTAAAGTGAAGTGGCCAAAATTCAAGCAATATGTTTATAAATCGTATCTTGTTGGTTTTGAGGCAGAATGCGCGCAGTTGGCATTGCCATATAAAACAAACTTATTCCGCTTGATTGAACGACAACAATCACAAGATGCTTCTCTTAGATCCGTAGGAAAAATAAGAATATTAGAAATTGGTGTCAAAACAGGTATACCAAATAACCGCTTTTTCTCCTATCTTGTAACTAAGGGCAAACATTTCAACTCTCATAAATGGTCAAATTTGACAGGTGAAAACATTCAGTACTATCCCCACGGCGCACATGTTATCTGCGTTGATTGGAATCGTAAACTTGAGGAGTACCTTGTTAACGGTAACTGTTGTAACAAATTTGCTCATATTGTCCTTGAAAATCTTGTTATCGGAGATGGAACTTGCATGAAGAATGTCGCTGATGGCTCCGTTGATATAGTCGTTTCAACCAGGTCGCTTTGCTCCACTGCATCCATTTCAAAAACTTTGAAAGAAATCAAAAGAGTTATGGCTCCGGTAAATTTACCTTCAATTTCAATTCAATATATATATATATATATATCATATATACATGCCCCATTTTTTGTTATGTAACATGCAGTTGCTTCTAATTGATGATGCTACTATTTGATAATGTTACTTCCCAGAAAACCAATATCCAATATTACACTTCTTTTTCTTGTTAATTTTTAAATGCCATCTTCATAAAGAACCAGAAAACATCAAAGCAACAAGTTCTTCTTTACCGTTTGATATCATCTCATCATTCATCGGCATTTTATCTTCAGATGAAATGTTCATTGATACATTCTCTTTACGAAGAAATTTCGAAAGTAGAAAACAATCATTTTGTTAGTGCAAAATTTTAACGCTCATGTTTAGAACAATGAGGTGTACTATATACATTACAAAACTCTGTTTAAAATTCATTTTCATTTTTTAATTTTCGCAGAACATGATTAGCGATGCAAGATTTTCACATATAGATATTGCATAATTGCATAATATTGAAACGCTTGTGTTAAACTATTGCAGCATATTTGACAAATTAGGCAAATTCTCGTATAGTCTTCAAATGTTGATTAGTATAATTTATTAATTAATCATATTAAGGTCTCGTCTATATGAAAGATATTTTGTGCACAAAGTGCCCAGATATAACATATAACATGTCGAGTCAATGTAAACGTTATTACGATTAAATAATTCATTTGCTGTGCCTTTGTCGAACAAAATTATTTGCTAATGTTTTTTGTACATCGATTGTGACTTATTCGACAAAATTATGACTAACAATTCAGAGAACAAAAACAGAATCTTCCACGCTTGACGAACAAATAATTATCCCAATTACATAGTAATCGCGTCTGAAATCATCGTATTGATTCGAAAATTTCAGAGAACTAATACACAGAGTAATATTGACCAACAGTGACATTGAAAAAAAATAATAAAAAAACATCGATGTACGTATTGTTATATTATGTGTTGTGTTTTAAAGACAATTATCCAACAGTATATAAGAGCAGATGCCAGATTCACATTAACTTCCAGTCTCCTTCTGATACGACTAACCGCAAGTACAATTTTATAATTTTCACAGTTTTTTGATATTTTACTAACCGTTCGAAGCAACATAAAATATGTAAAAACTTGAATTTTCTATTAACCAGTCAATTTTTAAGCTTTATCTTAATAGTGATCTCCCATTTTGTTGTGATTTGTTGTTTTTGTGTAGTAATTTCATTTAACAATCGCTCAAACAGAATGAAAATTAATTGTCGTTCAATAATTCAATAAAAATTTTGCTTTTTTTTAGATACATATAGATCAAATTCAAAAATGCGTTTTGCAATCCTATGTATTTTGATTGCGATGATAGTCGCAGTTGCTCAAGCACAATTCGGTGGTGGATTTAATATGGGCGGAGGTGGAGGAAATTATGGCGCCAGCGGTGGAATGGGAGGATATGGAAGAAATGGGTATGGCAATGGTCGTAATGAAAATTCTATGTATGGCGCTGGTTATGGAAATCGAGGAATGGGTGGAATGAGAGGTGGCTACATGTAACTAGTAAGTACTATCAATGTCGTCGTTTTCCATTTTAAAGTTTGACTTTTGGATATTCCACTGAATTCAGTTCGTTATCTTGTATGTTTTAGATCAAGAAGAAGAGCTGATTCAGGCACATCAGTATCACTTGACACCAGTTAAATAAAACAATTTGTACAACAAAAATGATTCGAAAATAAATTCAATCAAATAGACTAAATGTTGAATTGTTGTTCCTTATCCCAAAGTTAATTCTTATGAATATAAAAAATATCAATAAATAAATATGTTCTATTTTCAGGGTGGGCAATTTTTATTCATGGAACACATTGCTGAGCCAAAAGGAACTTTGACGGAGAAACTGCAAACAATCTTAACAAATACAGGATTATGGCCCACTTTTTTTGGGGGGTGTCGTTTGAATATTAATCCATTGAAGAAAATTGAGACTTGTGGCTTTAAACAAGTTCTTTCGAAACAAATTATGCTGGATGGTTACGTATCTCAACCTTTATGTTTGAGTCTTACACGAAAACACATCATTGGAGTTGCTATGAAATAGTTTAAAATAAAATGTACTTTTCAAATATAATCAAATAAAGAATATTTTTATTTGAACATATCAATAACGTTTATGTATAAATATGTATCTTCGTCGACTTAACAATCAATGTCCGTAAATTATCTTATCAAATATTTCATCGTCGATTTGATTTTCAGTCCTTTTAGCCCTCTTACATTTGTCTTACATTGACTTTTTAGAAACTTCCAGTCTCTGTGTTTTTGCCTACAAATGCACATTTGATTTTAGCAATCATTCATTGTAATAATTATTATTGCATTATTACTTAGCAAAAATAAATTTCATTGTGAGTATTTTAAGCTTTTTATGCAAAAAATCACTTCTCATTTATATAAATAAAATGTATTTCATAATTTTCCAAACATTTTGAATTGTTAATTGAATCAGTTATCTATACATTATTGACTTTCGGAAAGTTTTATTGTTTTCTAAAAATCCTTTTAGATCCCATCCCATTGTTTCGTCATCGGATTCTGAAAGTAATTGCGATTCAAGTTTCGTTACTCGTTTCATATTTACTACGGCTTTCGTAATTTTTGTTTGTCGATGCCTACAATTGTCTGACTCGGAATCAGAAGACGAAAACGTACAGTACTTCCTTTCATTTTTTATCCTCATAGTTGAATATTGGACGTCAAGTAAATTTTCCTCCGAAGATTGCTCAGTTAATTCATCTTTTTTCTTTTTAGTTCTCTTACGGAGACTTTTTGTGGTTCGATTGTCTGTCTCTTTTTTTAATTCGATTGCCGCAAACATTGCACTAGACTTTTGTCTTTTTTCATCTTGTTTCTTTTCTTCTTTTTTGAAAGATGATTTATGGCTGAACAATTTTGAGGGTCTATTAGCGTTATTGTTCAACAATTTTTTATTCGAGCGATCCGTAAGCGATTCTTCAGATTTTTTTTTCGGTTGTGGTTCATCACTTTTGCTGGGATTCGACGTTGTTTTCCCAGTCGGACAAGTAGAATCTGTACTTTTTACATCTTTTACAGACTTATGTTCGTTTAAAAAACTTTTTCTTAGAATCTTTTTAGTTGATGGCGAATTTGAATTATCAATATCAGAAGACAAAGGTGATTTGGGGCGCAAAGATTTGTTCTGAGGATTATCATCTTTCAGTTGTAATGAGGTTGCTGACAATTTCAAACCCATAGATGATTTTGAATTTGACAACGACTTAGAATGATTTGTTTTTGGCGTAACTGGATTCAGAATATCGCCAGTCGTTGATTTAGAACAAGTTTTGCTGCTATTGATTGGATCGTCGCTTATTGTTAAATTTGTCCCTGAAAAAAAGATAAAAACGAAAGTTTGCGTTGAGTTAGAATATTTAGGATGAGTTGAATAGTTGGACATTGTGAATTACTTTCTATAGGGCAGACTGTAAAATTGCTTCGTCTAGTATCCGACCTGAACCTAGAGATTCTGTGGCGGAACGCAGGGCTACCCCTTGGTGTTTCATTTGTCATCGTCACCGTGTTTTGATTAATGTTTTTTCTAGTTAGTTCCTTTGTTGATGATGTGTTGCTTGACAATTCAACTGGCGAATCTGTAGCAGTATAAAGTTTTTTCGCACCTCTCTGTCTCGTTTGACTTAATATGTAACCAGCGCTCGTTTTGGAAGTGAAAAAATTTGTCGAGTGAGTCTCAGCATCGCTCAAATTATCAGTTTCATTTTCAGTCCCTTCAGTTGGAGTTGATTCTTTGGATGGTCCATTATCTGTTGTGATTTCAATGGAAACATTTTCAGAGGAGTTTGTGTCAATGTTTTGACAATCGACCCACTTTTGAATTAAATCAGTAGGCATTGGATGTGGTGCTCGAGGTTCAACTCCACCAATCAAATCTTCAATACCACATGATTCCTGCATAAACAAAATCAGACGGTCAATTTGCATTTTATTACATTATAATAGTAACTTTCAACGAACCTTCCAATGCGCAAAATATTCGTCCCATCTTTTCTTTCGGTCTCGCTCTATCATCTTCAAAGCTTCTCTGGAAAATAAAATGAATTGAATTGAATTAGTCTGCGTAACAAAATCGGTCGTTAAACTTTTGTATTTCAGTTCGTATACATAGAAAACTTATGCGTATATAGTTATACATTTTATTGTATCGTTCAATCAACATTCTGAGGTAAGCAATGTAAACAAACTCTAAGATAGGTTAGAACAACTTCAACCGCTAAATATATTAGCATGAATTCGTTATTTACTTACTTCAACCGTCCGTTTTTTACGAGTGCAGTGTATTCACCTTTGCAATAATTCATTATAATTACTATAAATGCATCTATATCACATTAACACTCAAAACTCGCATTTTCAACTATTTTAAAGATATAAACAAAATGAAACAAAACAAACTACACCGCGCGCAGGGCGCAGGGTCCCAGTGTCTGACGTCTGCTTGCGAGTTTCGATTCAACATATCGCAAAAAAGATCGAAACGAGTCGATTAGTCGAACTGGATTTATTTATTCGATAATTTGTATTTTGAACATCATTAACTGAATAAAGTAGCGTATATGAACGAATTATACTTGGGTATATTTAAGAATTTTCCATTCTCAGTTAAGTTTACCCTCAAACGTTTGTATATGTATATGTATTATTTGAAATATTTGATTACGTATTTTTTTATTTTACAAGTTGTAAGGCTGGCTTGATCGAATTGATGATATTCAAGTACACAGAGTTTGTTCTAAAAAAAATTGTTATCAGATTGTTCCTGCGGCAACCATAATATAAAAACATTAGTTGAATAAACATTTTGCACTTTTAAACATAATTAGCAAGTGTTTGATTCATTTTAAGCTGAAATAGTTAAAATGGAAAAGAAAACTAGTTTTATTGTTTGTGTAATATTTATGCATAAAATTATTGCGTTAACTCAAAATTTGGAAAGTGACAGTGATGATCAACTTGTAAATGTTTGTATGTATTAAGACAGGTATTATAATCGATATTATTCTAATTTGTTTGATATATTGTAATCTGTTTCCTTATTTTGATACATGTAAGTTCACATCAACAGTGTGGATGATATTTTTGCATCAAAAAGTGTTGGAAAAGCATTGAATTATCTAAGAACTGAATATGTGAATTTGTTGGGACAAATTTACAAGATCGAAATCGATAGTTTAAAACCTGAAGATGCAATAAAAGAGTTCTGCTTGGAATGGAATCGGTCCGTAGAAAATGCACCTCACATAATTATTGACACAAGTTTGAGCGGAAAAATTGCGGAATTGATGGAAACAATGTCACCTAATCTTGGAATTCCCGCGGTTTTTATGCGGCCCAGGCAGACCAATTATTTTAAGTCTAAAACAAACGAAAGCATTGAACATGGAAATCCAAACATTATAAATATTATTCCACCAATAGACTTAATGCCCGAGGCAATCAGACAACTTGTAGAGGCCTTGAATTTCAGGTCAGATGCAACGTTTCTTTTTTTCATTCAATATCTTCTTGAACACAAATCAAAATGAAAGCCTCAAAACACTTTTTAGAGATGTTGCTGTTTTAGTAGATGGGATGTTTCCTTTTGACTACATGTACAGAAACATGTTTTTGAATGTGCACGTTCGTAACGTAATTATGAAAATTAAACCCACGATACAAGATCTCAAAGATCAGATCGAACAACTTTCGGCGTTAGATGTAAACAACATATTTGTCATCGGAGACCAAGAGATCGTAACTTTTGTTGTTAATACTGCTCAATCTTTGAGTTCGTTGAAAAAAAGCAGCGCCTGGTTTGCAGTCATGTTAGATGATCATCAACCAAAATGTTACAAGTGCACAAACTTTTCAATCCTCTCAATCAATCCAACAATGTCACCACAAATTCTAACGAATGATCTAATGAAGAAGCCATACGTGATGGCTGCATTTTATTTTGAAATCACAAAGTTGGCCATTTTTGCAATAAAGGAGGCTTTAGCGTCAAACTTGTGGAACCCCGCTGTTATTCAAATTAATTGTGATTCTTATTACACCGAAAAAGAAGACCCTTTGAATAGTCATCAAACTTTTGATTTCTTAGAATTGTTTCAGAATGCTACAAGGATAAATAAAATGGATTCAATGTTTGCTGATTACGTGTGGGACTACGCCGAGGGATTTTATCCTGAAATTCAGATGAATATGAATTTAGTACATTTCACTGATTCTAAAATAATTTTGAAAACTGATGCTGGGTTTTGGATTGCTCGTATGAATGAGCCATTAAAGGTAGGACAAAGTCATCAATATTATCTTATATTTTTCATTTTCATTAGCAATTTATCATATTATCAATTGTATGTTGAAATATGCAGAATATAAAAATGGATATAGTGGTGAATCATACGATATTCAACTACTACCGGATAGTTGTAAAAAATGACCCACCATTCGTACAATATGATGAAGATAAAGAGGAATTTGTGGGATACTGTATTGACCTGTTAAAAGAACTACAAAAAGAACTCGATTTTGAATATGAATTATACAAAGTTGAAGGTATGATAGAAATGAATGCAGATGGGAACTGGTCAGGAATGATCGGTGAACTACAGAATGAGAACGCGGATATAGCTCTGTGCAGTTTGGTCTGCTCGCCGGAATATGAGTCGGTTGTAGACTTTACTATTGCTTATTATAAAGACATAGGCATGTCAATTCTGATGCTGGACCCAAAACTCAAGGTCGAGCTATCGGAACGCCTTTTTAAATTCTCAACAATCATGGAGAATGGAGTTTGGCTAAGCATTTTGTTGACTTATTTCTGCATTACTACTATCATGTGGATGATTGATCGGCTATCGCCATTCAGTTACCAAAACAATCGAAACAATCATGAGGACAATAGGCTGTTCACATTGAATGAGTGTTTTTGGTTTTGTGTCATATCTTTGACCCCACAAGGTGGAGGTGAGGCGCCCAAGAGTTTATCTGCTAAATTTGTCAGCATCACCTGGTGGTTTTTTCTGTTCTTTATTATCTCATCTTACACTGCGAATCTCGCGGCATTCATCACTATTTCACAGACTAGAACTAACATCGAATCGTTGGATGATCTTTTGAAACAATTTGAAGTCAAGTACACAGTCACTCGTAACACCGCTACGCAACAGCACTTTGAAAAAATGGCATACGTCGAGAAACAATTTCATATGTGAGTCTATTCTTTTCATTTTTGTTTTTTGTTTGTTTGTTTGTTATTTTTTTTTTTACTCTATTATTATTTCATTTGATTCATTACAGTCAATTGTTTCAGGGCATGGAGGAATTTATTATTGGATGAGCAAATGACTGAATTTGAAAAATCAAAATATTTGCTCTGGAACTACCCTGTAGATGGCCAATTTGAGAGTTTAGTCAGAGGTTTTAGAAGAGTGGGATACTTCGATTCACATAAGGCTGCCTTAAGCAATGTACTAAATCGTAGTAAAAAGATAGCTCTTATTGATAATGATGCAAGGAATAGATATCAAGCAGCTCTTAATTGTGATTTAAAAATTGTTGGCAAGCCCTTTACTCGTAGACCTTACGCTATTGCTGTTCCAAAAGGATCGCCTCTTCGAAATCAAATTAATCACGTGTATGTATTCTAAATAATATTTTTAATTTGTTCATACAACAATTTTTATAATTATTATAACGAGACACAAACACTCTTTTCTTTAATTTTGAATCAATTTGTTTGTGTTGAAAAACATCAATATCGTTTGTTTCGTTTAAGGCTGCTAAAACTCAGAAATGACAAAGTTTTGAGCAACTTGGAGGCCAAATGGTGGCAAAAACAAAAATGCGATAC
This sequence comes from Telenomus remus, assembly GCA_020615435.1. Lineage (NCBI taxonomy): Eukaryota > Metazoa > Arthropoda > Insecta > Hymenoptera > Scelionidae > Telenomus > Telenomus remus. The sequence goes on along the minus strand of CM036336.1, from coordinate 21,327,479 downwards.
AGACTTGAGTATAAATCTAGAAGATATAGGCGGTGTGTTTATAATATTTTTCATCCTACTTGGAGTGTTTTTTATATTTTTCACCACTGAAATTGTCAATAATCAAGTTTTAGGCCATAAATTACGTAATCTCATTATGAATGGATAAATAAAAAATGCTATACGTTTAAAAAAAGTTAAATACAAATCCAAAATGAACAATAGTATGTTACGCTACAAGGGAGAGAAACAAGCGTTTATTCCGCGGGTGTAGTCGAGTGCTGGTCACTTCTCTCGAGGTTTAAACGCTTGTATCTCCCATGTGGCATATATATCTTTTCATAACAAGTTCATCAAAGACGGCTAACCTCTCCGATTTGTCGGGACGGAAACACTGTTTTATTCACTTTATTCATTATGGTTGTTACCATGGTAACAGGGAATGAACCGCGTCTTGGGAATAAAACAGTGTTTCTCTCCCGACAAATCAGGGAGAAGTTGGCCGTTTTTGATGCACGTGTTATGAAAAAATACATATGTCATAACAAGAAGTCTGCAATTACAAAAATCACTTCACGTTATCAATCTATCTTAATGTACCTGCTTGTAATAATATAATAAAATGATAAAGTGTCAAACTTTTACTTTCTTCAAGTCTTCATGAAACTCGTTACGGCGTTCTTTCAGTTTTAATTTAATTACGTTGTTGATTGCAGCTAAATATTCATCTTCTAGGCACCATTTCATAGGTCCTTTACATTTTTTACATCTACCCAAGGAAAAATCACTTTCTTCTGATTTTGTAACTGGTCGGCGAATGATTTTTTTCCTACTGCTTTTACGCTTGCCTTTCTTTCCTCCTTTGAGAGTGAATTTCAAAACTGGTCCGTAAATACTGACTTTTTTTTCTTCAGACATTTTTCTTGTTATTTAGTTTTACTATTTTTTCATGAATTTTAAATATTTTAATTGGTTATTATTATTTGACTGCTACAACGGAATTTAGTATTGATTATTATTATTATAATTATATTTGTGATGAAAAATGACGATCTCGAGATCTCGCAATCTCGTATGTCAAACACGATGTTTAGTTCGATTCGATATTATTCGATTCGATTGTGCCGGCTGAGCCGGCCCGGCCTTATCGTACAACGCGCATATATAGTATGCCGGCACGAAATACAAAATAATATCAAAATATGGCAGCCGGACCAATAGCGGAACGGAATCAAGGTATTTTTTAATATATTTTATATCGTGTAAGTAAAATTTATGTGTCACGAACGAGACTAAAACATGATCATACGTTTTTTTTGGCGATTTCAATTCAAAACTGGTCTGTTTATATGTTCAAATTATTCGAAAGTAACGACTTAACCTATAAATAAACACAGAAAAAGTATATCTATGAAGCAATCGGTGAAAACTGACTGAGTGTATTATAAGTTGATAAAATCAACAATTGCGAAAGTTATCATATTAGTGTTATTTCATTGTTCGAATGTTTTTTTATGCGCGAATTAAAAAAAAAGCCTTGAATAGTATTTTATTCAATATTTAAATACTAATTTATAACTGATTTTAAGGTTTCAAGTTGATTTATAATTTTGTTAAATTTTGTAATGTGGTACAATTTCATTAAATGAACGATGTTTTTAGATGCGACCATTTATGTTGGCGGACTCGATGACAAGGTGTCAGAATCTCTTATGTGGGAACTATTTGTCCAAGCTGGCCCAGTTGGTAAGCTGCATTTATCATAGTCTTGAAATGACATGGATATGGAAATACCGTCACAACAATTTGTTTTTAGTTAACGTGCACATGCCGAAAGATCGAGTGACACAGATGCACCAAGGATATGGTTTTGTCGAGTTCATGGGCGAGGAAGATGCAGATTATGCAATTAAAATTATGAACATGATCAAATTGTACGGAAAGCCAATAAGAGTGAACAAAGCGAGTGCTCATCAGAAAAATCTGGACGTTGGTGCAAACATTTTCATAGGAAATCTTGACCCGGAAGTAGACGAGAAACTCTTGTACGACACGTTCAGTGCTTTTGGAGTCATACTTCAAACCCCAAAGGTAATTGATGAGTTTTTAACAAAAATAAAACTCATTTTATTAGCTGTTGTTGTTAATATTATAATGATGACTTTGTTATTGAATAAGTGGCTACAAAAGAATCAGACGAATGATTTATTTACAGATAATGCGAGATCCCGAGACTGGCAATTCGAAAGGATTTGCCTTTATAAACTTTGCATCATTCGATGCGTCTGACGCTAGCATTGAAGCAATGAATGGACAATATTTATGCAACCGACCGATTTCAGTATCGTATGCATTCAAAAGAGAAGCAAAGGGTGAACGTCACGGGAGCGCAGCAGAACGATTACTTGCAGCTCAGAACCCACTGAGCCAGGCAGATCGGCCTCACCAGTTGTTCGCAGACGCACCTCCAATGGCTCCGATTGCAAACGCCGTCGCTGCAGTTCATCCTCCAGCTCATGCACATCCGATGATGCACGGAATGGTGGTACCGCCGCCGCCACCGCCTGTTACACCATTATCTGCAATGGGTCATCCGCCGCCTCCACCGGTGCCACCACCACCAACGGGTTCTTTCCCTGCTTCGAGCATTCCGCCGCCGCCTTTACCACCCATGAATATGACTGGACATCCTCCACTGCCTCCAGGAATTCCACCTCCTCTTCCACCCATACCAATAGTCAATTCACAAGCACAAAACAACGCTGCGAGGATGATGGCGCCACCTCCGCCGAATTGGGCTATGCCACAAGCGCAGTTCGCACCGCCTCCGCCACCAGTTGCGAATGCTCCAGCTACGCAATTCAGCCAATTTCCGCCAAGACCTCCACCTCCCAACTGGAGACATCCTCCTCCTCCACCATCTGCCCAGGGAGGCCCACCACCGCCGCCACCCCCCTCATTTCGACCACCATTTCCACCCAGAGGTCCACCGCCGCCTCCACCCCCGCAAGATCCAGCTCAATTCTAGCCAAATTCATAAGCTATAATCTTGCGTCTTACAGTTTACCTCCAACCATATTCGACAAAACTTTTATATATTTAATAATGTAACCAGTTAACTCACATTCTCATATTTTTGTCAAAGATTCCACTTTTCACGCGCGTTTTTAGTTCATTATGACATTATTATACTTTTGATCTATAAATGCTTTTTTGAACTATCAAATAAAAAACTGAATATCAGTCAACTGGTTATTGAAAATCGTGACAGACTTTCAAAGTGTCTGTATTAAACATTTTATATTTTTACACTTCTCAGGTGTGTGAATGTGTAAACATTAATGAATAAAAGATAATGACTGATCTTAATCAACGAATCTAATACATTTGATCAAACAAACATGTTTTATTTGCACTAAATACAAAATATAACAATACAAGAGTCTATAATTTTTGTTCTTTTGAGACTGCCTTGCTGGCGTCGTGTGTAGTATCAATGTCGGTGTCCTTGTCCTGAGAAATCGTTCGCGTCTCGCTGTGAGGTGAATCAGAGTCCTCTTTCTGATTATCCTCGAGGTCGATTTCTTTGTTTCCGTACAGAGTTGGATATTTAGTCATACATGTTTGCATCGTTTTGAACGCCTCGTAGCAGTCCGATCCTTTCTGCTCTGCCTCGGAATAATGAAAACAAGTGAAAGCCTCTCTGAATTCTAAGCCGCAAGGTCCTGTGGCCATGCCCCCAAGACAAGGACAACTCCAGTTAATATCTCCGTTCGGTAGAATTAATCCCGGCCGAGGTTCTGGTTCGGGTAGATCTATTTTACTTGGAGATGCATGGTCATCCTTTGATGCAAAGATTATTGTATCTTTGCCTTCCTTACGTACCACAGACATTTTTGTTTCCTACAAAGTATCTTTTAAATTACACTAGTTTGATTTGGGCCAATGACAGAATTCCCTACTATTCGCAGCAATAGTGTTCAAGTGTTGCGTCGACTGGTGAATGTTATATACACACAGAATGTTTTCGAATTTGCACGCTAGAATTATAGCACACTGAATAAGCATATCATTCTTCTTGTTACAGCTGATAATGAATCTTTGTTTTTCCTTATCCAGTTTCAAGATGTTGATCCCTTCTCCTAATCCTTCACTTCCCACGAATTGCTGTATTTCTCTCTCGAGGTTCCGCTTTATAAGTTCTGTTGTCAGCTTGCCTTCGAATTTTTGTTTCAAGGCCCTGTAAGTGCAAAAATTATTAGTCAAACACATCATGATTAACAAGACAAGCCTAATAAACATTCATACCAAAAGTAGAAGTAAAATTATCAAAACAAATAATACAATTTATTATTATCAATTTTTTAAACGGAATGAAAAAGACAAAAGCTATCAAAAAATCATGTCTCAAACGATCGAGCTATGTCAAATAATAATTGAATTTATAAAATATTACATCATCCCATGAAATAAAGGTATATAAAGATTGATAACATTACGAACCGCAAATTTCAATTGAGTAACATGATTTAAGAAACAAATCCATGACAATAATTTTTCATTCAAAAATTTGATCACTAAAAAATGTGTGTTAATCGAGTCAAACTAAAGGTTAGGTTAGGTTAGCTTCGAATTCACGTGTAAAATTGTTACAAGCAATGTCACCATAAAAATACTAACAGAGAAACATCAAAATAATGCATATTGCATTTTAGTTATTATTGCACTGCACTCACTTCAACTATGATTATGTTACTAATTGTTTTAATTGCGACCGCAAAAATATAACAGAACAGAGATACGTTAGCGATGCACCTATACCAACAGAGTATAACTCTTTTCAAGAGATAGTGAGATAGTGACTTTGGCCGCATTACAGCGACCTCTGCGCACCGGGACCTGAATGATCACCGTTCTAACAAAATTTTTGTCAAATCTTGATTTAATGTTACATTTATATTAGTTTTTTACAAAACAAGTACATTAAATGTCATATACCCGTTCATTCTCACACATAAAATAGTTTTTACTTTTTTTTCGCTCTGTTATTTGATTTTACATTCGCACTTTTTATCATGTATTTGTAAACAACGGTTGTAAATATTATTTGTTTATTTGTAGCTTGGAGCACAATAATGATATCATATGCGAATAGGAAATAGTCGATAAAATATAGTTTTATCCGTCATCTCTTTACGAAATTCATTTTAAAGTTTATTATTTACCATATTTTAAACATATATACTTAATTTCACATTATTTTTCATTTATACGCGTGTTTAAATTTTTCAAACGACCAATAAATTGAATTTTATAGAAATTTAAATACATTCTGATTTATGGAAAACGTTCCAATTTCGTCATGACACGAGTGTTACTTGTGGTGAAGTTAACTGATTGTCCAAGTAATCGCGGCAGCGGGTATCTATAGCGACGCAGTTGATCAATCAATAATGTAAAAAATATACTGTTGTAGTTGTGCATTTAGGATGAACTAACTTCTTTTTACCAAATCATGAAACGTTTAGAAACGAGTATTATTTATGGTTTAAGAACTGACGTGCAACAAAATGTGCACTATGTTAGAGATGACGAAATTCTATATATTGTGGGAAAGTGTATTGCGATCCACAATTTTACTGAAAATCGTCAGAAAATCATATCTCTAGCAGATAGACATCAAATCAATATCATAGACGTTTCTCCTAATAAGTGAGATTGAATATAAAATATAACAGTTTGATAATTTGAAATAAAATTAATGCAAGTAAAAAATGTTATTGTAGAAAATATGCTGCTTTGTGTGAATGTGGAGAAAAGCCGACAATTTCAATTTACAATCTGCTAAACTCGAAGAGGCTGAAATCGCTTGTCATTCCATTTGAAACTTCGGATGTAATTAGTTTCAAATGCATCTCTTTCAGTTTTGATAACAAAAATATTGCTGCAGTTATGGACGGTGCTGACCAGATGATGCTTTTTTACAATTGGGAGAAAGGCAAAGTGGTGTCGAGCATTAAACTAGGCAATACTCAAAATCCAACCGCCTCTGTTGACTACGTTGCTTGCAATCCGAGTGATGTTGGAATAGCTGCCGTGGCTGGCTATCATGTGTTTAAATTTCTCACAGCATCGGAAACCCAATGGAGACCGTACGGATTTTCTAAAGCTGACAACATTTGGATCAAGTCTATCGCTTGGGTAAACGGAGAGAGGCTATTTGCTGGAACAGACGATGGTATTTCATTATACATTCAAACGAATGTTACATTTGGACGGTGTTCAAGTGCAAAACATCATTTTTTACTTGCTCTTTCAGTATAAATACGAGATTCTTGATTGTTTTTACTTATATTTCTCAGAAAACTTCTAATCGCTTGCAAAATTCATGTGTTCAGGAACTCGTTAACATTACAAGAGTACGTCAAAAATAATTTTCGTGCATTTTGACACAGTCTATAGTGTTTCGAAAAAAAAAATCGAAAACAAAATATGTGTTTGAGATGGTTGAAAAATATGTTGACACATTTTTCAATTCTTTACGAGGCAATTTAGAGGTCGCTCAAAACAAAATACTGATTTTTCGAAATTACTCTATTATCGTTTTTGAGAACTAAAATCATTTTTGGATTTCTCATATCGAAATATGCCTATATACATATATTAATTTTTGGCCGTTCCCGTTCAAACTAACGGATATTAAAAAATCATTTCCGGATTGCGGACAATAAAAGTGAATCTTCGTAACGGGTGGATAATCCCCACTTTTGTGCCAAGTACGGAAATCGACTGTTACACGGTCTGGCTTTTTGAAAACGTCTAAGTACATGAAAACACTTGATTGTTTTTAAAAGACCTCGCGAGCTCTAAATCAGCTTTTGAAAAGAATTGAAAGAGTTAGAAATAATTCTGGTTTAAAGTAAAGATTGAAAATATATGGAGAATTTGTTATGATATGTACAGGAAAAATTTTGTACTTGGAGAATGGTGACCTGAAGAACGTTTACATAGTTGAGAATTTGAATGTTATAAATTTAAATCAGCGTGAAGATAATGCGGTTCAAATGGCAACTTGGCCAAATACAATTGCTGATAGTGAAAGGTCGATCAACGTTTACTGTATTAAAATAATTCAAAAAGGATTGGCGTTTGCTTATGGGTGTGGAAAAGTGCTGGTGTTTCAGAAAGTAGACAACAGCTTGTTCAGAAAAAATGGCTCGTTCGAAGTGCCCGAAATTGGTGCGAAGATAGAAAACAAAAGTTTGTATAATATCAACAACATTAGTGCAAGTTTAAACAATGATAAGCTGGTGGTGAGTTGTGGCTGGTCTCAGCTATTTTGTACCACATTATGGAAGACTAATATCGAAAATGAGGAGGTCCAAAAGTTGGAATTATTGGGCCAACCACTCCACCAAGGTAATATCAAATTCATGAGCACTTGTCCGTGGAAGTCTATATTTGTGACGTACAGTGACGACGATAGAATCTTGAAAGTGTGGAACTTTCTGTCGGAAAGCGTTATTCTGAAGAAACAGTTTTCCGATGACATAACTTGCATCTCTTTGCATCCCACGGGTCTTTACTGTTTCCTCGGTTTCGTTGATAAAATAAAACTGATGAGTATTCTGTTGGATGACATGATTACTACTAGAGAACTCAAAGTGACAAATTGTAAAAAAGTGTTGTTTAGCCGAGGAGGACATTTGTTTGCCTTAGTTTTGCAAAATATGATCAAAGTGATCGTAACAGTGAGTTTCTATTGCAAATTCGTATTGAAAGGACACGTGAAAAATGTGGAGGCTATGGAGTGGTCTTATGATGACAGTAAATTGTATACTGTTGGATTGGAAGGAGCAATTTATGAATGGGACATGAATTCGGGTACAAGATCAGGCGAAGTTGTGCTCAAAAACGTCACGTTAAGGGATATCGCTGTAAATACTCAACCACAAGTCTGTTACAGTATATCTGATGACCATTTTATACGCAGAATAGAACAAAGCAAGGTAAGCTCAAAACGAATACAACGTATTTGTACAAATGGCAATAACAGTAGTGTAAATGTAATGAAACGTTCGATTTTATTGCATTTCAAGATTTCGAAGCAAGTTTCGGTCGAATATTTGGATATGAGATTGATAAGAATGGGCAAAATTAATGAGACGATGTTTATTGGATGTTCAAATGGTGAAATCGCAGCTGGCAGTTCATCTCTTCAAGAACCTTTCGATTGTATCACTTACGATGTTCATTGTCATCCTATAACTCAAGTATCCCCCACATTAAATAACACAATAACATCAGTTTCAACAAGCATACAGCTTGTATTTGTATGATTTCAGTTGAACATAACATATCACGAAGATGTGCTAGTAACAGCGGATTCAAGTGGCACTTTGTGTTTTTGGAAAATTCTTCTTGATGTAGAAGACGTTACTTTTCATGAGAAAATATTTTATACGATGGAAGTTTTAATCGGGACAGTTGAACTTATTGAAAAAAACGGACGCATAGAAGAACTCTCTTTGTCGTTGAAGGAACTCAAGTCGAACCACGAATACGACATCAGAAAAATTCAAAATCAGCACGAAGAAAAACTAACAGAGATCCATCAAAGTTATACTGAAATAGTATCAAGTTTGAGAGAAAAGATAACTGAGCTCGACGAGCTACATGATGCAAATTTAAGTAGATTCAACCTTGAAATGGCTCAAGTGAGAAACAATCATGAAAAACTCATACGTCAAACGGAGACCAATTATGAAACTAAATTAAGAACAGAGTACGAAAAGTATGACGACTTGGTCAAAGAGTCCGAAACGATGCAACGAAATTATGAAAAACAAATGGAAGAGTTTGGGAAGATGAAAACTGCAGAAATACAAGAGATTGTTGACAGATATACTGAGATTATTGAAAAGAAAGATGCGAATATAAGAAACTTGAATGAACAGTTGCAACATGAAATTGAAGAAAACAAAAAGATGCTAGCTATGATCGAAGATGATGCTGATAGAGAAATTCTGGAACTTCGTACAGACTGTGCACGAAAATTTTACGAAGAAAGACAAAAGTATTTAGAATTAGAAGGTAAGAAAGTGAATTTGCACATGAATTCGTTGGTTCGACACTAATCAATATTGTGTCTGACCTGCGACTATTCAATTACAGGTCAAGTTGGAGCTTGTCGCAACAAATATGCCGCCTGTCAAGACGAAAATCATACTTTGAAACAACAAATCAGTAATCTAGAAGAGAAGATGAAAAACCTTTTAGCGAATCTAGAAGAACTCAAAATAAGTAAACAAGAACTGATGAAAAGTGTGAAAGAATGCAACATTGTTGTAGAAAAAAAGGAAGAGGATATCTGTGAGCTGGCAAAGAGCAATTTAGATCTAGAGAAATATTCAACAGTTCTTAAATATAAAATTAACGAATTTGAGGAACTTATCAAGATTCGCGATTACTCAATCCAGGAATTTCATCACAAAACTGCCGCGATGGAAGTTGAAACTCAGAATCTAAACAAAATAATAAAAAGCCAAAAAATTCAATTGCAAGGCTTGCAAGACAAAGTACATTCAAGTCAGCTCAATTTCCAATCCGAACTCGACACTCGAACGATGTATCAGCGTTTGCTTAAAAGAATGCGTAACGACTTGTTTGACGCCGCCGAACTAATACAGCATCCCAACGAGTTAAAGAAGTTAATCATTAAAATGCATCATAATTATAATCAAGATCCAGATTTCCTTTTAAATAGAAAGAATGATTTTGATGCTCAAGACGAACTTAAAAAGCAAAACATCAAACTCAAAACTATGCTTGAGATGCTCCAAAAACATTTTATAAATAAACGTTTGAGGTCACCTTCTGTAGAAATGGAACAGAAATTTAATAAATTATTAAACGACAACTTAGATTTAATCAACGATTTGGAAGAGTGGAAAACCAAATATGAGCTTTTAAAGAAAAAGATGAATAATATTGAAGCTATTCTAGGACTAAAGAAATCGACTAACGTAAACGTGAACGAGGCAAGAAACAGATTAGATGAGCTTTTGAAAGATTTTGAAGAATCACAAGAAAAGAAAAACAAGGATTTGAAAGAACTAGAAAGAATCATCAATGTCTTGAAAAAGGAAAATGACGAGTTATTAACCAACTTTAAAATTAAAAAATCCATAAAGCGCAGAATTTCTATATAAACGCTTCAAATTGAAAGTTAAATAAAACACATGACCACGAAACGCACCAATGTTCTACTCCTTTTTTAATGCATAATCGGTAGGAAAAACTAATCTGTTAATATGAATGAAATGAGGTATCTGAATGCGTAAATCGTTGCGTTCAGTAAAGTTCAAATTATTGTCTATATAATTGAGATCAATATCTCGATCAGCAACATAGTCACCATAGAAAGTTGATTTCTCAAATTTTATATAATAAGCAATACAGCTTTTCTTTGACTTTCTTGAATAAAACTCTTTCTTTGAATAAAACTAGTTTCGTCAAATAATAGGTTTTATTTTGAAATATTATCAATGTGACCAGTACAACCGTGTTTCCAAAAATTATAAAAAGTGTCATCTTAATTTTCTACTGGCAAGAAATTATTACAGTACGAATGGAATGATCGCTTTGCGGCTTTTAGGATAGTCGGAAAAGTCTCTTTTGTATGCTCTGTGTTTTCCCAAAGCCCATACAGTCATTTGATAAGCTCCGGCCAGCATGAACAACCCGGCTAGAAATAAAACCATATGATTATTATTTTAATTGATAATGCGATATGACAAAAAAGTAAGGCATACAAATAGATGCAAAACTTACATGGAAGACATTTTGTCATGATAGTGAAGCCGATCCAGGTACCGATTTCGTAAGTATAATTCGGGCAAGAAACAAAATTAAACAGTAACGTGAATGGATTCGCGGTGGGTTTCGGGATGCGACGTACAGTTGTACCCGCAGGTCGCAAGTTTCTCAGAGCAATATGGATGCTCAAGTTGCCCAGTTGACAGAAGAGGAACATCGCACCTCCAATCATTGACTGAAGAATCGGTGGAGGTGTAAACAAAGGATGATTCACGTGGTACGCAACGTACATTGCGAATAGCCAGTAATATGAACAATTTTTAAACAAATTTCTCAACGGCATCGTTCCATGACTGAAGCGATGAACGAACATTGTTTCCAGAAGACGCTTCGCATAATGAATAGACCAGCAAATTACTGCCCAGCTAGAATATAAAATATGTAGATCACACTTCTTCAAACTTAACATTTTGCGATTAAATAAATTCAACTTGCTTACTGAACAACTGGGTGTGGTGAAACTTTTTCTGCGTCTCCGTAAAAGAACCAAGGACGATAATAGAGCCAGAGATATACAACCAATGGACCCGCATATTCGGCAAGAAAAACGGTTTTCCATCCAATCTGAGGTCCCAAATCTTTTAGATACAATTTAGACCCGCTAGTCAACAACAGTTGTCGCACCGTCGAATGATTCGGCAATTCTTTTCCTTTTGGATTTAAACGCAGGCATGGCGTTTTTGGTGGTTTCTCTATTTTGAGCAATCGGTTTTTTATTTCTAGTATTGTAGTATCGGGACTTACCTAAAACAAACCAATAACATTGTAATTTTATATCCAATAATTCGTTACAAAATAATATCTTATTTAATTTATCAATAATATTTTCAAGCATCGCTTTCATTATTAACAACAAATACCAATGATTCGAAATTGATTCAAATTGACAAACTTCAAATTGACAGTTGGAACAATTCACTAACGTAGTGACCTTTAGCTAATGAATATTTTCAAGTATTCAAATTCAACGCTGACTTGCGTGTTTCATAACTAAAATACACATTAGGCATAATCGAGATTACCTTTAAACTAATGTTACGCCTTATGGAAAAAGAATAAATTATCAAAAAAAGTGAAAGAGTGGAACCAGATTCTTGTATATATTGGCGAGATTATTGAATATTAATTCCTTATTGCTTGAACTTTGATACTTATTTTATTTTTGAACAAAACTTACTATTTCCTTATTTTGAACTGTAATAAAAAAACGATACCATTGTTTATAAATTTATAAATTGATTATAAGTTGACCATCTTTTGATAAAAAAAGAAATATTTTCTTAAAAAATTGTTGTACGAAGTAATGGAATAGAACTTGGTATAAAAATAAGAATAGTAACACGAAAAATAGGACAATTAGACTGATCAGTTGTTTTTTGTTAAGATTTCGGTTACACTTACAGTTATGTGCGTGATGCTTTTATTGCCTGAAGTGGAAAGAATCTCGATCTAAAACAGTGAAGAGATTTAAATTTGTTAAATGTCTCAAAGATAAATAAGTAGTTCTAATTCGTACAATACTTACATCCATTATTGTTATTATTTACAAGCGGCTATATCAAACACAATTTTTCGTGGCAATTTTCTGGACTGCTCATGCAGTTATTGAAGATTGTCCGTTTGTGTATAGAGCGTTACGTCAAAAAATTATCGAAGAATCCGCGGAGGTGCGCCACTGGTAGCTGACATGTCGCGTGGCGCGTCTTTGACGTTCAGGAGAAACGTGTTTTCGTTGTATCCCGATTTCTGTCTTATGAATTTACAGTTAAACTTTCACGACGATCAATATAATCGAATTTGCTATTTTATAATGAAAATATTTATGAAATATTTGGAAAATATAAATTATTTCAAGTGTTTTATGTAAAAAATATGAATTGAATTGTTGTTTGCAAATAAAATTTGGCATATTTAAAATACTGAATCAAATTGGCACGGTCTCCAATAATAATTATGACAAATAAAATGTACTTTGATCCATTTTTCATAGATAGGCTTACACAGTCGAGAATCCATTATTATTTTTACTTTATAGTTTTAAATTATCAAGTAGTAAATAAATTGTATATAGTAAATAATAAAAAGAAGTCTCGTGTATTTTATGCTATTCCGTGATGAAACATTTTGATAGATCACACGTTTATTATCATTATAAATTTTTTTTGACCTTCGATTTTTGCGATTGTACAAGTTTATTTTTGTATGGTAAATCTTCGTTCATACTGTATGAACCTTGAAATTTTAACGTTTTTCGATTCGATTTATTCTTGAAACGAAAACGATATCTCGTCATCAGTGTATAGTTTGATTTCAACTGTTTTAACTTCATGGAAAAGTTGCTACATTTTGAACATTTAGAATATACGTTTGAAAAATTAAAGAATTCACACAATGGATCATGTTAAATTATACTGAAAACATTCGATTCGTTTTGTTTTGTTGTACAAAATATTCATAGTCCATGTCAACAAGTGACATCAAGATAATTTATACACGAGGGAACATGCTGAGAAGTGGATCTTTGACCCTTACGTCATACCTTGAGCACTTAGTAGTATTACAGTTTCCACAGTTTACTGTGCTGCTCAAGGTAAAACTGCAGCTCTCAAAAAATGGAATTTAGTACAGAAAGCAATATTTAAAAATGAAGTTTTTTAACATCAGACGTTGCAAATTCGTCCATATAAAAGTATAAGAAATGACGATTTGGGGAATTCCGCAAAAACAAAACGTACTTATGAATCGATAATAATTATTAGATTTCTTGAGTAGTAACGATAAGCATTTATTCAATCAAAAAGAACTACATTTATAATAAGAATAATGTACGTATTTATGAACTCAAAAGATTTCTATATAATAAATTATTGTTGTATCAGCAGTCGATAAATGCATTATCTGCGGCAATATAGCAACTTGTAATTGAGAATCGAGTCATAAATCACTTGAACTATTACTCAACATTGTTCTATTACATATATTTATATCGGTGTTTTGTAAATGAAGTTGTATCATCAATTTTTTGCGTATTACTCCATCACTTACTGAAATCATAATATGCCAGTTGCTTTCCTAAACTGTCCGAAATGCTCTAAATACTGCTGAATTGTATCTATTGGCTGGTATATGTCGTTCATTCGATTCTGAAAAAAAATAAAATATTTATATTACGCAAAAAAAGAATTTTGTTTTAATTTTATGATGATAGCAAGTCAAAAATCAATTTTATCGACTGTACATATTCATTCATTGCAGAAGGGACTGAATTGTGTACATTATACAATAATTGTATTATTAAACTTACCTGTAAATACTGCGGTGCTTGATTAGAAACAACCGATCCCAAGAAACCTTGCAGAAATTCCCTCATCAATTCCCATGCACTTCCTGGCACAACGCACGGTCTATACTCGACCTACAACCGCATGATATTATATTAATAATAATTTTGAAAATGAAAGACAATAATTATCAAAAAGAATGTCATTAATTTAAACACAAATGTAGCTCTAATTTGAGACTTTATTTGTCCAAGACGAATAAAAAATGTCGTACAAAGTGAATCCAATCAATAATCATATTTTAACGATAGATTTGTTATTTATGATTATTATGATAGGTATAGATATAATTAGTGACATAAATATTATTTCTGAAATCAGTAGTTGTGAATCAATGTTGAATAAGTTTGATTGAGGAAAATAACAACGACCTCGTAACCCACATAATCGAAATCTTATACAGAGATGTTGAGCAGCTTGCGCACCAATCGTCACGGATATCTGTTTATAAGAGCATGTAAACATTTTGTTCCAAGTAATTGTTGTTGATTACCCAATGATACAATAAAAGCTGCATATACAGTTCAATCGATTGAACTGAATGATGCACTTACTAGTTATAAAAATGCTCATTGATTTATATAGCGTTAATGTGTCATTTTGAATCCATTAGACAAATGAATAAAACATAACTTTACCGAGTCCATTAAATTTGTTCATGGTGACATAATTTATATAAAAAAGATAACAATGCTGTCGCGAGTTTTCAAGTGATTTGCATGTCAAGTGATTAACGCTAGGCTCATTGAATTTTTTTGAATCAGTTTGATGAAAATTTATCGCGATGATGAATGAGATAGATTAAAGCCATTTAAATTTATAAGATTTGCAAAGAAAGTAAAATCTTTTGCTTTAAATCATGTGTATTTTTTGTAATGCTCAAGGGAAACCACAATAAAGGTCATTTTCTGTTATAACGTTTGTTATACATAATAAAATTGGAACAATCGTGATACTCTAGCAACAGCGCAGCATCATATTAAGACCCTTTCTACCCCGAATTACTTTTGATCGTATGAGAAAAGAAGTCGTCCTATACCACAAATGGCCAGAGTGATAAATACACTGAATTCGAAAGTTTTCAATTGCACACCTGTACAATATTTTCTGGATTTTTGACTTGAGAAATTTGTCAAAGGTATTTATCAACGAATTGGGGTTATACGCTACATTCAAAATAACCTACAGAATAAGGAGCACTTTACATTTCACCAAATTAACGATCAATTAATTTTACCGATCAAAATAATGTATCTTTTAATGAAATTTCTTGCAAATAATACTGCTACTTTGACAAATCTATATCTCTAAATCAATGTAAACATTGTAAACTTTATATATTGTACACGATAATTAATATTTTCGCACTGGAAGTCAATTTTTTTTCAGAACTTGATTCTTAACTCAGTCAAACTAACACTGCATGTAATATCAAGAGATTTCTACAGGTAATGAAGCATTGCCACAACATGTAGGCACAAGACATAAAAAGAATAGTCGGATACGTCACTCATAATCCGGCTCAACGATGCTGAACAGAATTTTTGAGTTTTGGGGGTTGTTATCTCTGAAACATTTTTGGTACTAAAACCGACTGCAATTTGTAAGATCCATTTGTTTTGTTTTGTTTTGTTTTCTTTTTCCAATAATTATTTAACAACTCAACCAATCGAAATATAAAGATAGTTTCCGAGTTATTCGCGGGAAATTTATAAATTCAAACAGCCTATCTGTTTTGTGTAATAGCAGCGCAATTTCGAACGGTTTTCCAGAAAATAAAAATGTATATGTGATTGAGTGACGAGTTGCTAACTGAACTGTTGATAATTGGGTGTAATTGGGATGCGCATGATTTGGTTAGCAATGTTACAAAATGAGAGAGCTGCGTATGAATCATCTGTCGACATCATATACGTCAGTCTCAAATTATAACGACGTATAAATCGTGAGAGTTAAAGGTTTGTAAGCACGTTTTCTTTTGAACGCACACGCTACCATTAAGAGGGCTGGGTGAAATGCACCGAGCGACTGGATATTCGATTGTGTCCTCTATTTTATTATGCAACGTTCTCATATCCGACACAACACACTGTAAATCTCGTTGCTTTTAAAATGCCCCAGTTTGTTGGAATTCGACTCGAGTAATATTGCATTTGAACGGAACCCTTGTTTCTTCCGTGAGAGCAAATTTTTGCGCATCGATCTTCGATAACAATTTTATGGCGCAGCAGAAAACTCTAACCAAAATGTACAAGTTGAAATAGTAGATCCTCACGCTTTTATTTATTTATCAATATATTCATAAAAGTGTTGATATATTTATATATAATTGATATTTGATATATTTTGTTATAAAACGAAATTAGAATCACACGCTCGTGGCATTGTGTAAAATAGTTTTGTCTGTGGATATAAATAATAAGCCTATACAAAATAAAAAAAAAACCAAGGACAAATTGAAAGCGATTTGGGCAGTTTCACTATACATGTCGCGTTTGATCTAATAATAAACGTTAAAAAAGAGCAATGTCAAGTGAATTTGGCGTATTACCGTTATTGAGTCAAACCGTTATTGAATATTCTTATAATCTTTTACAAGTCAAAAAGGTTCGACGATATGAAAAAGTAGTTTACCTCAACAAGGATGCCTTTAAAATTTTGATTTACTGACACGGATCCGAGCTTGATGCAAAAGTCGCTGAGTTCAAATCTTGGTCCCTTGGATTCGATTTTAGTTGTTTTTTTGCTGGTGTAAAACGGAGTCATTTGGTTCAAGAGCAGATCAAAAAGGCCGTCGGCTAGAAGCGGCACCACTTTGTTTCCGGATTCAAGGATGGCAAAGACAGACGCCGGCTGTTCCGAATTGTGCAGAACGTGCATGGTTCTTTGAACACCTGAAATAAGATTTGCATCAACAATCTTTACACATCAAAATGAACGCAACTCTTATTTTATTTATGTTTTATTATTATATATATAGATTATAGATTATATAGTAGCACTATTGATCTATTCATTATTGGTTTCATCTATAAGTTCTGTATATTCAGAATAACATCAATAACTTTATATTTGAGATTTCGAACAACTTGGCTAAGCGGCTATGTTTTGAATTTTGTTCTAATTTGAAAGCTTGGTGTATATATATTTCTCAATTAGCCTAACTTTAAACACGAAATTCATTCAATCATGATTTTCCATTAGCTGAAATTCTATATCAAACAAATACACACACAAATTTGCTCGGATGAAATTAAACGTGCAATAATGTGTGCAAGAAGTATGCTGAATATTCATAATCTTCTCTTCATTCATTTTCAGTTATTCGCTTGTATAATAGGCAGATGCACGCTAGGATTAGCGATTACGCTCGGTTAGCTATAAATCATTTATTTATAATTTATAATATGATAAACAATCAACGACAGAAAGTACCAACCAATTGAAAGGAATAATAATTTACGAAAGGTATCGGACAATTATTTTTTTGTTGCAACGATCACCTCGTGATACTTATTTATTTCATTTGAAATTTTATTCGTTAGTTTTGACTTTATGATTTATTTGTGCTTTTTTCTCGATAATAACGAATAACTACGGCGGAAAGAGTTGTTTACGTCGTAGCAAGCGAAGTAACTGTTCGCGTCCTGAAATTGTCATTCTTCGCGGACAGGTGATGTCACTAAAAATATCATTCCAAAAAAGCAGAGGGCTACTATCGCTCAGCTACACGTGTACCATATTGGCCTAGCGAAGTATTTACCATATTACCCGTATTGCTAACTTATATGTCTTCTATAAAAGGGCGAGGTTGCCTACGTTAAATTATATAACAGAGTTCTATAAAGTATTATTCATTTTTTTAAAGGCCCTCTGGGGTGGGAGTGGAAGACGCCCTTTGGGGGGGGGGGTCGAGAGTTGTGTAATTGTGCGAATGTTTGTGAATGATTCAGAATCGAGAAAAGCGGGGCGCCATGAAAAGGCATTTCGAAAAAGCTTCAGAATAAGAGGCGTTGTCACGGTTATTCGTGGTGCTGTGGGGTTAACTGAGCAAATTCCTGATACATCTGGGAACCAAGAAAATGCGTGGTTTTTACATAGAAAATATGAATGTGACTTAGATTCCTTGTTAGATTCAAATTGTCGCAGAAGTTTCACATTTTGTACCCAAAAAATTTGCAATTCTTAAATAAACTGTGCGTTCTACAACCATTGGTTGACATTGCGATAAAGAATTAAAGAACCGAATACATCATTTTGGTCGAAAATTAGTGAACAGACGAAAAACCATTAGCGACCTAAAAAAGGGCGATCGAAACTTTTTGCATCCCACATGCATATTTAAATGCTAAATATTACTTATATAAGATGGCTTCGAAACTTGCTTTTTATGTCTCAATGCTTCTACTCAAAGTCCTGCGGTTCAGACTCGATAAGAGAGTTTGCCATAATTTAACAAACAGCGGGGGGTCCGAGAGAGGGCTCTCATGCGAATTCTGAAAAAGCTCCATTTCCCACTCCTTTCGCGCAAATTGCTCAAGATAACTCTGCGGCGCATGATTTATCGCTTAACGGTTTCCTCCAGCGTGACCTGTATTTTATCATTACATGCAGCAGCACGCCAGCAACCGTTCATTATTTTCATTCAAGGATTGCATCTTGCAGATGAATCGCCACTTGTTATGGTCTTATATAGTTGATATATCCATTACGTTAACACTAATAGGATGGACTCGACAAATCTGTCCCCAAACATCTCTTTTCATTCTTTCTATGTCCATCTTAATTATAATAAGCTCGCTCCGTCCTTCTAGTGTTTACACATTGACGCGTTATTGACTTGCACACAACGTATCACAATTCCGAACTAATCGCACCATCAGTTTTCAATGCAATGCAAGTTCTTTATAATTTCAGTTACTTTCTCTTCCTACTTCTTACTTTCTTTTTTAAAACTCATTTTTACACTGCATTACCTAGTCAATTTCGCATGACCAATAACAAATACCAAACTGCGTTCTGTGACACGGCACGCAAAGTGTGGTCAGTGTCGCGCTCCCATTGCCCACTTTACGACATAGGAAGCCAAGCGTCAGTTCGCAGCTGGGTCCGCAACGCAAAGTCGAGCTTCGCGGAATAAACGTTTGACGAAAGCATTTACGTTCCTGCATACAATTCATACATAATTTTCATCCATTTTTCACTTTTTTCTGAAAACAGTTCTTGATTTGATATCATTAAATTATTGTCTGCTAAATGTTTTGCACAGCATATTATAAATTAACCTTTTCGGTGCGATATATTTGATGTACAGTGAACAACAGCTCGCACTTCAGGTAAAATCATTATTATCCTTTATTGATATAAGCTCAACTTTTCAATTTTCTACGGACTATCCGTCGACTTTGCGGAAGGGTGAAAAAACGTCACTAACGAACAGAATTTAATTGGATAGGAACGCTTTCATGCATGAAGAATCCATATAGACATATAGACTGTATAAAAATTAGTTTGAATACCAGGAGCGGAGAACAATAAGCGATCCAGCAGTTAGGAATGAAACGGCCGGCAAATTTTATACCTAAATATGTAGACACATAATTCGATTATTCTTCTCAAGAATTATGTGTTTTTGTTCTAAAATTTGTTTAAGAATTTACAGATCAATTTACAACGACTTGATTAAAAATGTTTGAAACAAATTATTGTTAATTTGAAATGCTATATAATCATGTTGATAAGAACTTTCATCATTACCTTAGACTCAAAATTAATCTACGTACCCGGCTCGTAATCTGTTTTAATTAATAATCCGAAGGCTGGGTTGTTTCTATGCAAGAAGTGAAAATTTTTCTTTCGGCCGAACGTGGTTAAAACAGTTGGCTGAGTAATTAAAATGAGTATATTCTGTAGCTTGAAAGTTGAGATACAGAAGACAAACTTAATGATAAATTTGAAAAAGCTGCGCTTGATAAATAATAATAGCTTTAAGAAAATGATTAGAGGTGCATTTAGAGTCATAAAGTTTGGTTCGAGAGAAGGAAAAGTGATCAAAAATAGCGCTATCTGTAAGATAGATATATTTGTATTTATAAATAAAAAAGTATGTGTGGATGAAAAAGGATTAAACTGTCATTGATAGAGAGATATATTTGTTGATCGGTGTCTTGGTGCTCGCGTGGCCTACCCCAGCAGTTTAGCACGCGGTGCAGGTCGTGCGGTGTTGGGGTAGGGTAGGTTTGCGCAGGGGTCGCGCATCGCCAGAGCACCAGCCGTCTGCGTAGATCGGGGCTGTTCAGTTGCCCGCGATTCGGCGTGTGCTCTAAACCCGTTCGCCACGTCCGCGGCCCGCTGTCTCTGTGCTTCCGCTTCCCCTATTCAAGTAATTATAATTGCACTCAACACTTTTTATACCAACCTGCCCACTCCACATCAAACACCACAGCACCTTGCTTAATTTACACTCCAACTCTTCATAGTCAGCATTGTTCCACAAAACCAAGTACAACCGTCTTCATTTCAATGTCATTGAGCTTGACATTGGCTTTAAATACACACAAAATCAACTGAAACCATGCAATTCGCTTCTATTTTCTTGACCTGTCCGACGTTCTGCGTTATGATCAGTTTTTCGAATGCATTCAAGAGCCTAGCTGCACCGTTGTGAATCATCACAGTGCCCTGCTTATTATTATCATTGTATAGTACAACATTGTTAGTACGACACTATCAAAAAGGATAAGAGAAACAAATTGAACACATACGACGAATAGAAAACGCGTATCAGTAAAATGATATGGCAAGCAAATCAAACACTCGGTATAACGTTTCTGTCCTGTAAGTTTATTGATTGAAAATTAACCGAGAACATACATATATCGGCAGGATCAGCTGGGACCAGCGTCCATAAAACTTTTTCTTCGACTGCTTCAAGGTACAGTTTTATTCAAAATCTAGTAAGGACTAAATTACAGCAAGTAGAGCAACCATTACAGCAGGAAAGAAACTATGAATCGCTAAAACTGCAAGTCTACAAACTTTGTACTACTGAATTTAGAGAAAAATAAGGCTCTGTTTTAACAATGTTTTAACGATACAACTGCAAACTATACTAAAATTGAGTGAACGGATTTGTCAATAGTGCAAATTCGTAAGGAACGGCCGCTAAAGGGCAGCGACCTATTGATGTGTGCGTTAGTTATATCTGACTGCAGCGAAGATGTCACCCCCTTTGGCATGCGACAAAAGTGCATTGCGCACGGATATATACGTTGCTCGTTTGATGTATCACGACAGTCTGACAGACTTCTGGCGCCATCAAATTATGCATTGTACGAGACAGCGGCACAACTAAATACAGAGTATTCTATGTCTGCTCTTGGTATCAAATGAAATTCAACTATAAACAGAGAGCTGGCTTATTGCTCAGCTGGAGAGACGTTTCTTTGGATTAGAGTATGCCCCCTTGAGCTACATTATTACATTTCCCCATTTGTTCTGCATTGTTTCGCGCTTATTTAAATAATTATACTTTCGAGTCCGGATTTTAAAAGTTGATTAAACTGTTTTAGTAAACTCAGTAACAAAAAGTACTTAACTGCATTTGATGTATACAGTAGGATTTGAATTAATTATCAAAAATATTTTCAGATGTATACTATTATTTATTGCACATATCGATCCTGTATGACACTCATAAATTTTTTGAAATAATTCTGCGACAAATGTCAACCATGAGCCAATCATCAAATGATCATATAATTTAAAGATATAAAACAAAGGACAACATATTTTTTTCTCCTAAGAAGAAAATGATATTCATTTTGGGATCTAAACTTTTGCAATATTTAAGACGCTGTTCTGATAGTTATTTGTGATCATCAACGTTGTTAAAAAAGTTCATACAAATTCTTAGTTTTTTTTTTAACTCCAACATATTGAGCTTCAATTTAGTGGTGCTCCCAGGAGGAAACCTCCTCGTATATATATATCCTTATTTATAGCCTCGCATCTTTTTAATTACTTATTATATAGACAATTTCCATTGATTGTATTGTTCTTAGATGGAATTAAACTAAACAAAAATTCATCTATTCTTAATCACAAGGAAAAGAAATATTAATCTGCAATATAATTGTTTTGTAGGTCTTACACACAATAAGTTTAGTTCATGGAACAGTGAGTATTGCATTATCATTCAATTATGCTATATATCGTTTTGCTGAAACTCTATGTAATTGGGTTAGTGTGATTTGTGAATAATTACGATAATCTCAAATCAATAACCGTACAATAGATAGATATTAAAAGTACACTGAAGAACGAACATTTCTTGACATTTTACAGTTTGATCTAATGCCGCATTCATCAATTATTGTTTCGTATGGGTATGATCTGAGTGTTATTGACTTTAAAATGCGAAACGGACTCTAACAAAAAAGATATACTATACACTAATACAAGAAGCATGAGTGGACAAGAGAAATTCATAATTTAGACAATGTTTGAAAGTTTATGAATAATAATGCGCGGCAATAAGCCGATGTTAAATCAAGCATTTGCATACAACAGTTTGTGGTCGATTTGTATTACAGACGGACAATGGAAGATGATAATGTTTGTGTGTATGTGTCGCGCCATAAATTGGGACGTGTGGTATGCTCAGTGCGAGATTTGCGAAGGAATTATAAAGTCGATTAATCGTTTGTTGCACCTACTGTTCGAAAAGCTCAAATATTGTAAAATCAGTGTAATCAGTGTAAACGAAACTAAACTTTGATGTACTGATTAGGCGCATCAATCCAACCAGTATTTATTATTACCGTCGATTGTACTACTTTCTCATTGTAATGTATAACCACGAAGTCAGACATTGTTTTCGCAATTGGTCTTTTAAAATGGGCCAACAATTTTCATTTGTGATCACTATACGTTGACCCCGACCTTTATCCATCTTGAAATCTTGGAGTCATATAAATTTCGCACGATTTTTACGGAAAAGTGGCTTGCATTGGAACTATGACAATCGGAAGAGCTTGCTGCTGAGCTGGGTCATTTCCTGGATAAAATGCGATCGACGATCCAACTGTAACAAGTCAAAGTTGAACGCTTTTCGATTGGAAACAATATATCGATATAGCAGTATACTATATGAAAGCGAATTTTGTTTGTCGTCGAGACTCAGCGCGCAGTTTGAGTAGCGCTGTTCATTTCCAAAAGAAGATCGATGGTAGATTAGAAAAAACAAGAAAAATAAGGCCGCACGATATAAGAACTGAGCCGCTTTTTCAAGGTGCCAATCACAAAAAGGTGGAATTACGCGTGTCGCGTAACTACATACGTGAGTTATCCAGCGTTTTGCCAGCTGCAGACCACTAACGTGACCTGCTCTTGCCACACCGTACGCAGTGTGTACTATTCGATTTTGCTACACCTCCGGTTTCAACAAAACAAACGGTAGCTTTTCATCAGAAGGAGACGTACTTTACCAATTCATTCAATTCATTTGGTTTACTGATCAAACTACTGATTTTAATATTCAATCAAATCATTTTTTTGATTTAACCAGTGCGTAGATTTGCATAAAAATGATTCTACAAGTTTACAAACAGTAGAATCCTCTTCGCCAAAAATGTTCCGGGATTCTGAACACGAAACAGTGAGAAAAAAGTGCTAGTCATTTGCGAGATAAATGCATTTTTATGCTGAAAAATGCATTCTATCTTTGCAGTCTCTCGTCGTTCTACAATTATATTTTATATTTTTATACTTTTGTCTATATCTGCATGTGCGCGCAGTGACAATAATATTTTACCTTTTAACAAAAGTTTTATGTTTTACCTCTTCGCATTATTACCGCAACAAACAAATTGCCATTATGAAGCTGAGCAATTGCAAACAAACTCAAAAGCATATGTTTGTAAATTAAGAACATTCATAATTCAAATGGAACGAAATTGTTTTCGAAATGAAAACTTAACATGCCGGACTGAACGAAACGAATATAACAAAAAATAACTTTCCAGATTTAGCACATCTTCTTGGCGGATGGGTAATTCCCACCCGCCATGAAAAGATTTACTTTTGCGTCAAGTACGAAAATCAACTATATATATATATATTTGTTTCAATCCATTTGAAGTTATTGGCTAAGTATATAACACATCATTTTGTTCCTACAACAATGTGTAATGGTTCAAGTTCTGCAATTAAATTTGCGAAATTACTCCTAGCAATGCTTGGATGACTTATTTTACTTTTCACGATTTATACTAAGTTTTGCTTTTCGGTAGAGGTTCAAACAGCAATTCACATCTTCAAAAGTAGTTAAGACAAAGTTTATTACATAAACAAAAGCTTTGGAGATACGATCAACTACGTTATAAATAAAACACTAAATTCTTCAAAATTGATACTGGATACTAATATACTTAGCAGGTATCAACCTTTTCCAAACGTTCCAATTTACTGGAATCTGTTTTCAAGCATATAAACTATAAACGCTTCAAAATACAATGTTTCAAAAGTGAAGCGAAAATTTAAAACTTCGAAATTTTGAATTAAACAGAAATCTGAAAGCAAAAGACATCCGTCAACTCTAATAGTCAGTAATATCAAAAACATCTTGAATACGTGACAATATATAGATGTAGTTTTTTTCGAAAAACACATGCTGGTCTCTGCTATTGTTTTTTGATGATACTGGATAAATAGACAGAGGTTTTTAGTATTGCAATCAAGTAAACATGACTTGCGTAACCTTTTAGGAACTAAAAGTTCAAGTTAAACGTACTGTTTTTGTTGTTTATAAATAGACATTACAGTAAATGCATACAGAATACAAACGTAATCATAACTTGCGATGCATTTTGCAGTGCCTTTTTGAACGATTGCGATGAGTAATTGAGCGGAGGAGGGACGTTTCTTTGACGACGAACGTAGAGTATGAAGCTCGACGTAAAAGTCATTTTCAATTAATCGAGATGATATTGCTCATTGGCTGTGATAAGGTCGACCTGGCTATATCGATGGAACGTACTGATGCGGATTCTCGAGGTGCTCTTGGACGTGGCGAGTGATGGCCGTGCATTCCCGTCAACAACTATAGGATACCATGGACTACTTTGTTTCTTCATCGGTTCTCGTTAGCGCATTGGATCGATCATCAAATAAAAAGTCCACCTAATTGACTGAGCGAATCAACAACTTTTCCGTAGGGTAAATCTTTCGACTCTTGAAATTTCACCATCAACATTATTCAAATTCATTTTGTCTTCGCTTGTTGAGCGAGTTTGCAATTTGCCAAATAAAAAAGCATTAATATACTTTTGATATAAAGCCGTTTTGTATATAAGTAAGTATGTCTGGACTTTTTGCTGGATAATTTGCAACACAGCTATGAGTAGGCTTGCATTTCTTGTACGTCTAATGAAGTCTGTGTATAAGACTTAATGAAACTAACTGATTCAAAGCAGTTGCGTCAACGTAGTGACTACCGTGAGAAGAGTGTTTAACACGAGATTACGATGGCCGAACATGCTTTTCGCACTTGCCACGTTTAGATCCGAGCGAAAAACAAACGCTTCAGTTATCACGTGCAAAGTAACACAAAACAGAATTACACTTTTTGTCCATACTCGCGCTAAGAATGCAATAAAGCCATAATGCTTACAATTGACAAGGGCATGAATGCCACTAGTATAGCAAAATATAGTTTGATCGCAGTATCATCATCAATTTTAGCGAGTCCAATCATTTAGTCCAATCACTGCGACATTTTTTAAATCCTTCGCAGATTACTTTAATTTGCCTTTTTAAATTGCTTATTCATTGTCAATAAAATCACTTTGAATGTACGCAAGAAATCGGACAATACAAGTTCCGTTATTTACTGCCCTGAAAAAAGGTCGCCCATTTGGATGTTGCGTCGTTACGCGTGTAAAGTAATTTATGAGACGTATATGTTTGCATTTCATAAATACCGACACTTTTCGGGTTATTTTATATCGAGTGTCCGAAATTTAGCTCACTTGTATTATCATATATAGTGTTTCCTGACACTTGGAATTCCGGAC
Organism: Telenomus remus; assembly: GCA_020615435.1. Lineage (NCBI taxonomy): Eukaryota > Metazoa > Arthropoda > Insecta > Hymenoptera > Scelionidae > Telenomus > Telenomus remus. The sequence goes on along the minus strand of CM036336.1, from coordinate 21,301,207 downwards.
AACATACAATGAAGCAACAACGTTTCGCAAAGTCTTAGCACGCTCAAAACAGGTGCTCAGAAGGACACGGACACATGCTATTAATCACGGACAACAAACAACAACAGAAGCAGCACCGACAAAATCAACGGACAACGAGTGCAAATACGCGGGCAACATTCTGCACAAGGAGAAATGTCATTACATCACAAGTACTATGTGAGTAGTTTTCTCAAAAATACATAATCATATTGATATATCACTCAAATCGTTCTAGATATTATTCAAAAGCACTCGTTTCTGTTCATGTCGTTTTTTGTACATTCTTCGGGTATCTAAATTATATGTCAGACTTATGGCCCATTTTAAGCAACTCCAAGACCTTATTTTGTGTTAGTTCCACATGAAAAGCTTCATTTCGAGCTGCGATACAATTTTCACAATTCCCTTCAGCATACAAAACGCGGGTTACTTGTTCATTTGAATACGAGTGAATGGAATTCTCTCGCATGTAATAAGGAGTGTGTTGCTAACGTTATATTTACTCATCGCTTTTCTCGCGCCATTTATTCAGTGTATACTCAAAACATAGCTCTTCTACATTGACTTGGTGTCAAAAAGCACATTTTCACGTTTTTCCGCGTCTCGCTAAAATAACCGCTTTTCTGAAAATGCCGCGCAAGTCGATTAAGCACTCAAAGAGTATCCGAAAAATTTTTCTTTTCAAATTAAATCCATCTGATATGCTAAGAAATAGATATTCTCTGATTAAGGATTGGACCTAAAGTTTGGTAGGTCTGTAATTCATTTTGTTAGTTTCATTCAGTTAGTTAGGCTTGTAATTCATACAAACCATAAAATTTTTTCCAAAGCTGAAAACTATAATGGAACAATAATTCGTAAAACTTTTGTAAGCGATATTTTTCAATAATATAACGCAAAGTGGGGTGGGAGCTTACAATAAATCTTTTTCTAGCATAAATGTAATTACTTGCATTCTAATTTTGCGAAAAATACGTTCGTCGTAAAAGCTGGCACAAAAGGACGAGGATTTCATCGCGATGGAGATGGATGGGCGAATGAGAACGACGGCGGAAAGGGTGGTTTCGAAATTCGTCGACTGGATCTAGCGGGATTACGGTCGTAAGGCAGCTAATAGGATTACACTCTTGCTACTGGCAACTTTTATCAATTCGAATTTAGGATTTCGCGCCGCGATCGTCCGGAAGACCGCGTTTACTTAAAGAAAAGGTTAAGAAAACTGTCGCAAAATGCATGGAACGCCTATTATTATGATATAACGTTGTCCGGATCTAAAATGAATCCAAATGAAATAATTATTAAGCAATGGTCAATTATTTTTTTAATATTTTTCGAAAATTGACGCTTCAATTCTTATTTGTTGCAATTTTAATTATTTTATTCTGACTAAAATGGGATACTAACGATGCTCATTCATACGGATAAATTTCCGCCTCACATCAACATCTGTAACAACTTCCGTAACTTGTATGTTTGTATGAATATACAACTGTGAGTATGCAGCATGTTTTTAAAGCTGACTTGACTCAAAATGTCAGAGAGCTTTTACTGATGTATACATTTTTTCTATAGAAAACGATAATAACTTTCACCACAATAAGTGAACAAAGTTTGTGACAAATAGAAATTTATTGTTATCTTATAAAATGTAATATATTGCTCTAGTTTTTGTTATACAAGTCATTTAAAATACTAAACGACGTTACATTGTATTGCATGAGTGTATTAAAATTTGATTAGCAAAAATTAATAAATTAGGTAGACGAAAATTGTGTAGAAAGATCTATCCAAGTTAGAAGATGAGGTATTCTGATTCGTATATATCGTAGCGAACAATCTCAGAGGCAACAGCCGTGTGAGTAGTGACTGGCGCACGGTAAAGCTGGGTTTACTGCCAAAACCCACGACCCAGATACCGATCGACCCACCGACACACTACGAACAGCGAACCGTCCCATACTACGCGTACTCACTCTCAAGACTAGACTCGGCCGTATTCAACCCCCTTATTGAGTCTTTGCTATTTCGTACTCCTCTCAATATCGTATCCTAAATTTCGCATCCCTTCTCTCATTACACTTTCTTCCTCATCAACTTTTCTAACAATTTGCATTTCAAATTCATTTTCATTTTCACAACTTTTTGTACTTATATAAGTTTGCGGCATAACAACTAGTACACGTGGAGAGTATGATTTTCGATTCGTCTTGATAATAGCCCAATGGTATGTTGCGCAGAAATAAACAAATATCGATGTCACTAGCTCTATATATTCAACTTTTCTCCGTGAGTAGAATGTATAGTAATAAGAAAACCATTAGTTAATCGCAATGAAATACAAAATTGCTCAACATATGGCTTCAAAAATCAAACTGCGCAAGTTTAATGACACTTTTGCTAATAAAATATTTTGAGCTAATACTCTTACATTCCAGTTATATGTAGGCGTACCGGACGCAGCACACGTAATCTTGAACTTTGCCGCTGCAGCATTACATTTTATGAGAATTGAAGTCCTATAACCTGATGCCATCTTAAAAGCAGTAATATGAATAAACGGATTGTCCCACAAACTTGTAAGGGTTAAGTTTACTGTGACGGCTCACTGCAAATTATTTTTACTGTGTATTGAATAAATCGTTTGAATTTTCATAAAGTCATTTATATCTATCACTCCATTTCTCATTTATCCGTTAGTTAGAATTTTAAATCAGACATTACTACACTAATTTACACTAATGTAAATTTTATATATACTGTTATACTTTCTATTTGATCGAACAATTGTTCATTTATTTATTATTGTTTAAATAGTAACTCACGAAGAAACAGACAGCACGCACACATTTGTTTTTAAGAAAGATGCCTATTGGCAACATTTCCAAATTTCTCACGACTCTCATCATGCCAAGGCGATTCGAGACGTATCTCGCTTTTGAATAACGAATGATAAATACTATCTCGCCTTTTTTTCGCGACAGAAAACTCTAAAAAATCAGCCTAGTTGGTGGACCTTGGGTATACAATAGGCAAATTATACAAAGGATGCATATTGAACCGTCGGTTTTAAACATTCTGTTATCTTAGAGACAAATCGAGATGCTTTAAGGTTAAATAATTGACTTCGACTTTTGCATAAGTGGAACAGTGCATTTAAATTTGTATATGGTTATGTTAAGACATTCACATTGTTCAAATAAAAAGTGATAGGACGTAAATTTGTCATTGAAATAATAATTCATTGAAATAGCGCTACAAATTTCTGATACTAGCTAATTACACTCTGATCACTGAAAAAAGGTATTCGATGCAATGAATCATGTTTTCAGAAATTTTTCACGTTAAATGCTGAGTGACACTGTAACGATTTATTGAAAGTCAATGCGTTTGCAAATGATAATTTATTGTAGTCAGTATGAACAACACGAAAACTCATATCTTCGATGTGTCTCAAAATAAGATGCTGTGACAGTGAATTAGTGGTCGTAAATCTTAGTATGCCGCGTCTGAATGAAAAATGTGTCAAACATGCCGATAAAAATGTTATTCAACTAGTAAGAACCTTTTAAGTGTTAAAATTAAAAGTTACAAGATTGGCATCATAATTTTGTCAACCAGTCCGACTCGAAAGATTTCCGATTAGAAAAGATTAGTTCCACTCGCTTCAATTTTATAATTTACTTTTCACAAATCGTTTGGCCACGAACGAAGGGAACCTATACAGGTTGATCAGCTGCCCGTCAACGGGCGAACAGTCCAATCTAGGGCTCAGACTCGCGAACGTTGGTTGCAAAAAACTTGTGATCCTAAAAACGCGTGTCGTTACTTGTGTTCGGCTGGTCGGTAAAATCATTTAACCGCTTGATTCCAAATCAATCAAAATGATAGACGAAGTTAAGGAACGGGTGAAAACGGCACCCCTGATGACAGCATGCATATAGCTTCTAGCATATAAATATTGATGTTAAATTTCAAGAAAAAAGTCTCGCAGATTTTGTATCACTCATTTGTAATAGTAACGCAAAAATGATGAACAAATTTTAACGTGTAAATAGTATTTAATCGGTTAATCGAATAATATATTGACTCATTACGTATTTAGTTAACCAAGCGTTGAGTACAACTTGAGTATTTAACAAATAGTTGATGGATACGCATTGAAGTTTTCATTTTAGATACGATTCTGCTTTCTAAAGATTTTCTCCAATGCAACTCTAATCTAATCAAACAAGAACGCAAGATCGACAGTTTGTTGCACACTATTGGATGGCTGAAAATGCGCTTCTAAGATTGCAATCGGTTTCGGTTCACTTCTGTTGTAGGCTTAATTGCGTGAGTTTATTAATTAGACTTTTTCGAAGTTTATATATTAATGAAAATAATGCTTGACCTGATTTTGGCATCATATCGAAATTCCGATTCAACAATTTAGCCTAGTGACAATCAAATTAACTTTACTTCAATAACATTTCTCAACGTTTGTTCGTGCAATGCTCGAAATTGAATCGCGAGATCATCAGTTAAAGTTTTTTGGTTAGAAACAATGTGTGCATTAATCTCTTTTCTATCAGATAAAGATATTAGTGAAAAACATGTTCAACTGAGGAACTTGATAACAAAAACCAACAGAAGAACTTTGTGAATCTGGTTTGTGAATTTCGATGATAATTAGATTTGCTGAAACAGCAGGTTATTTTTCTGTTGTACGATATATATCATATATGCCAAGTTAATGAACAGGAGTACCCAGGAAATATTTTGAAAGACAGAACACGACTGCCTCTACGAAAAATTGTACATCTCAAGAGACTAAACTGTACATACACCTAAGCTGTTTCAAAAGCTAAATCGAGAGTTTTTTCAAAAATGATTGCTTGAAAATACATTTTCGCTTATTGCCAAAATTATGCTCACAGGCCAGATTTCCAACCTAGTCGAGTTAAAAATGATCTTGGCTCATCAGCCAAATATTGAATGTGCTTTTTATGCCACAGTTTTATATGAATAATAAATTTACATCGCGGATATAGTTTAACATGCATTATGTCTTTCAACAACTTCATTTGTTTTGGTGGTTTGCTGAGTTTGATCGTTTGCGACTTGAAAAAAGTCGATGAAAGATGGTCAATCAAACGTTCACTTTCAAGCTTCTACCAATTCCTAAGATGTACTGGAAAATTTGGGTCTTGGAAATTTGCCAGATTTGTTCTCGCCATAAGCCACTCGTTTGCTGCCATTTAACACTTTGAACTATAGATATTCATCAATGACATAGCGATTTTCATAAATGGTTGACATTGATGCTAAACCTCAAACTCTTCTAGTCATCAAATTTAAGGCTCAAGTGAGTTTAATTGACTACTGAAAACACATCAGTTTCAAAAATAAACATTTGAAAGACGTGAACGTCCTAGCACAGTCGTAACAAATAAGCTCTCTATAGAAATTTTTTTTTCATTTTTGAGATCCTTCACGTGCGGCGCTAAGCAAGAATCGAGAAATAGCTGCAAAAATTAACCGTATTTTTTATATTAGAAGGTTAAGCAACAATATTATTGTTAACTTTGAATGTTGATATGAGGTCGGAATAATTTAACCCTAAATACTTAAATTTGTATTAACAAACTGAAAATTAGATTTTTCTTGATGCAATTTTCAATTCACACACGAAGATGCGATGAATCGTCTAGCTCGACTGAGGTGGTCTGTCGACAGTCAATTATATGGGCGGCTACATCTTCATAGGCGCCGTTTCGCAAGCAAAGAAATTATTATTTTGTCTGTCCTCGTCCAATGTTTCCTTACTCCTTTTCAACGAAGAGAAACGTGCTACAAATAAAAGAAACTGTGAGGTTGTTTTTACTATTTTATCGTGATAAGCAAGTTTGAATCAAATGTCTTGGAGACATGCAAAGACAAGTATACTATAAAATCGTTTTAGAAAATTGAACAAACTCTTGTAAAGAATGATAAAATTTTTTGGCTCAGTTTTTTCACTGGAGTTCTTTCATTACATTATAATATAATGCAAGAAATTATACTGTCGTCTCAATTATTACATCAATACTAGAATATGAAGGGGACAAATCTTTTCCCGGACAGTCTTCTGTACCCCAAATCATTTTTTCCAAGTATTTTTGAAAAAAAAGTTTTTTATAAGAAAAATGTACCCATCAGACTTTCGAAAAATTTCCACCTTTGTATGGGTTCTGTAATTTCTAAGTTAGTTTACTTCGTTTGTTCCAGTTTAACATTAATCTAATGTTATGCACAAAACTGATTAATCAATGGATAGTTTCAAGATACTTGCATACAATCCTAAATTTTGAATATAAATTGAACGATCGGTTAAATATAGTTATGTCGCAACATTGTAACATCTTTCTCAAAGGGTTAAACTCGTTTGCGTACCTTTTTGGTAAAAAAACTTCACTAATCACAATAATCGATATATATAGAATCGACAGGAAAAATTTTGATCCGAGTCAGTTACCTATATGTCAGAATATTACACAAGATGGTGTCATTTGTCTGCCAAAAAAGTTAAAAAAGTTATATGCAAGCAAACGAGTTTTGAGAACGTTTCTTCTCGTGAAGCACCCATGTCTTTTACAGGGTAAAAACACTTTGCAGAAAAAAGGATCATTTATCAAGTAGAATAAAATTGAAAAAAAAAAATTTTCCGAGCATTTAAATTTTTCACTTTATCACTTTAAGTCAGTAAAGTCTCTCTTCCACTCTTAATCAATGTCTTCGACATTGATTAATAATAAATAGTAGAAAGGGCGTGTGGAATACGTTTGGAGTCCATGGAATTGTATAAAATATTCACGTGGCTTAAATAAATTTTGAAGCGCAAATCTAATTAGTTTTGTTTGAACTATCGCGATTTGATGCTAGTGCAAAATAAAGGTGTTGAAAATTTGTTGATTTCGGAATTGTTGCACGTATTGGTACTTAGAAAAGAGCTTTCGCTAAAATCCACAATCGTTAATGAATTTTGAGTGTTATGGCTCAATATGCGATAATAGTATGAGATAGAAAGGAGATGGGAAGAAGAAGGAGTGTAGTGGATCGGATTTAAAATATTTTTAAACGAACGAGTTAGAATCACGCCTGCGGCAAGGTGCAAACTACGACCTCCCACGTGTTTTCGATCGAGCCCAGCGAAGTATGAAAAAAAAGTCTTGAATCCTCGTCAATGTCATGCGTGGACTGTAACCGGAGGTTAATGAAAATGTTACTGTCGGCGAGATTTTATACTTTCGCTCTAACAGGTGTTGCATATACACGCACCAAACTCTTTTCAATCAAACCAGCGTCGTAATTGCGACGATCGTGTAAAAAGTCCAAGTTTAATTAAACGACGTTTCAAGTGATTAATTTGCCAGAATATTGCGCCCGGGGTGCAAGAAGATTTATCTTACGTTATAATTTAGCGATAAGTCAGCGGAAGAAATGACTCGTTTAAGTTCGTGTTTTGGCCAACTTTTGAATTAAGTTTCACTGTTTAATGTATTCAGTTCACAGTGGTTTTCACATTGAAAAAACTAAATAACAAAAAATTACGACAAATTACACAGTATATATAAATATATATCAACTAAAACTAAACTTGTCTTTGTTCCAAATTTTGCATTTAATTTCCATTTCACGTTGACCCTCCAAAATCGATTTTAGTTAAACCTTCAAAAATGTTTTGGATAATTCAAAGAATTCAAAAATGTCCTCAGTCATTTCTTTCATTCCTGTATATGGAAACTCAGTTTTGTTATCTTTGTTATTATCCTTCAATTTTTTAACGACGGTGAAGATCGCACATTGCAATGAGAGCATCGATATTATGGGACAAAACTGTGAACTGCTTCACAAGGCATTTGCTGTCATGCTAATTGAAGTATCCATATAGAAAGCAGTGCATACAATTTTTCTGTATAATTTTTACCTCCGCTTTAGCACAATGGTCATTGTACTCTACTTTGTGAACCTCGAACTTTACCAATTAGCAGGTACTTCAAAATTGAAATCCTATCAAGATAACAGAACTAATAAGGAGTATGCAAATTTGAACCGAGCGTTCTATAGATATAGAGTCCCCCAAAGTAAGAGTAACACAAAAATGCAAAGTTAGATTTGGACCCTTTGAAATAGAGAAATGAAAAATAATATTTTAAGTTGATGTTTTGAGGTGATAAGTAAGCCTCTTGAACATAAAACTTAAGTGTAAAGATGAATCTTTATTATCCAACATGAACAAAAATAAATGATTTGTCTCATAAATAATAAATTAAAAATCAACAAACCCTTGACGACAAACGCAAACAGTCTAAGTAGTTGGCGGAAAAAGAAGGAACACATTATTATCAGTATACAAGCAAACATAATCTTTACGTGCTTTATGAACATTTTCAAAAAGTGTAATGCAGTCTACAGCGAAGGTTCCTTCGTGTCTAGAATAAATTCAAAATTCAGTTGTACAGAAAACGAGCTGACGACAAGATCAAACAACATTTTTGCGTCGATCATTCAAGATAATTTGATTGTGGCATCAATTTATGCATGTCGTGAATATCTTTAACGTAATTTTCAGAGTTAGTCTAGATACAATTGTCTCACAATCTTCACTGATAAACGTTTCGCAGTTTTGTTTTTTGATTTTCCACTTAAAAAAGCAAAAAAATGATGAACAGCGTGATGTTGAAATAGTATTATTAATATTAATTTAAGATCCGCCTTTTCATTTTACGGAAAAAGAGATAAATAGTGCATAATAACAAAAGGTCATTAAGCGCTGAAAGCGAGACGTGCGGCGCGTTTTAGCCCTTTACTTAAAAGTCTTTTCACTTCGCGCTAATATTAGCATTCCGTTGAAAGATAAGCGTGTAAGATGTGCAAAAAAGTGAACATATAGGCGGTGAAAAATTCGGCAAGTCTTTGCACGAGTGAGTCACGAGGGACGCGCGGATAATTTCGAGCCGCCGCGTCTTGAGAATATCCAGACTGCGTGACTGGCGCATTATAGCTTCTTTTACCAACATATATATATTATCAACAAGCGTAAAATGGCTGATTAAGGGTGCTCGACATCTGTGCGCACGTGCGTGAACACGTACATTTGTGTACTTATCATCAAACCTAGATAGATGACAACCAATATGCATAAAGGTGTATATATATCAACGCGTGCTCCACTTTATTCTTCTCGTCGTAAAATTCATATCAAAAATACATTCAATACATTTTTTACATATTAAAAACTACAGTAAGTTTATATATTTCAGAAAAAGTTTCCAATCATGAACGTTAGTTTACGATACTCGAAGATATTTGACAACACTTGGAAAATCCAATGATGGAAATCATCAGTGACATTTGATTTTTGTGTCAAAACGTGAACAGCAACTAAAAGTAGGGCACCAAAAAATTCTTACCATGAAATTTTCAAAACATCTTAAGAGAAAAATTGTGTATATCTGAGTGGCTGTCAGTCCGAACAGTTCGCCATCATTATCATATCGAAATGCGTGATGCTAAATTTATATCGTCAACTATTTCAAACGCGGTTGCTGGTTCGGTTTCAAAATATATCAAAGTCCTCGATATATTAGTCATATCTTATCGTAGAATTGCTAATGCCCACTTCAGATGTATCGCGTATATTTATTTATTAATTTTTGAGCAAATCGTTTACTTTTTATTCGCATTTCGTAGCGTTCAAAATCTTTGTTTGCAATTTTGTCCATAACACAGTGTTATAAGCATTTATATATTATTTTACTGAACATACTTGCGTTCTCCCACACTGTAAAGGAAATCATTATTGTAGAATTCGTACGTATAGAGAGTTCGTTAATACCGCAATCACTATGTGTAATTGTGTCGTTAAATGCTTGATGTTTTAAAGTTAATTTATTGAATTGCTTTTTTGTTTAGTAAACAAGCTCCGAGATTGTATTATATGCTAACATCGTTGGCCAAGCAATGAACATAGTTGGAGTGTAATTGTTTTCTAGTTGTAGTACCTATACTTCCATTGTTAATATCCTATATATAGGGTTCTATATTGTTACGTACTTATTTCGGTAGCTGACTCTTGAAAGTATTTTTCAACCACTTAATTTTCAAGTTGAATTAATTGTTTGTTTCACTATTTGATCTTTTTTAAAGCAATTTCACCTTTTATACTATCAGGTAATAATTTCTGCTGTCGAGATTTTTTTGTGAGTAAAATGTGAAAGAATATTTACAGCCTTTTAAGTGTTAGCGAAATTTTTGAAAATGAAAAGATTCTTAAAAAGATAAAACATCTTTGGGGGACAGTATATGCACTCTTGCGCTTTTTGAAGAAACCCACGTGTGTTGCGTCACTTCTTTAAGGTCATAAAAATTGCGAAGCAAAAGAATGAAAATATATAGGACATGTGAATTGAATTTTGGTGAAAAAATAGGTATAATTATTGTTGAATTTGAACGTGCAGTTGATTTGATGTAATTGTTTTCTCGCGAATCAGTTAAAATAAGATGTGCGCTGAGCTTTGTAGCAGACGGATCGAAGAAAGATGGAGCGCGTGCAACCCCTTTACTGTCATATGATTCGAAAAAGTGCGTCTGACCGCGACGATCTTGTCGCAAGAATCTTGCTTGTTGTGTGTATTTTCGAACGATCTGACGAGAGCGCTTTGCCGGTCCACGATCCACGTGCGAGACTGTGTATGCGCGCGCGTGTTCCACACCGAAGCCCTATACATCTTGGCTCGACAGAGTCTTTCGCTCAGTTCAGCGATGGTCATTCGGCTGCAACGTCCGCTCATTCGACCACGCGTTTCTACCGGCTCGCAATGCATCGCTCCAACTTTTCAACACACCCTCTAAGTTCGCTCAGCAACCAATATTTTTGCAAATTTTGTGCAACAATATTTTGTGACCTGTGCCAGCTGCTCAGCAAGTGAAACGAACATGCGCGACTTGTGTTTTGTGTAATTCGCTTGTCTTTTGATAATACAACCCCGAAGGTAATTAGACTTATCAACTCAAGTTATTTGACCAATAACATTGAAACTCGATTTGTTGAATGCATATTCTACTTTATTTTCTATTCAAAATTCGGCTCCTCCATCAACGATTCAAAATCTATAACACAACACCGAATTTAGGACTTTTTATAGCACTTTTGCTAGATAATTTCTATTAATTGAAAATGCAATTATTTAATAATCCGTTCAGACGGACGTTGCAATGTTGTGACATTTGCGGATTTCATTTGCAAAATGTTGCTGAGGAAAAAGTTATATGCAAACATTTAACATGACAAGTGGATGTTTTTTAATGAAAAGTTGTATTTCTTCAAAAAATTTAAAAATCTTCGGTTTATATACGAGCATGAATTTTTCACTCAAACTCGTGAAATCATATTTCTTACAAACTCTTTCAAACAAAATGACATCGCGTAGCTTCTTCAATGTATTTGTTAGTCTGCAATTGGAAGCCAGAGTGAAGGGGTCAAGTTTATGTTAAATTTGCAAAATTGTGTTTTCACAATAAACCAAATCTAAACTGCAAATGGAAACGATATGGAATGATTGAAATGACAGAGGTGCCGAAAATTGTACATGTCAATTTGAGTGGATTAGGCAACTAGCACGACCAATGGAAAGGTCGCGATCGGTTTGAAGAAAGAATGGTACTAATTGGATAATGATTAATTGATAAAATCGGCCCACGTCAAATCGAGTTTCTACAGCTGCTTTGCATTTCAAATGAAGTGCACAGAGCATTAATTAATTGATGAAATTTTTGATGAAAAGTTGAAAATTCATTTCAATAAATTGTATTCAATATTCAATTGCGGTGAGTTCTGTCACGCCAACCGGTTCATTAATTTCTTACAGTAGCATGCTCGCGAAAAATTCATCGTCCATGATGCACACTCGTTAGTGTGTCTCAAAAAAAAAACAGAATTTGTCCTATTACGTTTGTACTGCGATTAGATTTAATTAACCAACGTGTGATATAATTGAAGTGATATACAATGTTTGCAACCTTGTCTTATCACTTTTCATTTCGTTACATTCAACTTTCGCATTTTTCTCTCTTCATCCCGCTCTTAATCGTTCCATTCATTTCATTTCTCGTCTCTAAAAATAGCTCTATAATTCAATCGCACATTCTATCAGAATACACTTTAATAACCTACTATTTCGCTGGCAGGGACATTATTATTGTCATTTTAACTCATAGATGGCAATAATATTCGTCATAATTGTCTTTTTTTTTTTCAACCAAACTTTCAGCCATCCTATTTCGGATAGAACTCGTCTATTTTTACATCACGCACGAAACAGTTTCAAAACTGACACCCGATTTCTGTTTTCTGATACGTTTAGAAACTTTGACAATTTATTCTGGAAGAAATATTGTACAGTTAAGATCATGAATAATTGAATGAAAAATCGTGTTATTGCCCGTGTAAAAAGTTGACATATTCGATTTGTAATGTATTCAACTCGACCTTCACCGGTATCGTTTATTCTTTCTTTTTGGTTCGTTGACATGTCAACATTTGACAGTATTTATGAATATATTCAACTGAGCTCTAAACACCGCTATGATTTACAGAAGCAGTTATTTTCTGACATTGAATATCAATAAGATAACATTATAGATCCGATCTAATGATAAAATAACTAGTATACCAAGATTCTTTTTGCTATGAGCAAAAAAGATCAATTTCATAATTAATAACTTCAGAAATGAGGAGATTTTCTGAACCATTAAAGTACCGTTTGATGCTTTGATGAATGAAAGAATTGGACAAATCGTGGGTTAGCGAGCAAATGTAATCATTATACTATACAAAAGCACGTGGTCGTACTGAGCATGCCGGTAAAGTTCATCGAGTTATATTCGCACCTGCGCGTAACAGGATAAGTAAGTGAAACGTCAGTATACAGCAATGCTTATAATCAACAAATCCAATCTTGAGATTACATGTCATTTTTATCATCTCATAATCTCTAATAATCTCTAAAATCATGATTTCTTGAAATAATTAACAAAAAGCAGCACATTCTCATCGCAATGTTATTCAGAAATTAATTGGAATGGTTTTTTCGTTCAAACTTTCAAACAAGAGTTTTCTTGAATTATTATATTTTCACTTGCATTGGACTGATAGCTTGATTCTTACCATGTTACTGGATTAGATGCAAATCCGTTTCAATGATTTATGCGGCTCAACTTGTCTATCAATTAACACTCATCGATGCACATAATCGAACGCGTTTGTATCTTACTCGGATGGCAATATGACTCTATGTTTGAATTTTTTGCTCTCCAGTTCATCGAACAACCGAATATTTCTATTGTTCCATGAAAACTTTGAAAACTGCACTGGTTATAAACTATACTATTCACTTTATAAAGTGAATAGTAAAATCTTGAAAGCACGCCAAAAATTGACGCACATTGCTAGGGTTGCACAGAGACGTTGTTGTTTCGTGTAGCAATTCATGCATGTTATTAATTTCATGCAATTATACTCCAGTCACCGAATCAGCTATTGTTGAATCAATAAGTAATTATATACGTTCAAAACATGATGCTAGAATAGAATAATAGAATAGAAAACATCAAACTATTGTTGCCTAAAAGTTTATTCGAGTGAAAGAGATTTTTAGTGGAGAAGGGCAGTATGAAGATAGAGCAGTAGAAAAAAAAAGTTGCTAGCTTTTTGTTGTTTGATTTTGTTTACAATGTTTTAATTGTCGTAGTCGGGAGGATGTGTGGGCCGCGATGAATGGGAAAAGGCGCGACGCAATCGAGGAAATATACATTTACTGATAAGACCGAGCGGTCTGTCAGACTATGAAAAGTGACTTGAAAAATGTAAATCGGCTTAACCTTGCGCACAGTTTCTTTCAGAGTCTGTGATAAATGTAGTTTGAACGTGAAATACACAAACACATATACCCTGAGTCTCGTGCAAATTTCGTTGACGGCATTTCACCACCGGTCTTTATCATTTTCAAATAATCGTTTACGCCTTTGGACCCGAGAACAAATTTTCTTGCGCCAAGTCAGACTCAGGAACACGCACGCGCGACAGTTAAGTCAACACTGTGGGTTATTTTAAGTTCTACTTTATTTCAAGTCCTGTGTATTACGTTAACCCATATTTCTTGCGGTCCGGACGCGTCGCGTACGAATGATCTCATGTAGTCTGCACTTTTTGCAATTTCCAACACTTGTACAAATAAAATTACTTTCCAAGTAATTAGCAACCAACTTGGCGGATGTCATAAATTGTCATTTTACAGTGAAAGTAAAGATTATTTTTTTTATTCCACTTTAAGTAGATTTCTATTTCTAATGGGATTTCCGTTTCCTGATTTCAAATCAATGCAACTATATATGCATTTCATACAACAATTATTCTCTTTATTATTATTGTGTTGATTGCTTTTCACTCGACTGCATCATTTTACTAACATGAAATGAAAAATACTTGGCATATGTAAAGTATAAGTTCTCATAAAATATCAACCTGGCTGAGTTTTGTTTGATCGTCCGAAAATGAAGTATCTCTGAGACAGTAAATCTCATTTTTTCTCTTAGAGTAAGCAAGGGCGAGATCATGAAACACGCATATTAGCTTTGGCGCTCTTGTATTTACGTTTCTTGACGTTTATTGATACGCCGACTAAATGCGAGCATATTTCCGTACAATCCAAAGCAAAACTGATAGCAAATTAACGTTGAGACACTGCCAATGAATATAAGCCAAACATAACGATGTCATGTACATTTTCACGCGAGATAAGCTCTAAGATGTTGTCGATTCCGCGGATTCGTGTCAAGGATGTTCATTAAGTCATTCGCCAGTCGAAATCATTTCCAGTTAGTCGGTTCCGGTCAAACCGGCTGATATCCACGGTCCTAAGAGATCATTTATTTATTGTGCATTCAAATGTTATTTCTATATCAACAATTTAAAGCTGTCTGTTTTCTCACAATTCGTCTCTTCGTTTAATTCTTGAATCAAACTTAATTTATATAGTTTGTTGTTGCTGCTGCTGTAGCTTTCGACGACTGAAATCAAGCTCGAAAAATAATAAGCAGGAAGAATATGTAGAGTTTAAAATATTAGAACGGAAAAGGAAATCATGAAATGAGAAAATGTTTTTTTAAACAGACCTAATGAACCAATTTTCACATTTGACTAATGATAACGCACCATATCCCAGAGAAATATTTTCTTTGGACTGGGGACAAGCCGTCTACTTGGAGTGAGTGCTATAAGCACTTTGCATGCCCTCGCGACGGATTCTCGTCGTTCTACTAAATAAGCGGTTAAACTCTGACTCGTGAGCTTATAACTTAAACTTTCAATCTTTACCTGTCTCTGAGAAACAAGCTTCAGGTCGTCACAATTCATCTAGCCGCTTTTGTGAATGACGAAACAATCCCTTATAACGTTGAACAATTTCAAAACAAATGCTATAGTGTTAACTTTCTGAAATAATGTTGCTGTTTAAAATAAGGGTAGAATAATGATTCTCATAAGAATGAGGAGGGAAAAGTTGTTTGAGAAAAAAAGCTAATTGAGCAACCGTTTTGGATTGATGTTGAAAGCAAAGTTGATGTGTATGCATATCATACAGAATGAATCGCTGAAATGAAGTGTGTTTGCAGTTCTGTTAGATTGTTCTGGTAGCAAAAATGTGATAAAGAAAATGATTGAAGCTTTGATAGGGTGTAGCTGCACACTAGCACTAACGAGGACCATCCAAACTAAATTTAATTAGAGTCTGATCAGGCCGTGCGCGCCACAGCTATACGACTAGATATCTGATTAAACTTTGCTCTTGAAGTTGTGTCTGTGTCAACCCGCATATAAAAAAATAGTGTTTGTTTTTGTCACTTCTAAATGAGCTCAAAAAAAATATCGTCCTGGGTGATAGAAGTGCTGCACGTCGTCTGATGGATATTTATGATTTTGGCGACACAGTTTTGTCACGAGAGCGTGTTCATCTCAATTGGTCCAAGTGATGGTTGCCTGTCTTGTGCGAACGACGTCGCATTTTGTTTTGATAAGTGACCGATCGCATTGCGGTTGCAATTGCAATACTCTTATAATGTTTCATTTTGATCGAATTGTCGAGAGTGAAGTGTTGATGATTGAAAAAAAGTAGAGTATCGTTGTAAAGTTGATTTGTTCTAAGCACGGTCATCTAGATAAAGGTCTGTCAGAGTAGAAAGTTAATCAATTTCTTTGGCCTAGCTGCTCGTGTCTGGGGCAGCTGCTAAAAAAAGAAGATAAGAGCTGAAAATTTAATTAAGATTGAAAGAAAGTTTGTTGATACGGAGGATTGTGTTGAGCTGCTGATGGTGAGTCAAAATGTTGAGTTGAAGGTTTTAAGTTTAGGATATAGTGAAATGAGCAGAGTGCAAAATTGGAGAATGCGCGGGATTGTTGTTTTGTTGGGAGAGGCGAGCGAAGAAGCGATGTGTAAAAGGACGTGGAAAAGTGAATTGAGACTTGTGAATTTGGTTCGTTAGGATGTGAAACACGCGACGTGGCCGTCTTGGGTGAAACACAAGGCTTGGGAATCATGCGTGACTCGACTCGTATTGCAGTTACGCATGCACACGTTAATTCGCGAATTAATACACGTAGCGCAAAGGAGCGTCTGCTCACAGACACAAACGAGCGAATAAATCGGCCGCGGCGTGTGACAACGCGCTACCGATACGATGCTTCTTATTACAATCTATCTGAATGGCTATCCTTGTCGCAAACGACGTGAGCGCTCATTGTGATAAGAGCTGTAAGCGAGTGCATGTCGAGCGCGCCCACACTTTCTAGACGCACTTATTTTGAGCACTGTGGGCTGTAGGTAAAAACGCATCGCGGGGTGATTTGACCACACCCAGCATACCCGCGCTCATATATCTCGTATAGTTTTAGACCAACGACGATATACAGCTCTAAATCGTGGAGGTGTTCTCGCGACGCTTTAAAGGCGTGTCCGATTTCGCCCCGACACTCGCAACCACGATTCGAAATCATTTTTCATTTCGCATGCTCGTAAACATGACTCCGCCGCGATCGCCAGATTTGCCAAACTCACAGAGACGTGTCGTCGTGGGCTTACCGCAGGGTTAACGCGACAAATAAATGAGTCTCTAAAGCTCCTCTCTCCCAAACTTTGTATTCTACCATTATTCTTCTTTTTTCTTATAGATAACAAGTCAACTTGTTCTTCCTGCTTTTGTTAATATTATACGCATTAAAAGTCCGTTACAATAGACGAGGCGGACGTGAGGATTAAATTCAAATTGGCAAAGTCTTGTTAGAGCAAAGGAATTTCGGCTGCGCTAAACTTAGCTAGGTTGGAATAGGTCAACAAAATCTTTTTTCATCAACGCGATTTCTTTTTTTGTTTGTTTTTTTTTTTTTTTCATAAAAAAACTCATCAACATTCAGATTTAGCAAACAAATATTTCCAAGTTGACTCTCAATGAATTTTCGAATGTTCTGCTTTATGATTGATAAAGTCTGATGATAATGTTAAAATGGCAAATGAGTTCAAACACTCTGGTTTCATAATATTCGAAATGATGAATTGTACAAGTAAGAAATCTTTGGAATATAAAGCTCGATGTCAGAAACGAGTCGAGTAAACATTAATTGAGCCGCTAATTAAATGTCTGTCGGACGCGCGTGGACACGCCGGTCAACTTATGCAACGACAATCTAGACAGCACTTTCGTATACGCTATAGAGTTTACAACATCTGACGAAGTATATAAAGTAGCATGTTTCAACAAATATTAGCATAAATTGTCGACTTGTCTTTTGAAAAGATGCCGCTCATCTTCCAATTACTCAGTGCTCTTTATAAACTGTCTTTAAAAACTCAGAGCGACATCGAAACTCTCAACGTAATAGAGTCGTAGCAAGTGAAGCACGTGCCAAACCGGTATACATTGTCATTCACATCTTTGACTTGCTCATCAGACATCCAGGCATCTCTGACCGACACACAACATTGTTTCAATTATTTCAACGTAACAAATATGACGTACTATTCAATCAGATACCTACATAATGATATATAAAAAATGATGTAAAAGCAATTCAATGGATTGTCCGAGTTGGTTTATTTTAAAGCGGGTGGCATGTCACAGCTGATGTGGTTTGCAACATCTATCCAGTTCTTTTTGTGTGCGTTTCTCTGGTAGTTCGCGCAATTTGCCAATTTCATGCGCACTTCACGATTAGTAATTGAAAATAGAACACGTGACAAGGCAGTCATTGTTCGCGGCGCATGACAATAGAATCAGATGTTTTGTCAGGTATATAATAGAGCGTGTGGCCCATACGCTAATGAAAGGGTTGCACACCTCTGAATGCATCGATGCGTCGCTCAGGGGCGCTCGCGCGTCTTTCACATTTCGATGACAGTTAGATTATTTACATTTCTTGCATTACGTAGCGTTGCTTTTGACGCCGCCAAATACATGCTAATCAATTTCTCGCGCTTAAACCAACGCTTTTATGCGTGATTACAAATTCGTCAAACTAACTGTTATTCCCTCTTCACTTTTCTAAGAACTATTTTCAATTTGCGAAATTCACTCTGCTGATCGTATTCCATTTAGAGTAGTGAAAACAAATTATACGCAACGTTTGTTATTTTATTTGTCAAGCAAATTATCCGGCCTGTTAGAAGTTCAAATGTTAATTGTCAAAATTAATTTACATACCAAATAACAAGAGATATTGGCTATACACTTAATAATATTTTAACGTTTATGTACAGCGCACACAAGTTGTTCATGGTGCATAGTACAAATTAATTATCGAGAATCGAAAAAAATATGATCGTATTACTTAATTAAGAAATGAGGAAGTCGCCATATAAGGCACGACAAGAGTTATAGATAATACAATTTATTGTGTGGATTGAACGAACGCAAGATAAAACCAGCTTTTGATATCTTTCTTTCTTCCGAATAAAATCTTGCAGTGGAACTCAAAAATGTTACATTCTTGGCGCGGCGATTCGACTTTGCCATTGACATTTCTTTCAGAACAAGGTAATGAAATAGTTTTTCGATGCAAGAATTTTTTAATTGTTTCCGCACCAAGTTCACCGTTGCGGCAACGGTCTTTAGCACGGCCGCAACACCGTCAACCGTAAACCCACTAACTACTTTTACGTCTCATGAAAACGTACGAAGAAGAGATTAATTTTCAAAAGACCTGTCAAATGCAACTTTCGAATCCAATAAATGCAGTCATTATCGATATGAATTTCGAAGGCAAAATAATGTTCATGCTCAATTATCATCAGTTTTCATCTTTCGGTCATAACAATCATAGTAAACTTGTCATTAAGCTCTCAGCCGAGCTGAGGTATGAGTTTTAAAATGATCAAGAAAACATTATCTCCTTGTCATGATATCGCGCTTGAATCTTGCCAACACACAATTTTATGTCTATAACAGCACTCGTAAAAAAGTGTAACGCTATGCAATATCAATTTGCATCCGTTCTTCAATCCTCATATAGCAGATTTTACAATAACAAGTCATATTTACTTCAACTCTACTGCGCATAACTCAACATCCAAAATAAATATTCATCAATATATTTGCAAACTATCAAAATTAGTTCAATTTAATTAATCTGATAGGATTTAAATGTAATATTTAAATGTCCAACTAATAGGTAAAAAATTATGAGCAAAAATTTGTATCTACTATTTCATTTTGCTTCTATAAAAGCGGCAACTCAGTCTCATTTTCTGCGCATCTTATAACGAAGCGTAATGACTAAAATATTTGCACTACAAGTACGAGCGCAATTAATTATCTGATTAAAGTGTCAGGTCAAAAAAATCTAGCGTAAATAATTAATGCATGTATGGGGTTTCGCAATTATTGTCTTGATTGAATTGACGAAAAAAAAGAACAATTGTTTCATTTGAATGGACTAACTCTTTTTTGTATAGAAACAAAAAGATTTTTCCATTACGTTTAAAGTGGTATTTCTAGTTGCTCGAATACGCACAAATTTCACTTATCCTATATAGTACATACGGGTTTAGAGTGTGTATATACAACAGAGTGTGATCAACGTTGAAACATTGGATGTTTAGATGCCGGTACACGATTTCAAATTCCGCGAGATGCGAATTTCCATTGCTTTGTCGGTTGCAAGCGTGAAATAAGAGACACTCGGAATGATACACACGCACCATTCGCAATGACCGAACAGAAACAAATCAAAATCATTTCGATTTAGGCTTTTATAACAAATAAAATTTCAATACTTGGCATATAACATACCATAGAGAGCCTTTTAGTTTTACCCTCTGAAAAATAGAATTGATCAAAATACTCACGATAGTGTAGATGGTTGTTATAAATAATTGTAGGCCTACCTGAAACAAATAAAAGTTGTTTATTTAAAATATTGTTATAACGAAGCGATAAATAGATGATCAAAGATTTTCATTTTGATTGCTTGGTGATAAATAGATATTTGGTGATTGGTTGAATCGTATTAATAAATAATCACATTACTTTGAAACGCGATGGAGTAGCACATTGTAGATAAGTGGATTACTTTGAAATTTGATATGCGACAATCAAATAAATTTCACAGATGAAACGGCGCATACATTTTGGTGTAACGCGTTTCAACTGTCAAATGTGTTGCGGAATCTTTGATCGCGCAATAAGCATTCAAATATATCAATTTGTTTTTATTTACTTTTGGACTTAATGGAGAGCGAATTGAATATGACAGTAAGAAACCGCCGCAAGAAGCTCTATACTGTTGAGACAAAAAGGAGAGCCTTTTGCATGTTTCGTGAAATGTGTTATTTGCAAAAATGAAACAATCTTGTGGCCGCGAAAGAGAACACCGCTGTAAAACGAAATGAAAATAAGAAGTAGCGAGATCAGATAGCGTTTGGGCAAAACGTGCTAGCGACAAGTTTTTTGCATTATAATCTTCTAGCGCTATGCAAGAGAGTGGCGAGTTGGATCTGATATCCAATTTTCTCGCGAACGTGAAAATCGCAGTGTTGGTGGATGTTTGCAAAGTGTATTTCTGGCTGTAAGCCGTTCGAACAAGTCTCGCGAACAGTGATGTGAAGAAAAAGCCGGCGGGTTTGTTAGGTCTTCAAAATGTTTACCAGGTGCGAACAAAATGTGAGATATGTTGGTTGCATCTCACTCAAGTCCGCGTGTAATCTATGAGGTCGTTCATCTACGTGCTTTGCTATTTAATGTCGTATAAATATAACATTGAGCGTCGGCGCGACTACTGATCGTCACTTGATCATCAAGTTGTCTAGACCGACTCAAATGCATCTCATTCAATATCAAAACGAAATCGCGAATGTGTCTTCCTTCAAATTAAATTTGAGTCGTACGAAGAAAATACATTTTTGATAGACAATGATTGTGGCGTTCATTGTTACACGCGTATAAAAAAGGAATCAACTCAAGTATGAAATGAAATCACGTGACAAAAGGCATGTCAAGCAAACAAGCCGAAAAATCGAGACATATAAGCAGCCACATAAGTGTATTAGTGGACATAATCCGTTGAGAAAAAGGAGAAAATTAGCCGCGCTACAATGCGTTATGCATCGAGTAACCAATACGAAAAGGGTGCGTGCAAGTCACATCATGCATAAGTCTTCGTTTAATGATAATATCTCAATTTTATTTAGCTATAGCTATATATACCACAAGTACAGGTTAAAAGGGATTTAAACTTCGCAACTCAGACGTTCCCCTTTAGTTTTTTTTTATATTTTTAGAATTCAAATGAAACTTATATGTATTTCCATTATTCCTCTTTTAGCACCAAGACAAATTCCTACGATACAAGTTACATTTACCATCTGTTTATCGACGGCGATTTTGTTTTCAGCAATGATTGTTCAATCTCCTTAAATTGAGTCGCGTAACAGGAAACCGCACTTGTTTGAGTAAGCATCCGTTGCCCGATTTATTGATGCGTTCATATTTATTTAGTGAATCATGGAATAGATAAATAAACCAAGCGAAATAAAAAAACGTGTGACATAGATAAACAAACGCGTCAAACAAATGCGCGAACGAAAAATCGGTTCTCGTATATGTTTTGAACCGGTTTGAAAAAAAAAACGATTCTCAAGTGCGATAAATTCAACCGATCAATTTATCTCTCCCCCGAGTCGCTTCAGGTAACGAAATAATAATTACGAAATCATTTTGTCAAAATGAAATAAAAATTGCAATCATTTTTTTTCACTTGTATACTATCGGTCAAATTATAGGTTTCTCTCTGAAAATAAATGTGACAATTCTTGATTCTGAATCAATTATCAATGTTCGTGTCTCTAACTTTCGTAACAAAAGACTTTAGAATATAAGATTCAAGCGCTATGTTAAAATAAACGAAACATTTGGAAATAGAGAAAAATAACTGACTGAAATAGAAGCGCTGCGAAAATATTGTGAGCAACAGAAATGAAAGCAAGACTGTGGAAAGCAGCAAGGAACAAAAAGAATAGGGACACGTACAAGAAGAAAAAGAAGAAAAGAAGAAGAAGAAACAGGAGACAAAGAAGAAAGTGACAACAGTCGCTGATGATTTGCTTTTTACCTCTTTTGTTTCATTATCTAAAAACAAAAATTATTCAAGCTCTTACACTAAAATACTTAGGACCAGAAGAGAAGCGAAAATTTGTTCTGCAAAATAAGCCTACGTTTATGACAAAAAAGACGTGATAATTATAAATAGCGTTAAGCTTTACTTAAGTAAAGTAAATTTACGATTCTTAAGAAAATTTATTTTTTGTTGAACATTATTTTTTTATCGAAATGGAATGATAGGAAATAAAAAAGTCTAAGATCATAACAATTTAAGTGTTGACTATAAGAGTTATATGTATTTGATAGGATCTATGACTTAAAGTTTAAAAAAGTTGAATTTATGTTTTTAGCTTGGAAGTGAGGAATGAAGAGTAGTAGGATAAAGATAGGTGAAAAAATGTGCGATATATATATATATAAAATGAAAGAAATAAACGATAAGAGATGAGGCAACGAGCTCATGGATTTCATTAGATAAAGAGCACGAATCCTCGAAACACATCTTTTCAAATCGAAAGAACGCCAAGTTCTTGGCCAAGTTTCATACAGAGCAGTGGGAAATAACTGATGTTTCCAATCGGAATTACTTGTCATCTCGTGCTTTCCTTAAAGTTTCATCTTTGAAAAGTTCATTGGTCGATAAAGTCGAGCAGTGTTGAACATGCCAACCTGGTATACCTACTCTATAAAAAAAGTATTGCCTCCATCTCACAGAATATAAAACAGTTTCTAAATATCGAATTTTGCTATTTTTATCCTTATAGAATTCAAAAACTATATACAATTCTCTAAATTACTATGTAGAATTAATGAATATGAATCATACATACATCCGACGGATTTATTGGAAACTATGAAATATCAATAATCAATAAACTGTTTGAACATTTGAAATTGATTGAAAGGAGAGCATCAGAGATGAGAAGCACAGTGGAACAAGTTCATGACGTATACTATACCGATTCATTATATTCCCAGAAGAGGTTATATACCGCATTCGATTCGAGTTCATTATTTTCAGCAACTTTACAAAATGAACGGTAGCCCAATTTTTTATTTTTCCTTTAAAAGCTCCTACATCAGCACAATCTATTCAGCATAATTCAACAAATTACGCTGCAAGATCGATAGTTTGGACCAAAACTGGCTTAACGACTTTGAACGCATCTCTATAAGACATTTCTGCCTGCCACTTGTTTTTGTCTGTTTTATTTGTGTGTAAGAATATTCAACTTTGTAACTTTTGAAAAAAAAAACAAACAAACAAATAAAACTGACGCGAAAAAAGAGCAGCGGAAAAAGTTTAAGATGAAGCAGGCGAAGGTTCAAAATGTAAGGAATGACAATTTTGAGAGGGCCATGAAAGTATCCAGACAAAAGTAATGCCAAAAAAAGTGCACAGCGAATGGAAAAAGTTGAGACTAGCTCTGCACTGTTGCAAAACTTTACCGACATCGCGTGGATATTCGCTGCCTGATTGGCTAAATGTCAGCATCCATCATCCACCCGTGTTTTGCACAGTCGAAAGTACGAATTGCGACAAAATAAAGTTTCAAATTTATTTGTCGAATAAAAATAAACGTGAGAAGTTGTTAGAAAACTTGTCTCTCGTTTTGTATGCCTCTCAATAAGTTTTGTAACTTTGAGATGTGTATTTTTGTATTATTCTTGATAGTCATCAATGAATAATGCGGCAAATGAAAAGAATCGCAAGATTGATACATGTGTGTGCTAAATGTGATACAATCGCATGTTTGTTGAGAAAAATACAGAACACTTCCTGTTGCAACGATGAAAATGCGTTTTTAAGTGCATGGATATATATATAACGGCTAAAGATGCTTCACTTTGTCTCTTCAAGTGTATATTGTCTATTGAAAGTGCTTGCCGATCGACTGTGCTGCTTTCATCGATATATCGACCCGATAAAACATAAAACTTATCCGAGAGCCCAACGTTACAGATTGATGTCATTAACGAATTTGCATCGAATCATTGAATATTTTATTCTCAAATTTTCATTTGTTTCGACTTTGCACACTTACATTTTGCAAAGTGTATATGTTTTGTCAAGTTATGTGAGAGCTCGAAGAAAAAAGTGTGTCAATCGCAATGAATTCAAAGCGTCGAATAGTTATCAAGTTATGTTAAATCTTCATTACGTTTAATGTTTGAAATTGGCCGCCTATACCTGCGTGGCCAGGATCAAATCACTTATTAAATCTTAGCCCGCGGTCGTATTATTAAACTTATGATATTACGTACTCTGCTTTTTATTCAGCCAACAGTCAATGTTAAATCAAACAACTTATCGCCGCAAGCGCAACTATAATTATTTATGAATTATGAACGACCACCGAAATTTTCTGCTCACAAAACTGAGCATTGTTTAGTGTACGCAGAATACATTTACGCACCGTCGCACTCAGTCCCTCGAGTGAAATAAACTTTGTTGTTGCACTGAATAAAATGCAAATAAAAATAATACTTCCAAAAAATTATCACAAAAGCTATAAAATTGTTTGTATAATTTCTGAGTTAAATTCGCAGCAGTTTATCAGTTTGTTTCGTTGTTTTTAGAATGGAAAATATTTTGTCAGTGAAGCTGGAAGAATTTCAAGGTTACACGCACGCTCGGAATCTTGAATAATCAAACAAGTTGAGCGTAGTTGGAGAATAGACAAATGTGCGAAGACCCAAAAACCCGTTGGATGCTTAATTTTATTGACAAGACTTGGCTTAACTTTTTTTATCATAGTTCACCATTTTTAAATGATCATTTTCTTTCAAATTTTAAATAATTGAATTCCGGTTTTGCTCTGCTATTGGTTAGTATTCAAAATGTAGATTCAAACGAATTTCGATCTGGACAGATAAAATAAATGAGCCGTTGCAATTCTTAATAGACCGTAAGCAAGCGCGTCATTCCGATTAATTTTCTTCGGCCATTTCTTGCGTCCATATATCATCATTGTCCTGCGAAATACAAAATAAACGTGAATAAAAGAGAGGGCTCCGCTAACTACTCTGATACTGATATTAATGATAAAAAATATCAATAATCATAATGATCAAAACAATTGTAACGATATTATATAAGGAGAGTAAATAGCGTATTTTGAAATGTACTATTTTTCATGAAAATGGTCGACATTTGCATTATAGTTGAAAAAAATCTGACCTGCAGAACATTTTGTATGTTACAGGTGACCACTTTTCCGAACGAGGGTGAAAACGTATTCAAAGTGCCAAAAGCGTCGGTGGCACACATGGCGTCAACTGCGACCAGGCCGCAGCACATGTCGCAGGTAATGAATAATTAGAGGACTCTCAGTTTCGCACAGCATTACAACTCAATTTCCATCAACGTTTGACGACAAATTGCGATCGATCAAAAATTCATGTATAGATGAATTCACATCTTATTGCTCAAATCTGATGCAAATATAATCGCGAATGTACGAGATGGTGCGAATATATCGCACATCGGGCTAATTGCGAAGCATTGAGCCTGGCGTGCGTAGACCTCGAGGCGCGCTGCTTCATTTCCATAATCCCCACTTTACTTTTTTGTCACTCTGCTTTTTGACTATAGCTAATACTTTGAAGTTAATGAAACGAGCTTTTAAAACACACCGGCGATTTCAAACCAAGTCGATGCAACTTTAATTCTTCACACAGCATTAATGTCCAGCAATGAGAATTTGATATACAATTGCTGGTTTCTTTGTGGCACAGACACCTTATTTATCGAACAATCTGAAATTAGAAAGAAAAGTCACTATTGTTTTCGCTTATTTATCAACAATTTGATGTATAAAGTGACAAAGAAGAAGATTCTCATTGAAATTCAATTGAAATGTTTCTCATTAAAGCATCGTCGACGGCAGCGGCGGTGTCTCGTCGTTTCAAATAATCACAAACGGTTTTAAAATAGAAATTGAATTTTTGTCACGGCAAAGTGCGCACTGCCGTTGCAAAAATGGATTCGGCTTAATTAAAATGGGTTTGACGGTAACGCCAGATGAAATAATTGCTTTTAATGAAACAAGTATATATGTGTTGGTCTAGCAAATGTATATGTGTGCCAGCGCTCACACAAAAGATGACTTTTTTCTTTAAACCGAACAAATCTCTTTCCCTTTAGAAATCAATTGCTCATGTTTGTCCCTCAGGCATGTGTATATATTTTACACTTAGATACATGTACAACAACAAGTCTTGTCTGCTTTATTTCTTAAACCATTTATTGTTTCGAATAAGAATAATATGCCATAAGTGACAAAAGTATATTCAAAGAGTAATTTCATAGCGAGCGATAAAACTTACTTTGGAATAAATAGTTTTATGTTTTGATTACTTTGAATGCGAGCGAGTATCCGCTGTAACCGAATGACCGCGACTCTGGTTCATTTTATCAATTTATTGATATACGTGTATACATAGTATACGTGTACCCAAACACCACAGCAATAAAGATACACGAGTTGAATTTCAATCGATCGGCGCTATGATTCAAGTCGCTGCTTCGACCCTTTAACGCGCCAATCAATTGCAAACCTATACCTACAATGTAATCTCAAATCATCCGTGCGAGAACGTATAATCAAAATGTTATGCACTTATCAAGTGTTTATTAATCGCTTCATCTCATTTCAATCTAATTCTAATTTTGTGTTACAACAATCATTTTCACTCATTATACATTGCACGCTTAAAACAAAATTGTTTCAAGCTCGGTTCAAAAATAATCATCATTTTCATAACGATTAGTATTTCGTCGGCGGAGCCTTACCTTGCAGTTTTGATTTTCTGATTCACACGCGATTAATGTTCTTAGTTCGTATACTCACGAATAAGTTATGTACTTTCAACAAAGGACAACTTGCATTGTCCGAAGTTGTAAACTTGAAGAATCGAACCCTGTAGTCTGCATATTAAAGCACATACATTCAATGAAATTCCTCTGCCTATCACAGTTTTATATTCAATTTTAAAATTAACGCAAACTTTGAAGAAATTTTCCATCCTCGATATATTCATCATTATTTCAG
The DNA here is from genome assembly GCA_020615435.1 of Telenomus remus. Lineage (NCBI taxonomy): Eukaryota > Metazoa > Arthropoda > Insecta > Hymenoptera > Scelionidae > Telenomus > Telenomus remus. The sequence continues at coordinate 21,273,470 of CM036336.1, read as the reverse complement.
CAAGAACGGAAGCGATAAATCAAAATACGATAACACCGTAACTGGTCATTTTGAAGCCATTTTTTGACACACTTTGACACAATGTTATACATCCGACATAACTTTTGCATGCCTTATTTTACAACCGTCAGTCATCGACTTTCCAACTGCAATATTTACTATACCATCACGTGCTTGCAACATGCTCTTCATGCAAGTTAAGTTATACTTATATATATATATTAAACTTTCTTATTGTAACCAACATTTTATGATCAGTAAAAAAGGATACAATCATCATCATTGGAATCGTTTTGTTTTTGAATGACATTTTCACTTAAAAGGACAAATTATTGGTATGTATAAAATGATAAGAGAAGAATTGTCGTATGGCTTGAAAGAATCATTAAATAAATCACGTGGTTATATAGTCTAAATAAGTGTCGATGTGGACAAAAAAGTTGGGCAAAAAGAAACTGATGGGAAATCGTAAGGATGACAATAAGAAGCGGTGCAAAAGGGCGCATAAACTTTGGAAGTATAAGGTCTCTGATGCTGAGAGAAGAAAAGAAACCATCAGTGACACGAGGGCATTTTAGTGCAGGTCGCCTTGCCACATGAATACGCGTGATTAAGAACAAAAAAGGGGCCACAAAACAAAAAACAATCCAACGGGCTGGACATTAATACGTGCATTTGCGAGAGTGACATCTCCATAATGGCCGTAGGCTGGATAATTGAATGTGTATGTAAATTCATGTGCGAGTGACGGAGATAATATAATGTATGCGACGATGCCGCTTACATTAAAAGCTGGATATAATACGTACGCGTGTACCATCAGAGAACACTGCATTTACCATGCATACATGTAAAAAGTTAACTATCCGAACAATATCGCTTGTGCCTCGGTGCTATGCACTTTATCAGCCAACTCATTTTCGGTGCGCTCCAACACATATATACTTTTTTCCTCTTCCTCTTTCTCTAGCTCACACGTCACTTGCAAAACTATTCGAACCAAACTCCAAATCACAATTTCAACACAAATATTCACTCACCTTTGTGTACATACTTTTTTTTTTTAACCCTATTGCCTAATTTCATCATTCGTGACACTTATTTTGATAAAATCAAACTGTCTTTTTAAGCAGTTAAATCAATTAGCGTGCGACTTTATTTTGTGGAAATTCGGATTATCCAGTTTATGCTTACGAGCGATGTAAAATAGCGCGTTTTCGCCACATTACAGACCCTTAATTGGAGTCATATGTTCAAATGAATGAAATTAAGAGCAATGCTCAAAGCGAGTGTGGAATGCAAGTAATTAATTTGTTGCAGTCAAGTTAGAGCAAAAAGATCATTTTGAATCAATAACAAAGTTTTACAATAAAGAGATTTAACGAATTCGAGAGCACAAATGAAATGAACAAAATTGGCGGTTATCAATAAAAGCAATCAAATTATAGTGTATGTATTGACAAGTAGAGTTAATTTTTTGATCGGATATAGAGATTGTGCACAAATGGCTGGCGCTGAGCCACACACAGGAGACGCGATATTATATTGAGACTAGCGCAATCGATATAACTTTAACTTGAACCCTATAATGTAATTGGTTATTTTGCATTTATTTTTCATATTTCATTGTACGTTTGAGTTCACGCTGCCAGATGTTTCGTCGTGTTTGTTGACCCGTAAAATCTATTCTGCAGAGGCACCGCATGCCTATGTGCTACCGTCGCGTATGCAAGTATGCATAAGTATACAAAAGCCACTCAGCCACCATGTATTATATACCTATCCACAAATGTGTAACGCGAGACAAGATTACTGATGAAGTAATCCGCAGAAATGATTAAAAAGGGATACAATCAAGCCAATTATATGACAAATTTATAAATATTACATGAGTCTTATTATACGTATGGACACACTCTTTGATCCGCCTCGGATTTGATATTCAAATCATTCGCTCCAACTCTTATACATTTCAAATTGGCACCAACGAATCGTGTGTTTTATTTAAAATAAAAAATCTTTTCCATTCTAAACATTATTTTTGTCAATTCTTATAAAAATATATGCTCAACATAAAAGTAAACAAAATATTAGCTTTTTTGTTATAGTCAGAGAGAGAGTTACTATTTAATGGAGCGTCTTGTTTCTGATATAAACACGGTGATTAAACAAACTAGGGATGCCAAAAGTAATTAGGCGAAATTGAATCGAACGCGTTTTATTGCAGGTACTGGCGACCTTAGCTTTGTCTATGGGAACCTTGTCGTCGGGCTTAGCCAAAGGATACACATCGCCAGCACTGGACTCGATTCTCGACAACCAACCAACAAACGTTTACACGTCAACAAACAACGAAACTTGGTGAGCCTACAGTTTTAATTAACATTTAAGAAAAATATATCAGACTTAAGAATCAACAATTCCAAGCTCGCTTAAGAGAATTATTTGAGTCATAGCAAAAGCTATTAATCATTTTAAAGAATAAAAATGCAAATAAGGTTTGGATTATGGTATTAGCTTAATACTCCTTCATAACGTAGAGGTTTTAATTAGAAAGCTTTCTGCGAACTTAAATAATTGCAACAGTGAAAAATTATAATTTTTTTTATAAGAGAAAAATTATGCGCATTAATTAAGAAGGATGTTCAACAAGCCGTAAAGTTTGCAAGATTTGGAAGGATTACTTTTGTTAGTTACTGTTTGATCCATCTTAAACTCTAGCTTGATTAATGCATGATCAGTCGAAAGAATCGAGTTTTTGTTGAAATGAAATTAGATGCTTTTGAAGGAAACTATATCTGGCGGGCGTTGTTGATAAGTTAAAATGAAAGTGAAAGTGGACATTTAGAACATGACATATCTCTATACATAAAATCCAATATACATACAAGTTCCATTCTAAACTGTCAGGCAAAGTTGCTTGTTGCTTTTCCAAATTTTAATTTGAAATTCTCCATTAGGAAATTTCATTAAACCGGTATATACGTCAATCAAACAAACAAGCTCCTCGGGAAAATTCATTCAACATATTCGTTTGATGCAATACTTTTTATTGGGAAAAATGTAACACTGATGGAAAAAAAGATTAGAAAGCTAAGATGTTAAGCTGTTATTTTGATGAAATTTGAATGTTTGTTGTAGGTCATCTCTTTCGGTAACGCAGCAGGAAGCATCATGGATTGCGTCGTTGTCGATGCTAGGAGCCGGAGTCGGAGCCTTGATAGGAAACGGGGTGATGCGAAAAGGCCGCAGGTTGGCTCTGAGAATGACTTCGTTGCCGTTGGCAGCGATGTGGATTCTGACCGGTGTAGCGCCGTGTGTTGAGCTCATCCTCATTACCAGTTTTATTGGTGGTTTGTGCTGTTCAATCATCACTATGGTTGCTCAAGTAAGATTTGTATGATATATATATATATATACATAAGGGATTTGATTGAGCGTGCGAGCCGCGGTTCATTGAGCAAAGCATCTGGTGCACAGTGCAGTAAATTCGTTGGATAAGTTACTGCGCGCACTTGCAGTAACTTTTTGTGCCGAAGGTCGGAATAAAAGTAGTATCGAATTTCGCGCGTCAAGTGACACACGCATTCGCCTTCGTTTAGCATAACTGGTTTCGGTTCGGACTAAATATTGACTTCTATTAAGCTGAAAATATGATGTGCTTCTCATTTCCCTAATCCCGTCTGATTAAAGGCCTTTACTCTGAAAATCTCGCCTCAAATCAAGATACATATACACAAAATAAGTATCCGCTGAAATTGATGTAACGGCGGCAATATTTAAATTAATAAGGTGTAATATTGAGCGGCATCCCGCTGACAGAGTTTATTCGTTATTTGGTATGGCTGCTGTGCGTGCACTGTGAGACGGTATACCAGAGTCTTAACTGTCATTAATAAAATCGCTTGCGACTTGTTGAGAAAGCCAATCGGATGTAATTTGTTATCAAGTATCATCGATGCCAATAATCTAATTCAAACGGCTGTTTAATGTGTCGGCCGGTGGATTAGGTGAACGTTAATGAGAATAACAGGTGTATTCAATAAATTATCGCGCTGCTTTTATGGCATAGCGTAGTTACTGCACGCAATAATAATTAATCATTGGCAAAATTTAGAACTTGTGTGTAATGAGCATTTTGTACAATTTAAAAGTACCCATTTTCGAATGAAGTCGTAAAGCAATTTATGATGCTTCGCGTTATCTCACATTTTTGTTACTCAATTTGTCGTGGTGGTGGTCGTATTTTAGGTATACATTTCTGAGATCTCTCTGCCTGGCATACGAGGATGTTTATCAGCGATGCTGAAGGTGCTGGGGCAAGTGGGCGTACTGCTATCGTACATAGCAGGCTCATACTTGAATTGGAGGCAGAGTGCATTACTAGTCGCGATTGCACCCTCGATGCTCTTCCTGGGAACCATGTTCATACCGGAGACTCCTTCCTATTTAGTCTTAAATGGCAAAGACGAAGAAGCGGCGAGCAGTCTGCAATGGTTGCGAGGAACTCAAGTCGATATTAGCTACGAATTGCAGGTGAGACCGATAACACTCATTACCTTCATTAAAGTCATTGCACCGGCTTTCTTATCGCGACCAAACTTATTTCAAATTAGTCCATAAATTTGTCCCACCTCGTCGATATCTCGCATCAAACTTGGAATTATTGTTATTATTATTCAAGTTTTCGCAGTCGCATAAGTTATATAGACTTGCAATTGAAGCATATGCACTATCAACTTTTGCATCAATCTTTTCAACCTTAAATATTGGCCTTTTGTTCAATTTTAATGGTCTTGTTATGAATGTCAACTTTATGAATACAAAAAGCTAACAGACACTCGTACTTGGTTACAGGTGATAAAAACAAATATCCTGGCGTCGAGGGCGGCTCAGTACGAGCTCACTTTCAGGGACAGCATATTTACACCGCGACTGTACAAGCCAATAGGCATAACCTGCGGCCTCATGTTCTTTCAGCGCTTCTCGGGTGCGACTTCTTTCAATTATTACGCCGTCATTGTATTCCGACAAACTTTGGGTGGCATGAACCCGCACAACGCCACTATTGCCATTGGATTCGTTCAGCTCCTCGCCGCACTTTTGTCAGGTACACGCCAATGTTTATGCAATATTTTCTGCAGTATTTCATAAAATACCGCACACTACTTTTGAACCATATTTTAAACCAACTTACGAGTCGAGACTTTTTACGACTAGTCTTTACTTCCACAAATCATCCGCGTCTCTTTTAACGACGTTTCAATAGCATTTTTAAATCTCAATTGAAAGTCAACTTCTTGAAATTTTAAAATCACAAACAAATATTTGAACAATTTTATTTGATTTTGAAGAGTATATATACGCTATTTATAACAGAAGACCGTTAAAATTAATCCTCACAAATGAAAGGTTTGATCCGCTGAATAATTGAACGGTCATAAAAGTTGAATAGACGGAGACTGGGTTTTGCGTCAGAGCGACAATAAAAACGAACCAACAGCTCTCCTTTGGCGACAAGAACAAGAAGCGGCACGGTTTTGAAAAGTGTACGCGAGTTAGCTTGACACTCTCAATAATCGAAACGTGATATACATTCAAAATAGCAGTATGAACGACGATTTTGATTCGTACATCAGAGGCCTTTATGACTCTACCAAAGCTGGTTGTGAAAGCTAAATGAAGCATGAAAAGTGCACGTGCTTATCAAATTGACAAGGTAAAAATGTAAATGACACTGATATTATCACGTGTTCAAAAAGGAGACCGAATTTCGCGCGACACTTTGCTTTTTCAATAATCATCAAAGTAAATAAGATTGATGAAAGTATAGTATGAAAAGATAATCTGGGCAAGATGAAAATAAGATAGATGCAGATCGAATTGATAGTCAATTGGACGGATTAAAAGATAATGTTGTTTGATTGTAGGTTTCCTGATTGACATCGTAGGTAGATTACCGTTACTGATTGCGAGCACAGTGTTCATGTCCTTGGCCTTGGCCGGGTTTGGCAGCTACGCTTATTACAACTCTATGACGATGCAGCAGACGCAAAATCTTGCGTATCCGGATCCAAGCATGATCGGACAGCACGACTGGATACCCTTATTGTGCGTACTCGTGTTTACGACAGCTGTCTCGCTCGGAATATCGCCAATTTCGTGGCTATTGATTGGCGAGCTCTTCCCACTTGAGCATCGAGGACTCGGATCCAGCATTAGCACGTTTTTCAGCTACTTCTGCGCCTTCCTCGGGGTTAAGCTATTTATGGACTTCCAGCAGGTTAGCCGTTATTCACCTAACTCATAGTTGTCGCCGCATATAACTTAATTTATCTGCGCTCGCAAAAACTCGAGTGCTTTCAAGTTCAATATCCTACAAATAAAATTCCACACAGTAATCACTTGAGATACCAATTTAGAAACGCTCGTTTATATTCAAATTACTTTTTGTCTAGCTCATCTATTAATACCATTTCTGAACTTGCAACTATTCTATATTTAAATTCTAATCGTCAAATAAATTTCTCCGTTACATTGTCCGCGAATGAAAACCGTCACGCTCTTTTTATTTATTTAATTTTGTCGCTCAATGTAAATTTATGTTTCATTCTTGCTTACGATTTGATCAACGTTTTTGAATTCCGCTTCAACATTCATGAAACTACAACAGTGAAATGCTGTTTCGTCTCGTTCGTTCGAATTGTTGCGAATAAAATGCACCAAAATGTTGAACCGATTTTTACGACTTTGTTACGCAAATGGTTTTTTTAAAGCGGCTTTTCGGTTCGCGTCATTTGCAAGGATTAACAGAATTATAGCTTGTAGTTGAAACGCGGGGTCGTTGAATCGCAAAACGGGATTACGAATCGAAATTTATTTATACGCCGACTAATTGAGGCTTGAATAATGAAAAGTCATAGATGGACAGTTGCAAATCGCTGATATGAGAGGATGCTCCAAGTGGTAACGTGCGAGACCACGAGATCTAATTAGGCTGCGCAAATATGTCGAAACGTCGACTGCTTTACTGGCTGATTAGATTCAAGCTCGTGTTTATCGTCAATATGCGAACGATCACGAATCTATCATCATGACTTTGATATTTGTTTATTAAACTATGTCAAGTTTGTTTCAAAATCAAATTGATCGTCCGGTCAGAAACTAAAAGTTACAAACGACAAAAATATACAAAACTGCTCCTATCAAATATATGCTAATTCATCATCAACTTGATATAGCAATCAGAATCAGGGGGTCTCTTTGTTTTGACTCAACGCGAGAGTAATTCAGTTGAGATTAATCAGATTTATAAAAAGTTTGCGCGCAAATTTGCAGCCAAAGCAGTCTCGTTAGGATTTAATCTGTTATCAAGTTTTGTACGTGTTTCGTCTGCATAACGAACACTTGCATCTGATAAATAAATGTAGCAGCATAGTATCAAGTTAAGAATAATGATAAGTGTGATGCTTAGAATGGAGGGCACGTTTGAAAGAAATATAAGAATTGAAATTTGAAATTACAGATGCTGGGATTGCACGGTGCATTTTGGTTCTACGCGGCAGTGGCGATATGCGGGCTGTGTTTCGTGGTGTGTTGCGTTCCAGAAACAAAGGGCAAGCAGCTAGACGAGATGAACCCGGACTACGCTCAGGCTCGGTAGTATAAGGCCTCCCTCACTGGAGGGTTGTCAAATCTTGAAAAGGCTAACAAGCCGTTGCCGAGTGGCGCGTACCCGAATCAGCACGATCCGCGCGACGTGTACAGCGCGCTGCTGTCCTCGTCGTCGAGGTCTCGGCTCGACTGGTCGGGTCTGTTCCCACGCAGACGGCTCACAGACTACTACGACATCCTTGTCGAGAAAACCGGTCGCATTTCGCGCCAGCTGATGCACACGCGTGCCGCCGACGCGTCAAAGGTCAACGAAGGTCAAGCCGGCAGTTGCAGGCCGATCGCGCGCTACTGCCACTTGCAGCCACAGCACAGCGTCTCGAAAGCCTGGCTCCTGCAGCAAGCGCCCACCACCCAAACGCACCGTCCAAACTCAACATCCGATCAACATAGGCTCTATCGCACTCTCCCGCCCACCACCACAACAAGCATCAACTTTGACCAGCAAATACATCTTGCAGACATCAGACGAATCTCAGCCTATCCAAAGAGCTTGCAGGACCTCACCAACTTGGAGATTGAAGCGATTCTTGAAAGAGACCCTAGGCCTTCCTCCGCGTCCGATTGGCCAGCCCGACGCTCTCACCATCATGACTTGGATCAAAAGTATGAGAGGCTCTGTCGAAGCATGGCCCAACTTGACCAAACCATCACTATCGACAAACTCGTCCCCGGCGAGGTCCACTATGAGAAAGAGTATCGGCTCTACGGCAAAGACACCATCGCCCTCATCTACTATAAGACTTGCTACTTGTGATGTATGTTGCGCGAGATAACGCGCCTTCTGCTCCTCCTCTTCTTCTTCTTCTTCTTTCCATTTTCAGAGAGGATCCGTGACATTCAACGAGCCCAAGCGCTCTCCTATTCACATATACTCATTCAACTTTCCATTCGACAATTTCAACTTATCAATTCAGTATTTGTATCATTTATACATCATTTACCTGCGTTACACTTGTATTCTATAATCATCGTTCGTTTAAGCTTGTGTATTTGATCAATTGAGCATGACAATTGAATGCAACGCTGGACAATAACCATCTAGAAAAAGTACCGACAATTTTTGTGTCGGTTTTAGCACGCTATCCAAACAGTATACCTATAGACATATCACAATCAACGGTATGCATATCTAATGTATAAATTGTACAGTCTATCTCGTTTGTATATAAAGATATAGGAATCATGCGGATTATTTGAGTTCAAGTTTTTTTTCTCAACGAAAACGGAACAAAAAAGACTGTCTTGCCAATGTGAGCGGAGAATCAGTATTCTGCAAAGTGTTGTGAACGAAAACGATGAAAACCATCTGATCATGCGTGTTATTTAAAGACCTATTTGTTATAATTTAGTGAACAAGAAAGAACAATCTAAATATATTTGATGGATTGAGTTGACTTTTTATTTCACACTGAACATTTCTTTCTTCTTTCGCTTGACGTACGAAATTCAATAACATATCAAGATAAATACGAAAATGACATTTTGCAGAATCCAAATCGTGTTGCCAGTGAGGAACTTTGTTTCAATTATTCCGTCGTACTCGGAATTGAAGGGTGATCAGAGTTTTGTACAAATGATGCAATAAATTGAACGTGCGCAAATGTTTGACAGCATAGGTGTGTTGTACCAAAAGATGATAACTACAATTTATTTTGAATGTGAAATTCGGAACGTGCGTGTGTCGATGACGCTCAGTTGACAGGAGATAGAGAAAGAAAAAGAAGGATAGATAACATAAGAACGAATTGCAGTTATAAATTATTGTGTCGCTCGATTCTGCGAATCGGGTCCAAAATGATAAAACAATTTTTCGCCAGAATTCCAAGGCAGAACTTCCATGCGTCGTGCCTTCATCAAACACACGATGATATAATGCTTATTACATAAAGACGAATCGTAATTATTCATAACAGTTTGTAAGCAGCGGACGAATCGGAACGTTTTATTTATCTATTTATTTTTTTCGACTAGAATCTTAAGGTGTTTCGCGCCGGACGTTCACATCATTTGTATTATGGTGTGTGTCAGTCCAAACGTTACCAGGCGACGCATTTCAATCTTACTGTTCATTTGAATTTTTTGAGATTAAGAAATGAATATATACCAGACAATAAAGAATGAAATACTGTTTCAATATTTTTATCGTGTCAGCGATTAATGCAAGCTGGGCTTCGATAATGAACTGCCAGTCTCTAATATTTATGACTCAAAACACCTGAATTCATTTGTCAGTGCATTACCGAGTTCCCTCAAACGTTTAATAATCGAAACTTTTTTTAGATACTTCAACAATACCTAGTCTTTTTACGTCCATTCATTTTTTTTTTCAACTTTCAAATTCAAACGTCTAGACTATATAGCTCTTGAACTAGTCAGTTATATACATATATTTGTAACTAACAAAGCCAGTATTTAGGCAAAGAGGTGGGAGATAATAATAATTTTGTACCGTGAACATGTCCGTCAGATATAACGTCTTGTCTCTTTTCAGAAAATCAAAAAAGAACGAATGTTGATTGCGCTTCAGGCTAACGATAAATCTGAAACGTAAAATTATCGGTTATACATTGAATACAGGATATTTTGAGGTCAGTATCTTTTGGCCTCAAAAGCCGTCTTGTCATGTTCCGCTTGAGTTCATTCTAATTTTGCTAGTGCCAAATACTTGCATCGAGCGTTGACATTTGAGAGTGACTTTTGGTTGAAGTTTGGTGTGAACCAAATTTTCAAAAGAGCCACCCATCGCCATGAGAATTTTGTAACAATAGCATATGTTGTTCCGCCGACTCGGTATTGCGGGAAACAATACAGTAGCCGACACCGAACAACGACAACACTTAATGTAGATATCTTTATAATTCAGAGTGTCAACTGTATACTACAAACAATTCAACTGGATATTCAATTATTACAATTTAAATAGAAGCAAAAAACAAACAAAAAGGTTCACTGACGAGAATACGTCGCAGTCAAATTGTTGCAATGTTTATTGCTAGTCGCGTTGTTCGATAACAATTGCAATAATTCAATTGCCATTGATCTTGTCTTTAAAATAAGGGTTCAATAATTTTTAATATGTACGAAACTCATGACAATACTTGAGCATTGCCAAATAAGACATCCTTGTCTATCGAGAGCTTGCGAAGCAACATATTTGTGCCTGTAATCAAAAGCATTCGTTTTTAACGACTTTTAATTATAGGCAACAATTTTATACGTGAAATAAACATTCATATGTTGTAATGGAGAAGCTGAGACCGTAACAAGAGACCAACTTAACGTCGCAAATTGTCGAGAATCAAAGAATATCATCTTAATCTGACATGATAAATACGGTTGGGAATTGTGAAACATAATTAGGGTGATATCGATGAAAATTCAAAAATTGCGAGGAGCAAAATGGGCGTACGCGAGGCGACACTGTCTCGCAATTATCCTACGTTCAATTCGTAATGAGACACCAATGAAAATCCCGTACAATTAAACGTACCCTTTCATTTGACGCGAGTAACACCCAGAAGAACAAATATTTAGAACTGTATTTATATTTTATATTTTTATATAGTTTGTAGACAAAGTGTAAAAATGGATCTCCATCGCTTGAAACACGTTCTTGAACACTGTCATCAATATTTTTTAATGTAGTTTTATACAGCTATATTGATCAAAACTAAGTCAACAGTTATTTTGAAAAGGACATATCAAAAACTGTCCAACATATTTGGAAAATTAGAGTAAATTAATTTTGGTTTCAAAACGTCAAAAATGGTGTACATGAATATAATTGAAATAAAATAGTACAAACAAAAAGCAAACTATATCGAATGACAATAAGTAAACGGTTCTAAAAAAATGTCAAACATAATATCAATTGCAAAGATTGGTTCAAGAACTTGTTTCGCATCAGTATATAATACAAATTGAATCTTCCTGAAGCTTCCTAAGAACGTGTGTTTGCACACGTAAGGACAAGGCTTAGCTCTTTTGCGAACAAAAATGTCTGCATGTACATATATCTACTTACACGAAATATCTTTTGTACCCTCGATCATATCCCTAACAAATATCACAAAACTATATGATTGTTTACTAATCAAAATTCTAAAACGAATTAATAATTGCAAAAAAAAAACAGATTTTCTGTGCAAATTGTTCTACGATCGAGAAATAATTTCCATAAGTGAATAGGTTCTATTCAATAAATAGCTTTACATTTCCGTGGTCGGTTTATTGTTACGATCCTGTGAAAGAGTTCTAATGAACTGTCAATTTCCGATGTGAAACATTCACATTGCATGGTTGCGAATAGATTCTCTTCATTCAACTAAATTGAATGACTAAATATTTTTTTTAAAGTGATGTTGTTATGAAATCGATCGACTAAAAATGAACAATAAAGAGCCAATACAATATTGGATAATTCGACAAACACGGGACTGTAAAATTAATTCAACATTGAAATTAATAACAATTGAAGCTTATTTGACCCAGTGGTATATTTTTATAAGTACGAAGATTTATTAAAATCCAACATCAATGAATAGTCTTTTAATAATGATATAAAACTTGACGCCTAAAAACGCAACAGAATACAGCTATCGAACATTGTATAAAGAAAATTATTCAATCCATAAATAAATAATAAATTATTGTACATTACTTTTTAGATTAAAAAGTCTCACACGGAGAAAATTTTCTTAGATACAAGTATTTGTTTAAGAAGGGTCTGAAATGCTCAAACATTTTAGATTCGGTATCGATTCTGTTTTCGAAATCAACCTATTTGTTAATTGTTTCCTTAAATTTAAATTTAGTTTAGTTTAACCTTTTAAATTTCGAAACAATGAGTTGATAAGTTACAATATTGTTCGTACTTGAACGGAGACTGCATCAAGTCTCTTGAAATTAAAAAATAAATAAAATCAAATCAACATATAATATCAAAATACTGAAAATATATTTAAACCTTTGAATTTGTATATTTTTATAAGCCTGTTATGGGTATATACGATTGGAATAAACATTTTATTTGATACTGAATCTGAAAGAAATCGAATTATTCAGCTCGAAGCACAATTATGCTCTAGGAATGATTAAACACATAGCTTAAACTCTATAACATAAAATGTAATCAAAAAAACAAAAAATGAAAATCTGCACTGTGCACTTCTGTGAATTGAAGCTTTTAATGAGCTATAATGAAAGCTATAAACAGAAACGCTAATACTATTGCCTGCAAAAAACGATCAACTAGATGAGCTATGAGTATTTAAATAATCAAATTGTAATGAAGATCGCTTAATAGTAAAATATACAAGGACCATCATCCTTGCAGCGCCGACAGTATCTTAACTAAATACACGCCATTTATGTAAAAATACGCTGCACAGCGGATTTGTCGTTTGCTTTTTAGCACAGGGATGAAAATTTTAAATCTACAAATGCTGCAGTTCAGTTGATTGGCATTTGTTGAAAAGCAAGGCATTTGGTTATTTCGTAAATTTTCCAATTGTATGTAAATAGACCAATACAATAAACTTGTTTCCAACGGACATGAAATTTTATTTTCAATGTAATAGTCTTTCCATCGTGTTCAAGTTTTTTTCGATCTTTGCAAAGTCTAATGTTCTCTGCTCAAAAATAATAGTGAATTAGAATAAAGAAGACAATAAAATAAATAGCTTCGAGGAAACAACATTGAAAAATGATTTCGCTGGACCGAAGATAATAAATGCTGACAATAAACTTTTGGAGTGGCAAAGAAACACTGGGTTAAAAGTATTTGTATTGCCATTTACTTTGTGATGTATATTTTTAAGGAACCGTAAAACAAACGGGCCCAACTTTGCTTGCTAGATTTAATATTTTTGTAACGACGCTTAGGTTTAGCTATAGTTAGTAACTAGATTCATTTGCCTATCTTCGAATGAATTGTAAGGACCAAGAGTCTTCTTAAGGCAGCAGCATTATCAAACTTGTAAGGAATTCGCACGTTTCAATTATTATTCTATCGAATAAAAATAGGCATGATAATCAAATCGAAGAAACGGAAATTCCTTGAAAGTTGCGTTGCAACGTTCAAACATTATGTAACACACAACGATTAGCCAAATGTGGAGCCAAACTGCAGGCAGTTTATCGCAACAAAATATGAAAAATAAATCAGATGTTAATCAGAGAGCAATTTGTCTTATTTTATCACCACCGAGATGAACAATTTAAGTTTTTATCACTTTGCCCATTAATTAATTGCTCTATTTTCATTCCACTTAGGGCATAACTAGAAAGCATCCGAGGCCTAAAATCAAAAAATGAACAGTGTTCAGTCGATTGACAGCTATCAGCTATGTAGAAATTAGAGCAACAAGAACAACATATTAGACAAGATAATCCTGTCTGCATATTGAGTCCTGTGCCTCGCATTCAGCGAATTCTTCTGTAAAAAGTAAAATTATTGTCGAAACAATAAATTTAGCCGAACAACAAATGGTATGAATAAACGATGTCTCGCAAATTCGAAAACGACTTCTATTGAAGATATAAAATCAAAATGATATAGATCTTCGCCTTTGTATACATCTGTAGAGAGTGCATGTACAAACATCGACTTTTACGTGCGACAAAAATCAAATGCATGTTTATATACCTACATAAAGCCATATAACAATTGTGAAATAGATGGATGCATTCAACATGATTTTTATTCTGTTCATTATTTTATTCATCCTTGCCATATTCCCGTAACTATTTTTCATTTTCTTTTTTATTTCATTGAGTTTCCAGTTCGGTAATTATTCAAAGTTATGTCATAAATCAGCTTTTTAAATTAGAGGCACAAATGTATCGAAATATATATCTCTATTTGCTATTGTTTACGTACCTAGTTGAGGAACTGATGTATATGTTTCGCAGTCTACCAAAAAAGATCCAGCTTGCACAGCACCTAAAGCGCTAATCCGCTTGGCCAGAAATTCTATCGTTTGAGGACCTGTTCTGTTTTCTGTCAGTGGAAACTGTTGCAATCTACAAATGTAAACAAACAATTCATGTTTGATGTTTAAAATTTGGAAATAATCTAGAAGAAACACTTTGTTCATAATAACAAAGTGAACATTTTATTTTATACAATAGAACCTTTATTTACTAATGAAAAAAAAACTATTTTAGTTAGAAAAATATCATAAATGTATTGTTGATTGCAAAAACGGAGTTTCGAAAATGATAACATAACCTAAAAATAAAGCCGGTATGAATGTGCAATTAAAAAAAAGTGAAATACTCATGGCAATTACGCACACTGTGACACCCATCGTATTTTTTTATTATCGTTGAATCTGTTCGTACACACGCAATTTATGTTTTTATAAAAAATGAAACCGGTTCAAGATAAACACTTATTGTTTGTTTGAGTCGTTGACATTCACCTGCATTTATATTTAAGCGGAACGCAGAACCGGCGGAAGGGCGGAACGTGGAATTGAACCAAGCTGATACCGGAGCACATAGAAAGAGATGGAATTAAAATAAAATGATGTGAAATGGCACAAATAAAAAAAATAATAAAATTATTGCACGTGACAAGATGAAATTTGCAAATATAATTTTCAAGAATGTTCACATGTATAAAAATAAATGTTTAAATCGACCGATTTTGTCCTTTTTTTGATGATAAATGGTTTGCGAACACATGACGGTAGGCTGCTCTAATAACTGAAATTGTTCTTAGCAGTACTGAGATTGGTTTATATATATATATATATATAGCATATATAGCTGCTGATGTTCATATTCTCAGATTTTCATATTTCATATTTATTATACCCTTTTTGCCGAAAGTTAAAACAAACTGCTGTTTGAAACGAAATGAGACGTTAATCGACGAAGGTAAGTGTAATAAAATATCAGGTGACATTTACGCATTTTAACCAAATGTATATTAATTCTGTAAAGTAAAACTCTGCGTTTCAGTTACAAAATGTCATCACAAAAATCATCTCGAATAAAGACAGAAATCGGCGTTATGGACACAGATACGATAGACATTTCTTCAGAATCCGAAAATGAAGAACCAGCTAAAAAAGTGCCAAAAAAAGTATCCCGAAAACGAACCAGAATCAAGTCAGAAGCAGAAGATTCTGACGAAGATTTTTCGTTAGCACCGAAGAAAACAAAGAAACAAAATAACAATAAGGAAAGAAAATCAAGACCTCCGAAGAAAGTTAAGACAGAAGATAAACTGACTGATCCTGATTCCGTCCAAAATGTTAAAGAAGAAAGAAGATGTAAAGTTAAAAAAGAGGAGACATCAGAATCAGAACTCAAAGTTGAGAAAGAAAAATATAACACGGAATTAGAGTCTTTGATGAAAGCTCAATCGAATAAAAATGAACCACTGGACATGGATTGGACAGAAGTCCAGTACCTGGGTGAAATCCATAACCTAAGCGAGCATGTGGCCTCGAATGTCGTGGAATTATTTGAACAGGATAACACAGTTCCATTTATTGCTAGGTACAGAAAGAACATGACTGGTGGGATGGAAGCAGAAATTCTCAGAGCAATGAAGGAAAGTTATGACCGAGCCAAGATAATCAAACAGAAAGCATCTAGTTTAATCAAGTCCGTAGACAAACTTGGCAAATGGACCCCCAGCATCCACGCCTTAATCAAGTCATCAAAATCATTGAACTCATTAGAGTACATCAGTTCCCTGTTTAAAGTTCCTGGAAAGAGGTCCTTGTCGGAGAAAGCTAGAGAGTTAGGACTTGGCGGTGTAAGTGAAAAGATTCTAACAGGCCAGCCAATCCCATCTCTTAATTCGTTTATTAATTCTTCAAAGGAAGGACTGAAAAACGAGAAAGAAGTCAAAGATGGAATCATTCACATTCTTGCAGACATAATAAACAAAGACAAATCACTTTTCGACTTGATTCAAGAACTAAGGAAAACCACTGTAGCTCACATCCACGTGACGCAAAGGAAATCAATTATCAAAGAAGCTAAGGAGGTTAAAGTCGAGGGAAAATCTGTAAGGAAATCAGAAACAGTGGACAAATATGAGACTTACTTTGACTTTAAATCTAAATCAGATACCATCAAGCCCCATCAAATCTTGGCGATTAACAGAGGAGAGAACCACAAATTTCTTTCTGTGAAATTTACCCTTCCAAATTGGTTCGAAGACCGATTGCGTCAAGGATTCCAAAAGATATTTTGTAAAAGTATAAAATCATCCACGGTGCATAAGAATGTGATGCTGGACAGCTTTAATTATGCATACAAAAAGAGCATCGAACCAGCTTTTATCAGGAGAGTAAGAAACGAGATGAACGAGCAGGCTGAGTCAGCTTCAATCGAGGTGTTTGCTACAAACTTGAAACAACTTTTATTAGCTCCTCCATTTAGAGGCAAACCCATTCTAGGCATTGATCCAGGATTTTTTCACGGTTGCAAGTGCGCTGTCATATCAGAAACTGGAACTGTTTTATCTACTGACGTCATTCATCTGCCAGAAACAAACAAATTCAAAGACAATTCAGCTTTCAAATTGGCATCAATGCTAAAGGAAAACAACTGCACAGTCATTGCACTAGGAAATGGAACGGCTTGCAGGCAAACCGAAGTTTTTCTAACTGATCTGATTCAGTCTGGAGCCTTCAAACCGTTGGATGTTTCTTACACCATTGTTGATGAATGTGGAGCTTCTATATACAGCTGCAGTGAAGAAGCGAAAAAGGAATTTCCAAATGTGGATTGCAATCTTATCTCAGCCATCTCGATTGCCAGAAGACTTCAGGATCCGTTGGCAGAATTGGTCAAGGTTGAACCTAAACATCTTGGCGTTGGCATGTATCAACACGATTTACCTGAGAAACAATTAGACGCTACTCTTAGCGAGGTGAAAAAGCATTAGAATTCTTCATAGATACAATCTTATTTGTATATTTCATTAATTTGTTCATTTTTTGTCACAGGTCGTCACAGAGGCGGTTAGTTTTGTGGGAGTTGATGTGAACACAGCTTCTCTTTGTCTGCTAAAAAGAATAGCTGGCTTAACTCTGGCCAGAGCCAAAGGTATCATTGAGTGGCGCTCAGTAAACGGTGCTTTCACAAACAGAAAGCAGTTAATGAAGGTAAAAGGAATTGGCAGCAAAAGTTTTGAGCAATGCGCAGGTTTCATCAGGATTAATCCGGACACCACAGCGGGTCTTTCAAAGTCATGCACAATGCCTTTCAACTTCCTCGACCAAACCTGGATCCACCCTGAATCCTACGACATCGCTAATCAGATCATCAAGAATGCTAAATGCAACATTCAAAGTCTGGGAACTGAACAGTTTGTTCGATCGATAGAAAAATATGCTGCGATGGGACTTGATGTTTTGGCTGCTAATTTAAATACCGAGAAGGCAACGGTTGATGTTGTGATCAAAGGACTGATGGCAAAGAAAGAAGATGACGTTAGATTGCAGGGAGAAGAACCACTGTTTCGTAAGAGTCTAAAAAGTTTTGATGATTTGGAAGTAGGGATGGACATGACAGGAAAAGTTAGAAACGTTACTCATTTTGGCTCGTTCGTGGATGTTGGAGTTAACATGAATGGCCTGATACCCTTAAAGTTCATGAGAAATCAAACTCTTAAAATTGGACAACGAGTTAATGTTAAAGTCAAGTCAGTTGAGAAGGAGCGCAAAAGGCTGTGCTTTCAATTGTTGGACGCTTATTAACGTGTTTTTGTACTTATTTATCAGTATAAACTAAATACATTGTAAAAGATAATTATTTTTGATACATTATCCAGCTTGTTATAAAAAATATGAATGTAAGAAGTGTTGGAACAAATGTCTGGTGGTTATAAAGATTAAATAATGATCATGAAATAAGTGAGTTATATGTCTTGACAATGTCATCTAAAACACTTGATGCCCCAATTCTAAAGAGGTTTGGTGTCAGCCACTCCTCTCCTAATTGTGTTTTGATGAGTGTGATCCAGCTTAGAACATCTTCTGCAGTTTTGATTCCGCCTGCTGGTTTGAAGCCAATCTAAAAAATTTGTTCGTATTAGTTGTAAAAAAATAATACGATATTTTAAATTTTATATACCTTTTTATGATGCTCATCATAATATTCTTTGATAGCTCTGCACATAACTATGCCAACTGGAAGTGTTGCATTAATAAGTTCTTTACCAGTTGAGGTCTTAATGAAATTAGAACCTGTACTCATAGCTATTTGCGATACCAAGTAGACATTTTCCATTCCTCCAAGTTCGCCGGTTGACAAAATAGTTTTCATATGAGCATTTCCACAAGCTTCTTTCATTTTTATTGACTGTTCAAGAATTTGATCCCATTCATTCTTTGTTACAAACTCGCGATTGATAACAACGTCAATCTCATCAGCACCAGCTTCGACTGCTCCTTCAATTTCCTTTATTTTATCCTCTAATGAAATCGCACCACTTGGAAATCCTCCTCCAACTAAACATTATAGAGTTTATT
Source organism: Telenomus remus (assembly GCA_020615435.1). Lineage (NCBI taxonomy): Eukaryota > Metazoa > Arthropoda > Insecta > Hymenoptera > Scelionidae > Telenomus > Telenomus remus. Next base: position 21,254,295 of record CM036336.1, on the reverse strand, counting down.
TTAAAAAATATCTTTTATTAACAATATTTACTACAATTCTTTTATAACTTACCACTGGCAATTTTGATACCAGAAATATTGTGTTTCTTGAAAGTATTGACTGCATCTTTTACTTTAGTTGGATAAACACAAACAGCTGCAGTATGGATAGGTCCTTGTGTCGGCTCTTTCAATTCTATAGGATTCGCAGCCTATTTGAACAAAATTAACTTACCTCATTGAAATATTCCAAATAACATGTTATCATGTAATTATAAACTTTTAACCCTTACTTTCAGGCAAAGATGTTTGATTTTGTCTGAATGATCGTCCGGTCCCAGACTGGTGAGATCCAGGAATTGAATCCCTTGCAAAAGTAATTTGGCTTTGGTTTCCTTATTCAACTCAGCAACTTGACTTTTAATTATCTCAACTTCTTCTTCAATAACTAATAAGTCAAAATTTTGTTTCGATAGTTTTTCTGAAAGCGAATAACACAAATTTCTTACATATATTCAAAATCTCCAAAAGAATTACTTTCATACTTACCGAACGCCGTTTTTAAAATCTCTTGAGAAAAATTATTTTTCAACATTTTCAAATTGTTAATTAGAAGATGATCAAATATCACACAACTGTTTTTCAAGAGATGTTCTTTGCAGCTTAATCTCTTATCAAAAGTACTTATTTGTGTGTGTGTCGTGGACAATTATAAGGTCAACAATTCTGCCTGGAATGCAGTGATCTTCACAACCAACGGTCAATATATATTTCTTTCAATATTTAATTAACTTTCATTGAGTGCAAAATCATACACGCAAAAATCAAACAACCAGAAATTCCATTATTACATTATATTTTCAATGCATCATTTTGATTATTTACAATAAAACGATGGACTCACAATAATAGCAGCAATAAACATGTTTTTTTTTTTCAAAATAATACATATCATACATTCTTGATACAATTTATTTCATTATTTGAATCTTTCTTACAGTTCACAAAACCGATTTCAAGTCAATCGCATAAGGCTTTGCAATATCTCTTCCTTTTTAGTGCGTAAAAAAGTTGTATGATATGATTCGCAAACAAATTTGTTGCATATTATGACGATTTTTTCTTAATTTCTATGAAGCATTTTTCAAACATTTCAACACTATTACAAAAAATATATATACATACAATTTATCTAGTAGTTTATTTAGGACTTTGTTTGAAATTAAGACTGATTTTATACACTTAAATATCATCTACATTTATATATATATATATAGTTGAGACATTTATATACAAATACACAAAGATTAAAAAGATTTTCATCAGTATTACTTAACTGAACTTGCATCGCAAGTTACTCGTTTTCCTTTAGCTACGAGCTGTTACATTTTTATGTACATGTATTCCGAGCAAAAATATTATACGTTAGAATTCATAACAAGTTTCACTGCAATACATTTTTTATATTTTTCTCTCAGTTTGATGAAAAATTATCGAATCTTCAGCTTTTTTTCCATTTGTGTGATATAATTTGTGTCAGTTTCCTAAATTCACATTTCATAAATACATGCATGATTTACGCCATAGAAATTTAACATTTTCCTTAGGTTGTTTTCCCTCTTTTAACAAATCGAGTTTGTAAGTGACTAAGTTGATCTTGTTTTTATTTGTATTATTTGTTTTTTTTAAAGTAGGATATCAGAAGAGTTATGTTTAAACTCTTTAAGTAAAACTTTTTTTTTAAATAATAGAAAATTATATTGTAAAAGTTAAAGAGATTATGAAAAAATGATTATGGAAAAGGTTTCGTATAATAATAAACATTCGTTTTTCACTCCTTTCTCTGTGTGACTAGATCGTTTAAAAAACATATTTAGTTTCTAAAAAGAGATAATAATGTTGATCTCCTACTTTAAATTGACAAACAAATCATTTGATAAATACACGTTCGTTGATGTGCTTTCTTCGAAACTTCATTCGCAAAGATCAGTACTTTAATTTTATAAAATATATAGCAATCCTATTAAACTACAATAACTTTTGTATGGTCATTACTTTGTGTAATATCATTTAAACTTTCTATGTTTTTTACAACGTGTGAATATTATACAAGGCATAACGTATCGTTCAACAATACTTCATAAGACTTGTACGTTCAGAGCAAAGTTTGGAAGAACGCAGCAGCATCTTACTGAGTAATCATGTTGATGCCCAGTGAAAGGCAATTGAAATGAACGCTTTGTTGCAGACTTTCAGGTACAAATATCATATGTACTTGCAAAACCGCAAAGATGCACGTGCATTTTATGCAACGTACCGTTGATAATTTGCATTGTTTTCCCTTGTCTGAATCAATTAACTTTTTTTGTAATGTTTGTTTTACTTGAGTGAGTTTTATACTTGTTTTTGTTCACTTCTTATAAATGCAGATACCGTAACAATAAGCTACTATTTTAAAACCGATGTATCTTACATACTTTCGTAACAGGAACTTAAAACGCTAACAACCAAAATATATTACAAAAATAAGCTCATAGTGGCGGCGAAACTTTGTTGAAAAATTAAGGAAGTTAAGATAATTATTTGCAGGCTCAGATTCTGGAACGTTTTGGCAAGAAAATGAAGCCTGTAATTGACGTACGTTTAGAAACTATGGTCATTTTTATCTGCGTATTTTCGATTTTCAATGTATCAAGTAACTAATAGACATGAAAATCTTTTGCAATTTCATAAAGCGCTTTGATTTCATTTAAGGGGAGGTTCTGGTCTACTGTATCAACAAGATTTGAAAAATTTATGACGATTTAACTTCATAGTTCTAACCTAATAATTCATCGACTCTGTTTCTGAAAAGTGTACCCAAAAGACCTGTTTTTCGGGGCCGAACAGAAGAACCTCCTCTTAACAAAACGCAAAGTCGCCACTAGGTATTATTTTGTAAATGATGAAACGCAAGAAAACTGAAACATATCATGACTTAAGAGTACTGAACTCGTATATACGTTGTCAAGTATGTAAGAGTAACATTTATTCAGGATTGTACGTTCGCTAGACGTGTTGGAGTAGTCGGTTGGAGGTCCATTGTGCGACATACCCAGCCAGCAATGTCCACATTTTCTGATTCTGCTTTCTTGATCCATTCATGATTCTGAAATCATATAATTCATAAACATTTCTCTGGTTATTTGTCGGAAATACGATGTACCTATTGCTTTTTTTTCGAAGAAATCATAAAGTCAATACCATTAATGTTTTTAGATCAGCTCGTTCAGCAGGAACTTTCTTCAAACATCTATCAACGAAATCTGTGAAGGAATCGCTAAATATTCCAGGAGGTAATTTTGGCGGGGGCTCATTCACTATGTAATCTAATAATTCGAATATTGCCATTGGCCTGGGACTACTAGCATCTGCAAAATACCAATACCGGTTTTAATGATGCAAGCATTTCAACAAATAAAAAAATAAAATGTTAAACATTGTAACTGTACTAACTATGAGCGGGAGATTGTTGCGTAGGAGTGGATGTGCTGTTTGTTGCACTATTTTCTGTAGGTGTATGGCTTATGTTTGGGCCAAAAATTGCGGTCAAAGTTTTTGCATCAGGTGGAGGAATAGGATACATTCCTATGGCCATCTCAACCAAGGACAATCCTAAAGACCAAATGTCGCTTTGTACCGAATAGTGATTTCCTTGAAGTCGTTCAGGCTGCAAATAGAGACGTGAAAAAATGCATTCAAAATTGGTCCAAATGATAAACAAATAAATACAAAAATGTTGGGCAAGTTCTTACCGACATATAACTTCTCGTTCCAACAAACGAATTAGCCATAGAATCAATCAGCTGACCAGAAACTCCAAAGTCACAAATTTTGATCTCGCCCGCACTGTTGACCAGAATGTTGCTCGGCTTGACGTCTCTGTGCATTATCGCATGTTTATCTCTCAGATAACTCAATCCTTTTAAAACCTGAAAAAGAGGTGAACCACTTTATTATTCAAATGTCATAATACAGAAACAAAAGAGAATCATTGACAGAAATCAGTTTGAAGCAAACAAAAAGGCAAAGTAAATACAGAAATGAGTCTGAGCAGACAAGTATCTACGATTTCTCAAATCAGCATTAGAAGGTCAACTTCGCTTGCCCAGAGAAAAAAGTTCACTGAATATGAGATCGAGGAGTTGCATCATGAGTTGGAGACAGTTGACCATGTGATCCCACTAAAAAGGTTGTGTCAAAAATTGTTGACCGATGCAACACTCGGATTATCTCAAGCTACGGCCGAGAGACTCTTTATACGAGATGGACCAAACGCGTTGTCAGTGCCCAAGGTGACACCAGAGTACATCAAGTTTTTGAAATGTATGTACGGAGGTTTCGCTGCACTTCTCTGGGCTTGTGCGTTATTCTGTTTTCTTTTGTATGGAATTGCTTATCTGATGGATGATGCAACAAAAGGTGAAGGGATCGAATGGTTGGGAGTAATTATAAGTGAGTTAAACAATTATTATCAAAAGGGATGTTTCTCTTAGAATCAAATGTTAGAGCATTGTTTTCTTTTTTCAGTCCTCATTTGTTTAATTTCTGGCTGTTTTGCGTACCATCAAGAATCAAAAAATACAAAAGTGATGGAATCGTTCAACAAGATGGTACCAACAACAGCGCTAGTGATTAGAGACGGGTCGAGGATTGAAATATTGGCCGACGAGTTAGTTGTTGGAGACCTAGTAGAAATCCGACTAGGAGACAGAATCCCAGCGGATATCAGGATAATCGAAAGTGTTGGACTTAGAGTAGAAAATTCAAGTATCACTGGAGAAAGCGAGCCTCAGTCTAGGACCAACTACCCAACAGACGAAAATCCTCTTGAATCTCGAAACGTTGCTTTCTTTTCCTCGTATGCCGTGGCTGGTGAAGGCAAGGGCATTGTTATAGCAACTGGAGACAAAACTATGATCGGACGATTGGCAGGCTTGACTGCTAATCTCACAAAAACCAAAACACCCATTGCTAAGGAAATAAACCATTTTGTTCACATCATCACCTTTGTAGCACTCATTTCAGGAGCTATGTTTTTTATTTTATCTTTAATAATTGGTAAGCGAATCTGATTTTTAACAATGATTTTAGTTTTGTATTGCACTATTTTGTCAAATATTGTGCATTTTAGATAGAAATTTGATGAAGGCTTTTTCCTATCTTCTTGGAATTATAATAGCCAATGTTCCAGAAGTGCTTTTAGTATCTGTGACGACAAGTTTGACCCTGACAGCTCAGAAAATGGCCAACAAGAACTGCCTTGTGAAGAACTTGGAGGCGGTAGAAACTTTGGGTTCAACTTCAATTATTTGTTCAGACAAAACAGGCACTTTGACTCAGAACAAGATGCGGGTTTCCAACATGTGGTACGCTAACACCAGACATCATTTTTCAACCATGGAAATGATGGGAAAAGAAAGAGATTTGCTCCTGGAGAGTGAAGCTTTCCGAGTCTTTTTGAAGTGCGCTACTTTGTGCCTGAGAGCTCAATTCAAATCGGACACTGTGCCATTTTCTCCAGCCGAGATGAGAGAGGTGATGGGAGATGCTTCGGAAGCGGGCATTTTGAAATTTTGTGAAAGCATCCATCCAACGAAACCTTTTCGGGCGACGCATCCAAAAGTAGCAGAGATTCCGTTCAACTCAGCGACCAAGTACCAGTTGTCCATTCACACAGAACAAAGTGGATACAGAATAGTTATGAAAGGTGCGCCTGAAGTAATTCTTGATGTTTGCACTTTTATGATGGACGCTGAAGGTAAAACAGCGGAGATGACGGCCAAAGATGTGAGTGCTATCAAGAGAGCTTGTTTGGAACTAGGTACTTGAATGCAATATTAACATTTTTGAACAACTTGTTTTCCAAAATGTACAATAAACTGTCGATATGTAATTAGGTTACCTTGGCGAGCGAGTTTTAGGATTCGCAGATCTGTTCTTGGAAGACTCAAAATACGGTCACAATTATCAATTCGATACCCAAGAACCCAAAAATTACAACTTCCCAATGGACAACTACAGATTCGTGGGCCTGATCAGCCTGATAGATCCCCCTAGACCGTTCGTTTCTGATGCTGTTTATAAATGTCGCACCGCCGGGATCAAAGTGATCATGGTGACCGGAGATCATCCTGTTACTGCGACGGCAATCGCAAAGAAAGTAGGCATCATCAGTGAAGGTAACGAGACTCAATATGATAGGGCTATGGTTCCGAGGCTGTCAATTCCGTACAGCGTTGACTCGGCGGATGAAGCTATTGTTGTCACTGGAACGGAGCTAAGATTCATGACAGCAGACAAACTCGATGAAATTATCAAGAATCACGAGGAAATTGTATTCGCGAGGACATCACCGCAGCAGAAATTGCTCATCGTTGAAAGTTGTCAACGGTTGGGAGAAATCGTTGCAGTCACCGGAGACGGAGTTAATGATTCGCCTGCTTTGAGAAAAGCTGACATTGGCGTGGCTATGGGAATCGGTCAGTTATTTTTCGTAACGTTCGCCAACATTGACTGTATTCAAACATTTGTTGATTCATTTTAGCGGGTTCCGACGTAACAAAAAGTGCAGCAGACATGATCCTGATGGACGACAATTTTGCCTCGATTGTGACCGGCATTGAAGAGGGTCGTCTTATCTTTGATAATTTGAAAAAGTCTATAGCCTACACGCTCACTTCCTCCGTTCCAGAAATGCTTCCTATGTTGGGCAGCATTATTTTGTCAATTCCTCTACCTTTAGTGATTGAGATGGTTCTTTGCATAGATATTGGTACAGACATGCTGCCAGCTATAGCCTTGGTTTATGAGAAATCCGAATCTGACATTATGAGACGAGCTCCGAGAAATCCCAACTACGACAAGCTTGTGAACAGCCGCTTAATTTCAGTTACCTATGGTCAGATTGGAATGACTCAAGCTATGGCTGGATTCTGTACATATTTTTGCATCCTTCTTCACCATGGTTTCCTTCCAAGAGATCTCTTTGGTTTAAGGATTGTTTGGGAAGATACGTCTGTGAAATACGTCAACGATTCCTGGGGCAACAGCTGGGATTATAACAACAGAATGCAATTGTTGAACCTCGCTCGAACTGGCTACTTTATATCTATTGTTATCACCCAAATGATAGACTTGATAATGTGCAAGACAAGAAAGAATTCGCTATTGCAGCAGGGAATGGACAACTGGTTTCTCAACCTGTCCCTTGTTTTTGAGGTATTACTAACAGGCATTTTGCTTTATGTTCCTGGCACTGGCGAAGTAACAAAAACCATGCCACTAGACATCATATGGTACTGGCCCTGTTTGCCTTTCGGAGTCTTTCTGTGGATTTACGACGAGTTTAGAAGATTGGCAATTAGGAAGTACCCGGATTGCTTCTTCGATCGTGAGACGTATTATTAATTTTGTATTTTTTATACATCTTGCTGTTCAAGTTGTTAGGCTTTGTATGAATAGTTTATAAGTAGGCTTACTGCGGATGTAATGGTGCCTAAAATAGGCTCTGGTATCCTGCCAGCTTTCTTCAGTATAAGGTCTAGGGATCCGCCGTCCATGTACTCCATACATATACTGATTTCACCGTCGCTGTAAAAATAAAAATATTCAACTATTAAACTTTGTCTATTTGCGTTATAGAGTGCTAGATCGTGTAATTGTATTGTACATAAAACGAAAATCACTGAATCGCGAATGAAAACATCTGAAAAATGAAATCCCATTCACAAGCATTTTTTATTGAACAAATAATTATATGAATGTATAAGATCCGATTACCTATAAAATGCACCATAGAAACCAACGATGTGTGCAAAATTGCATTCGTGAAGAACTTTTAGTTCCCGTATGATTTGTTTCTTGATAGCAGGTTTCACTTCCAAATGAATCAACTGCAATGATTGAATTGTTGATGATTAATTTTTGTTCGAATAAATAATCAAGTTTTTGTAATATACATTTATATTCGCTCACCTTTCTTGCCATTATTAATCCATACTTTTTGTGTCTAACTTTCATTACAACGCCGCCATTTCCAGCACCAAGTTCGCCTAACTTTTCAAAATCTTCGTCACAAAGTTCGCCCACTTTTTCTTTTTGTCCTAGGAAACTTTCCAACCTTTTGCGTTGCTCATCATCCATTTGTAATTCTTCAAATCTTTCTTGAATGGCGTCTATGCTCATTTTGCCCATTCCACTGTGAAGGTTGAATTCGATTATAAAAACATAAATTAACGAGAAAGGGCAAGTATATAAATTGCAACAAAGTTGTCAAAAAAATTCTAAAAAACACATATTGCAAAATTGCGTTACAACAATAGTCTAATAATCATTTGATTGAATCAAATCATTAGCCATGTGTATAACATATTCATATGAGTTTGACTTATACATAAATTATTTCATTTTTACGAATAAATAATAATTCGTTTAAGAATTTAATAATTAATAATTATAATTCGTTTAAACTTTTAGAACTAATTTCTGTTATATAGAGGTTAAATTTAGTCGATCGTGCAGTAGATTGTTGAAACTTGCCAATTGAAATCAAATTATAATGTTTAATTAAAACAAAATCAATAAATTTGCTCCCGAAATATATAAAATAAATTAAAAAAGTTGCTGATTCCATTGTACTTTGAGATAGTATTGTTTTTTGAATGTAAAAAATGGAACGCACTCTGGTATGACTGGAGGCTCAGCATTTGTTGGTGGTGAGGGCGAGGCTGTGGGAGTTGGCTCGGTGACTCGTGATGGCAGGGTCAACTTGAGCTTGTTCTTGGACATGGTTGACCAGGGTCGGAGGCTGCACCGAGGGTCCCGATCAAACGAGTCAAAATGACGAAACAAAGAACCTGGAGATCCAGCCAACGATGGCACCGAGTAACGTCGATTCGGGTCGGCCACTGTAGCGTGACGTTTTTCACAATACTAACGATGAGATAACGACAACGTATATCCACGTGTCGGCCACTAATTTATTACTTTTCACGATTCGCTCCGGATTGCACTCGAGACTGTTGCAAGCAAGAGCGCACAAGAGCGAGATCAGCTCATCAGCTGCATGAGCCTGCCCCAGCCTGCCCGGATTTCACAGGTGACGATGCGCGACCGCGACGCCGAAAGATTCCTACTTCTATAGCATGACCAACTGCGAGCAATCATATTTATTTGCGCACACTTTTCGACCGCTGGTCTGGCTCAAAAACTATTCGTCGATTATATTCCAAGGATTTAACAAAATAAGCAAAAATGATAATAAATAGAAAATATAAGTAAATTCAAGTGAAAACAGGCAAATTTTTAGACCATATTGGTTACTTACAGTCGGTAACTTTGACTGCTTGGTGGCCAGAAAGATTCTCTCTCATTCACGATGGAGGTTACCAGAGGTTACTACCACAATCAGTTACAATATGGTATAGAAGTATAACGTTTAACTGTTTGTAAGGGGATAAGAGATAAGGGAAAAGGATGTGAACATTAAAGAATTACCAATATACATATGGGTTGAAAGTCGAAATAGATAACAAATTTCCTGAAAGGTGAACCCAACACCAAAGATGTTGCAAAAACATCATATATATGCAACAAAAAATTCATATTTTTGTGACGGTTAGTATTAAAAAAAGTACATTTGAAATGTAAACTAGAAATTGAAGTAAAACAGACAGTTTAAGTTTGAATATTATTACAGGAAACCAAAAGTTCTGAGAAGTTGGAAATAATAGGGGAAAAATGATGTCGAGAAGTTTGTGCAAATTTTGTGCCGTTTTATATGATATCAACGTTCTGTGATTGCCGCCTTGCTAAAATGAGATGTACTGGTAGTTTATTGTAAGTTTAGAAATTTCGTTTTTCATAATTTTACCATTGATCAAAAAGAAGAAAAGAATGAGAACTTTAAAATAAATAATCACTGGTTTAGAAATGAGACATTATTTGAAAAAAGAATAGATATGATTTTTAAAACATTACGATTGTTGGAACCTACAAAATGATCAACTAAAATTTTATATCTATGTGACGTAGTTTATTATACAATTACATTTTATTTCTAGCCATATTAATAATAAATAATAGTAATGAGTAATAATATATGCATACTCAATGCGTTATAACATTAACCCTTTACGTTTGATATGATTTCGTTTATACACCACTGTTTTTTAATCATTATTTTCATAATGTTACTTTTTTTTGTAAAACCCTAGTGTGCAGCATCGTGTATCCTTTACTTAGGCTTTCAAATCTTAAAACCCGTAGACAATCATTAAAACAAGAACATTTCGTTCCAAGCGCCAAAAGTGCTCAAAATCTCATGTTATTCCTGTCTGTGAAAATTGTCTGTTTCGAAAACTGTTGTCTTCCATTCGTTACGACATCACTCTTATCATTAGATAGAAAATATTAAACATTCCTTATTCAAGTTCATAGTTTTCGTATAAGTTTTACAGTTGTTAAGAACTGTCATACCGTGCTCTTGTATTTCAAAAATAATTCCAAACGTTGTAAAATATTCCAAATGAGAAAGAATAACAATTTTTACGCCTTTTCGTCCGGAAACGGCATCCACCAATATTGATGTTTAGTTTTATCCATCTTCGTCATTCGTATTGATTATCCAAAAATTACCATTAGTAGGAATTATACACTGACTCTAACAAATTTTCGTTTAAATCCTAAAGTTTTTGCCGTCAAAGATATTATAACTATTCAATGGTTTGTTTTTCCTACTTTGGGTGTTTATTCGTTTTAAATTTTGTTATCATTTGTTTGTTGGTATACCAGGGTCGACCCCTCTCAATAAACAACTCACGCAAACTTGTTAATTATTTACAAAAACAGATCGTAAAAATGATTACAAATATCCAACGGAGCTAGAGAAAAATGCATAAAACAGATTTAGCATAAACTTTCAAAAATAAAACGACAGATCAACAGTGCAATAAAAGAAGATATCTGGTCAAAAAATCATAAAAACTCAAGAGAACTGAACTTTGAAATGATTTTATTCTCAAATCATAATAAAAGTTGAAATGCAATGAAATAATAAAATTAACCTTAACGCAAATAATACATTAATAATTATTAATACAATAATGATTACACAATAGACAATAAAAATTGTTAATATAGTTCTAAAAAGGCGAAATACGTTGTACTTTTTACATGAAAGATAAAATGATACGGGGAGAGGTCGGGGGATGATAAAGAGGGGTCGGGGGAAGGGGACCTACACTACTATAATCGTTTATCTACAAGACTTGAATCGTCCCACTATATCGCAGAAGAAAGCCCCTCTCGTTCTTTTTCATATTTATAATAATAATCGCAGCGTCACATTCAATCAGGTCGCGGCGAGTGAACCGACTCGAGACCAGCGCCTCGAGCCAACTCTCACCACCGCGTCACAAACAGTTTAGGAACTTTTAGCCTTTGCTCGGTCCGCAAACGGAATTCGCAATTCTTTGACATCCGCCAATAAATAGCCAAAAACACGCAGACACACACTCGCACGTGAGTTTTTTTCTTATAAAAAGGAAATCTCACAGTAATGTACATTTTGCGTCGCTTATTCAGCGACCATAATTTAAAATCGGTGATAACTCGTTGCGACTTGTCTTATTTACACCATACATCTACATTCTTTTTCAATATATATATTTATATATTTATACGCTCGTATTTATGAGCGCCCTTCATAAAACTCGCAAAACTTGTAGTGAGTCCCAGATTCGCACTTGAATTTTCGACACGTTCCAAGTATTGGCCCGTAACTATTTGTAAGACAATCCGCAAATCGTGCACGGCGGCTCTTTAAATTTATTTCTCAGATTGTTAAACTGAAATAAAGTATCAGCAAAGATTGTCGGAGGCTGCTGTCTTTCTATAGGTGTATTTGTGATTGATATGAGAGACAGAACAATCAGAACGAATCTTTCTTGTTCTTTTCTGAGTTGAAGCGAAAGTTGGATATCCAAGTGGTATAAAACTATAAAAATCAACTTGGTCGAGAATCAAAACAATTGTTGTCGCATTTTAACACATAGCTACCTTTTGTTCGCGCGGATTAAAACTAACATCTATGTACAGTGTCATTTTTTGTTTTACAGATATGTTAAACCCTGCGAAAGACGAGCGTCTACAAATTCATGTCTCTTTAATTGTTTTGGGTTCAGTTTCGTTTACGAATTTTCGTGTGATGACTTTGACTGACAAACGAGAAAGAAACTAACGCTCTATTGAGATGTTACTGCGATCTGTTCTCTTTTTTTCATGATTAATTGAACAACTGACGTTTTTGTTACAAAAAAGAAAAGATGCAGAGTTTAAGTTTGGCACGTAAACTCTGCTTCTCTTCCGGTGTCATAGATTCAATTCAGTTGACAATGTAAAAAATTGTTGTATTCAAAAATACGACTCGCTAGTAACGGCCAAATCATAACAGCGTTAGAAACTTTACGGTTCTTGTTCTGGCAATAGTTTTTGTTTCACATTGAGAAGGAACAAGAAATCAATTGCAACTCAATGCTAAAATTTGCACCTAAAATAACAACAGTTTTATTTTTAAAACTAGATAAATCTAACGCAAGCTAAAGTACATTGCAATATACAAATTCACAACCGAGACTGAAATCCAATAATATAACATAGAAAAGTCTTACGTTCAATCTTATACGCAAACAGCATATGTCCAAGTTGCAATCATTTTTGCAAATCACTTGACAAAAATAATGTCTTCTTTGTTTGTACTATACGAAATAAAAATTAATCGCTGCGTACGTACAAAACCTCTACGCAATCTTATTTGAAAAAAAAAATGGTTTTGTTTATAAAATTTGTTTCTTCTCGCGTTTAAACATCTGTGTTCACTAAATTCAATAAAATAATATAAAATCAAATGTACAGATTTGTTATTGAAACAACATCAAATCAAAGAGGAGGAATTAATGATAAAATTCGGGGATGTTGCAGAGGCGACGTTGTTGCGGCTGATTGTAGAGAGAGTTTGCCACCGAAGTCACGGGCTTGTGTCACTCGTGGCTCTTGCCCGAGAGAGGATGGTAGTTGCCCCCCGCAGAGGCCACCAGCGCCAGAGGCAGGGGCGAACTCAAAGGAGTAGAATGAGGGTGCGAGTGCCCCGAAGAATGCGTTGTCAGAGCCAATGGACTGCCAGACATCGTGTTGGCGAGCGATGCAAAAACAGATGGTGCTGGCGAGGCCATCGTTGGACTTCCCATAGCCGCTGTTGGAGGATTAATTCGTTTCTCCTTCTGTCTTCTGTAACAACAAAATCAATTTAACTTTAACCAATTGTCTTCAATCACGATTCACCTCTGCAATTGAATCGTTCAAAGGTAAAATCAGCTAATTTTTATAATTCTCAAGGAAAAGGGTAATTTTTCAACTTTCTTTCGTTTAATTTCAACTTTAAATTTAAATATTCATCATACCTATTGCAAAACCAAACTCGAACAACTTCCTTCTCCATGCTTAGGTTATCAGCGAGGATCGTAATTTCTTCCGAGGTTGGCTTGGGATTTTGCATGAAAGCTTTCTCCAAGGCTATTCGCACGCTGGTTTCTATCGACGTCCTCTTCTTTCTCCGCCTTCCTATCGCTTCCGGGGTTGTCAAAGGATTCGTCAGGGAGTTTGGATTGGTAATGGACTTGTCAGCATCTTCCAACCACTTTTGTAGCAGGGGTTTTAACTTACACATGTTCTTAAACGACAGGTTAAGAGCTTCAAACCTAAGAGAACAAATTTGTCAATTTAGATACCCCTTTTATAATCATGAGAACCAATAAATCTGATCGCGTCAAAAAACCAACCTGGATATCGTAGTTTGAGAAAAATCATTTCCATACAGTTTTCCCATGGCGAGTCCGACATCTCCTTGGGTGAATCCTAACTTGATTCGTCTTTGTTTGAAGTTCTTAGCGAACTGTTCGAGTTCCTCCAGATCTGTCGTCTCCTCTGGAGAAGGTTCTAGTCGGTTGGGTGTAGCTTTGACTGCAGGCGGCGTTCCAGACGGAGGTGGAGATCTTTGCTGGCTGGCCAAGTTCCTTCCAACTAGACTACCTCCACCTTGCAAAGCCTGCTGCTTTTGAAGAGCCTGCAATTGTTGAGCCACTTGGGTTACAGCTTGTTGAACCTTCAAACAAACAAACAACTATTCAAAACTTTGTTCGTGTGTGCGTTTCCGTTGATGTCTTACTAAGTGTCTATGTGTATTATCTAACAGAAAAAGACACAAGATGAGGAATAAACCAATTATTTGCTTCTAATTAAATTGAATTCGTTTGTGCAGGGAATGGTTGTGAATTCCAATAGCGTTAAAAAGTTTGCTCATTTCAAGTTTTTTCAGTTACAATATGTACTGACTTTTCTAAACTGTCTTTTTTTATGAGTTAAATGACAATCTACGTGTCCAGCAGAAAGTGAAGTACCTGCATGGACTGTGAGCGCGGATGACTCGGTCTCTGGGGATAGCCACCGCTCTGCAACAGCCCCTGCAAGATGCGACAAGGTTTCAATTTTTCATCTAGCTGTTAAACACAAGCACCAATACAACCTACACAAATCCACCATAACTATTGACAAGTCCAAATCTTTGATCTACATCTTGGTTAATTCTATTTCAAGTCGTCAGCTTTTCTCCGCACTAAACTTAGTCTTTTTAACAAGTTGCTCTAGTTATGAATTAAATTTTCTAATCCGATAAGATTGACGCTCCGACCCTTGATTTAAAATAGTTTCTTTGCAATTTAGCAACCTGTCTATTTTTCTCTGACAAAACGTTTAGCGATTACCATCTCTTCAAAATTGATTATCTTCACCCTTTTCTTAAATAGACTCTTTGACATACAGCCAAAAAAGGCACCCCAAGCAAGGGTTCGACGTTTCGACGGGTCACGTGGCGTCGGCCTGGCGCATACTTTATGCTTATTTATGTAGACTCCCCATTCAAAACGCTTTACATTTAACCAGTCAGGAGGGTCTGGCAACAGGTTATCGCGTGAATAAAGACATTGTGGTTAGGCGCGCGCGTATACCTTCCAGTTCAAGATTCGTGTCTTTCAATAGTCGTGTGCCAAACGGGGTCTCAAAAAGAAAGAAACATTCTATTGACACACCAATTGATTCGATCAACAAAATCAACATTTTAATTGATCCCGTCATTTAATGATCAACTCAATTATTAATATATAAATATGTTTTTTTTATTTTCCATCTTTTAATCTTTTATACCACTGAATTGTTCATAGACTAAAAATGTTGAATCTTTAGCAAAGGTGTCAAAAAGCGCGGCAATTGTTTGCAAACAAATGCAGATTGATTGCAATTTATTGTCAAAAGTTAAAATAGACCCTGTTAATCTGGCCTGAAAAATGGAAATATGGATGGCAATACAGTAGCAAAAGACGTCGCTGAAAGGTCTCTCATTGTGTCGGGGCGTGTGCTCGGCCGGTTGAAACAGGTTACGATTATCGCGCACGGAAGGGTTCTCTGCTCGAGAAGGTCGTGTGTCTCTTTTGAAGAGTTTAGACAAGAAGCATAAAGCGCGAATGACGTATTTCTTGAGGGGAAATGCGCCGGCATCTAAGCCACGTGTTGTTGCACAAAGGCAAAGCCGGGGGCAAGGTGCTGTGGGTCCCCTTAACGAATCGCGCGATCTGAAAGGACGCGGCGAAATACGACGCAGAGGAGGGGGCAACATTAGATCTACCAGGCGCAAAGTCGTTTTGTTACTTTTTTTTTTTTTTTTTGGTGCCGGCTTCTTCGCCCGTATGCATACAGCCGAAGAATAAGAATCCATAACCCAAGCTATTCAGTTTTGCCGGATCTCCGCATTATACGATCGATACGTTCGACGAACAATCATACATTGAGACGGACGTAAGAAATCATATCTTACGCGTCAGACAATGGCGGTTAGAGAATTTTCTGCGCTGTGAAATATGACGCCCTGCATCACGGGATTTCACGTTTTAACATATTTCGGGTAAAAGCAGGCGCTGATATATATCGCTGGATAGATTGTGTTCGCCCCTCCCCCCCTCCTCCAACACCCGCTTTTTTCTCCCTGCTATTCAAAACACATTACGAGTCCGGGCTCGTAAAAATCATTCGTACCTTTCGACTGATTTTTAACTGTACGGATATTCAATTCGGAACGTTTTGTTGCGATCATGATCTGATTTTTAAATGCGGAAGACTTTTCACAATTTATTGACTTTGAACGTGAAATTATGGAAATTGGATAATCGGGCTTGTAATTGATAAAATCGGTGTTTTCAGAGAAGAATGAGGACTACTTTTTTTTCAATGGAGACTGTTGGATTAATATGGTTCGTGATTTTTCATTTGAATTCGTTTACCTTAGAGATGTTTTTTTATGTGAACGTTTGATTCCGGGTAGAAAAAGGCATTAAGTCGGATTCTCTTTTGATATAAAAGTGTTCATTGTGAGAATATTGTAACTCCTTTTGTGAACTTGGTGCATCAGTTTTGATAAAATATACAATTTACAATTACTTTTTTGCATTGAACGATTGAACGTATATTACACTGACACTGAATTGTATCAAATTCATTGAATAAAAGACGAAGTTGAAAATTCGAATGAAAAATAATTGTTTAACTTGACGCAAAAAGATTGAAGAAGTTATAAAATAGAAACGATGAAGTTAGTTTTATGCGTTGACTAATGGACCTTTGTGTTCGCGCCGATTTGAAGTCGGTCATTCTTTATTTTGGTACAAAGGTACAACGACCGGTTTCGCTTATCGCGCCATAATAAACACCGACGCTCATTTTTATGATTGATGTTTTGGAAAGAATGCAATGAAGAAAAATGCACTGCATGTTTTGATTCTTTTTTTATAACTCTATTCAACTTTTTAAGTTCACTATTTTCCACAGTATCGTCCAGATTATAATTGTATAGCCTTGTATTATGCCAATGTAGTTTTTGTCAATATGAAAATCATCGTGATATTCGGTAAACATTGTTGTAAGATAGTTGAATTAGTGCTCATGATTGAATGAAAATGTTTATATTTGAGATATGATAACCAACCTGATTCTGAATGAAGAACTGAGGTATCTGGCCCGTAGCTGCTGGATTAGCTTGCTGGAATATCGCAAACTGTTGGATTTGCTGTTGGATCGTCTGTTGTTGCTGTTGTAAGGAAGACGCGAGCGCCTGAATATCCTGGGGACTGAGAGTGCTAAGTGAAGTTTGCATGAGTAACTGCTGGCCCACGATCTGGGCGAGCGTGGCCTGACTGCCCGAATTGTTGCCATGACATCCGGTCAACTGACTACTAACTCCCGAACTTGGCGAGGAGGCACTTCCGCTTGTGCCACTGCTGCTATTCCTTTGAGACACATCCGTCACCTGAACACCGATCAAGATATGTCATTTAAATTACATCATAGATCCAAAAGATACGACATCTTTGACCTAAGTTCTCAGAAACTATATACATTTTATATCAATTTTACTTTCTACTCAGCCACAAATTCTGCTTTTACTCTTTAGATGAAAATTGAAATTCAGTTCTGGTACACATTGATTGAAATTGTTAAATACTTTTTGTCTGAAAAGCGTCGTGATTTGAGTCAATGCAAATAAATAAATTCGGGACTTGAGTTATCCCAGGCGATAATCAGTTTTTTAGTATATTTTTTCGCACAAACCAAGACGTACCGTCATCACCTGTTGGACAATAATTAGTTAGCCGTAATTTTTGAGTGTTTCTCGGACACCTGTAGTTTTCGGCGCACAAGGTGGCGTGGCATATTTATAAATTACCTTCAAAAACACGTCGCAGGTAGCGATTGAGACCCGAAACATACACGGAACACACGACCCTTCCCAGCACTAATTATTTAACACCGATCGTTATCATCTTGCAATATTGTGAACCATAGACGGGTTCATTAGTTAGCAATTCAAGACATAAACCGTTTGTAGTACACAATTATTCTATCTTTTCAGAACTAAAACTATTGCAATTTTGGAATCTTGTATTATTATGTATATCAATTAGAGTAGATTAATCTGTTTAAGTCATCTTAAAGACAAAAAAATGTTTAGTTTAGTACTAATTTGAAACTGGATTATTCTAGTGACTCACCAAATTGAGGGCTTCTCTATCCGAATCTATGGAATCGTGATCCAAGTTAACGCCATGGCTATCCTGAACATCACTCGCGATACTTCTTTCATCGCCGCTCAGTTCTGGCTCCTCAATGGTTTCATGAAGATTGGCATCTGCAAACAAAGTAACGACTTTTTAAATTTTTTTTAACTTTCACGTCATGCGTTTTCGCTAGATGAAAAAAATTATCCAGTAATAATTTAGATAACAAATCAACATTTTCATTAATTGGATTTTTCAGACATTTTTTGATTTCAAAACACGAAACCATTGTTTTTATCATTATCAACTAGATAATGTTTATTTTGTATTTCTAGACAATTAGACAAGAACCCGTACAATCATTGTTATTCTGCGATCTATATTTATGATGATGGTATCTCGTTGGGGTGCTGGTGGGAGTGCTCGTGGCATGGAGGCGCATGTCCATGAAAAGCATCTTGGAGTCTTCAAGGAAGACCATCTTCTTAGGACCCGGCTTCCTGAACCTTTCCTCAGTCACATTGGATCCGAGTGTAAAACTGGCAAAACTTCAACAATCACACTTTTGTCACTTTCACGAAAATCTTGTGCCGATCTCTCGATGAGCATCACCCTGGTTAGTGGATCGATTATTATAGAACTAATGTATATTCATGGGCCGATTTGAATATTCAAATGCGATTGGATTTGTATATATTTAATATTCGTACGCAAGCACTTGTCACTGTCGGCCCGCTCGGACAGATCGACTCCAAGCGAATGTCAGCGTGACGCAACAAGCCAGAGGCCCTAAGGGCAAACTACCCCCTCCAATGGAGCGTACAGGAGCGCCGCGAAGAGTCGGTCGGGGCAGGCCCGGCTTTCGATTGGCTGCGTCCAATGAAACCCTTTGGCTTCAAGGCCGGCCCCCCGTTTTAAAATCAACCCTTCGTACATTCATCATCGCGATCTCGCGACTCCCTCGCCACCCCTTTCGTTACACTCCATCTGTCCTTGTTTACGGTTTTAAACTTTTGCGTTTTATTGTCGCTACAATGACGTGTGATTTATCAAACAACCTTACCCCCTCTCCTTTAAAAAAACTGCATAACGGTTTCTAATTATCTCCATATTGTTGATGCAGCTACATTTTGATCCCCTCTTTTTTTAAGACACGATGCAACTGTCCTGGGAAAAGTATATCCATAATTTTGTGAATCTTAAACAGACGTCGTTTTTTTGCCGATTGAAGAATGTGGGAAAGTTCATCACTGGCGAAAAAAATCGTTCGGCATTCCCATCAGCGGATGAAAAAAGTTGGTAAAAACGTAGAAAACGCCATAAAATTGTCAGGCAGGTAGTGAAGGGGAGGCTGAGCATAAAAAAACCAGATGCTTTTTTTACCTGACGCACGGATTCCTTCAGAATTGTAAAAAAAGGAAGCGGTGGGGCCCAGGTATGAAATTTCAGTTACTCGCATTTCTCCCATTGGCCTTTCTCCGGGCGCAAATTTGCATTGTGCACGTGTTCGCGGTATAGATAAAAGTCGGTTCTGTTCACCCCTTCCTACCTTTACGCGAAAACGCCGAAATCGGTGTAACCGTCTTTGCTACTCAACGATCGATAATTTTCATCACGCTTGATCGTTAAGAAACTGAAAAAGCGTCGTCAATCGGCAAACGGGCTTGCTCAACGGATTTTTGCACCGAACGGGGAACACGTTTGGGGGTAAAAAATTGTAAACGGCTGTAAAAAACTGTTCTACTGGTTTTTTTTAGTCGCGGCGTCGCACGAGACAAGAAATTTCGGCGTGACAAAGAAGCTGATGCACAGATTCGTTCATTTTATAGGGGGTTTTCATTGTTGTTCCAAAATTATAGCTTCTTTTTCATTTTTTAGTCTAAAAACTTTTTATTTTCACTCTGTTTGCGTTTCATTGAAAAAAAAGTCAGTGAAACTATACAGTATATGTACGCTATACAAATGTTTTTAACGACGAGGAATTTTCATTTGTCTTACCATTACGTTGAAGTATTTCTTGTCCCGAAAAGAAGAGGACCATAAAGATAAAGATGACAATTTCAAATTTACGACGGAGGAAGAAAAAAAAGTGCAAAGGTGCTGTCCATATTGCGTTTAAAAAATCGGCTGCAATTCAAGGTCCTGTTTTTTTTTGAAAAGAAAAAAATTCCCGTAAATGACTTTATGACTGGGTTGCTGGAGGAAATTTTGTTTTCCCCGAATTGAAGAACATGTTTGGTGAACGTTTCCAGATGACCCATCAGTAGCGGATTTTAAAGCGCGCGAGTTTTCTTTGACCGTTCACATGTGTGCAGTGTTGGAATAAAAATTATCCAATTTTGAAATCTCGATTGGTCTTGGTCTTCTTTTGATCTGAATAGAAATCTTGGGGGATATAGGTGGGCGATCGTAAAGCGCCAGTCGGACTACTTATTTGGCGGGCGCATGCAGGTATTAAGTTGAGATGCGCGTGTGTGTGCCTCGGCACAATGACTGTCTATCCATCACCCACGCATTCACTGGAGCGGGCATCATGTCCCTAGCGAGGGGCGCTCGATTGCAGCTGGTCCATCTACACACTCCCATCAGTGTTTCAGCCTGACCTCTTGGCCGACAATTCCCAGATTCAGCAACTTTTTCAAAGCCCGGGTCACTGGAGCGACCGTCAGGTGATAAAAACGCACAGTGCCACCTGAAGATCTGCCTCCCTCTCCCATCAACTCGTTGCGAAATTATCTCAGGTGTACTATTGTTTCCACCTCCTCAAACAACAGGTCAAACATAATGACCCGAATTCGAATTATTACCTGCGCTGGTAACAACAGAATCTCCACTTTGTTGTTTATTTTCGTGGGCTCTTTTGGGTCCGGTCATTTTGGTACTCGAGTTTTTATTCTAGCTCTCGAAGTAGTAAAAAATTTTTACTGCCTTTTGTGAACTCCGGAGTGAATGAAAATTCTCGGAAATGTTTGAGGAACAAATTGTCGGATTCAACATTTTGAATGGAAATGTTATCTTTATGTTAATTGACGTAGAGAGATACCCTAATTTATTTTTTCGAATCTCTGCCACGAACAACAATTTTCCACCCCAAATCAACGCTCCCTCCTGATACATTTTTTTGAATGCTAATTGCGTGCTCCAAATCAGTATTCGGAATTTATTAGGGAAATTTTTGAGAATCAATCGAATGATGTGTAACAAGGAAGACAAACTACGATGGATAAGCTGTAAATCAGTGTTTTCTCACGATCAGCATAAAATTATCGTTAGCATATAGTTGATTGCAATTATATTTTTGAGTTGGTTCCATATTTCTGTAGTTTCCGTTGTTCATTAAATGTGGTATCTGTAAAACTGAACAAGTTGCACTGGCGTGACTAGTGGCCTAAAATTTGGCAAACCTACCATTTCCATTATGCCATGCTCTCTCTCTCTCTCTATCTCTCCTGTTTTTTATGTCTTCTTTCCGGTGGCGCGTCATTACATATCGTGACGACCACCCGTTACCACGTTGACTTCTAAAGAATTGATTTCACAAATGCGCGCTCTCTCTCTCTCGCGAGATCCACCCAGTCTTCTTAGAACTATAGAACAATTTGCAAAACACCGAGCGATTTTTGTTGTTTCGGTGAAATTCGGTTGTATGGTGGATCGCATGCATTAGACCGTGTGCAGGAATAGATGTTTTTTTTCGCCTCGCCAGGCGTGCATCGGCAGCATCTGCTTCTGGATCCTTGCGCAACGCAACAAAGAAACTGCGGGGCCTTACGGGGGAGGTTTGTGCCCAGGTATTCTGATGCCTGTCAGCCGATTTACGATTTTATTAGGCCCTTACGTCATTCGATTTCAATGAAAAAAAGCTCGATTATATTTTCTGTTGCTGAATTTTGTTCAGTTTCACACGTTCCATTCATACGTTCTGTCTATATTTGAATAATGATCAAACGATAAATGAATCGCGCTCTCACTTCATTTCGATGTCATTTTTCTACTTTTAACATAAAAGAAATCGTTCAGAACACTATCAAATAGGTTTTTGTATTTTTGTAAACAGTAAACGTAAGTTTTAGATTTGTTGTTAAACGGAAAAATTGTGAAATTAAAATTCATTGTTAAATTATGTTGGACATGAATGTTGTAAGATCAAAGTCAGTTGAGTCTCGCAAAATCGACACATCTTGTTGGCTACATAGAAGGATATTGAAGTTGTAAAAGTATTGTCCAAGGGTAGCTGGGACGAATTTGCGAGGGGGTAAGCACGAGGAGATTGGAACCAATAGAATAACAGTGTCGCCTCGTATGTTTTGAGTCGTCGGCAAGGGTGAGAAGGGGTGGACTGGTTTTGGGCCGACTCGTGGGGTGAAAGTCTAAAACCGTTAGGCTGGTCGCGTGCCGCTAGAGGCACGTGGCCACTCTTCTTCCACACACACTTTCAATCCGACCTCTCACTTTGTGTGTAATACATCTCCTAAAAACTTCGCGGCCAAATCCTTCTAAGCAGTTTGCTTTCGTAGACCGGTGGTGCGAGCAAGCAGCACCAACAATCATTTACATTTTTCGGACCCAACATCTCGCCCAACAGCTGCGAGTCGTTTACCAAATTTCATGGCCTATCGATGACTTAACGGCGCTTCCACATACCACATTTTTCAGTCCGAACTGGAAACCATGATCAGGTACGCCAGATGGACGCTTCTTAATGAATCAAGCACGTGCCCGCCTGCATCTTATCAACTTTTGTTTTCCCTTTTCACAATAAGTCAACAGTCACTCTATGCGCTCTTGTTTTTCCTAAAACAACAGCTTGTTTTCGAAACCAGCCCGCTCCCAGTCGATTTGAGTCACGATCAACGTGACTAATTGCTTTACGCATATAACAAATGGACTGCGGTCGGTAGAATCAAAATATTTTCAACAAATCAAATTTCAAATGCGATTCCTTTTCAGATCTAGTTATAGCCCGGAAATTTGACTGCATATTTGAGCAGGTTTGTCGGAAATTGGCATTCGTATAAGAAACGCTTCTTCCTCGTTCAACCATCCAATTCAAATTAATCAATATTTCGACACGATATTTTCGTGGTAAATGTCCTTTTTCGTTGGGTCTTTCTAGTGGAAATCGCGCAAGCAGCCCGACCGAGATTATTTGAATACGGCGCATTTAAGATTCGTCAGGCGTCTTTTAGGCAGTGATTGTCAGCTTGGCAATCTGGTCACGTGGCTGGCACGTCATACACGTCAAACCAACCCCGCGGCGGTCACCCCGAGGTCCGAGGGGTTCTCCAAGCGCTTTACATTCTATTTTCACGCTGTACTGACCTCGATTTATGCGACTTCCTTGCATGTATCCATGAGATATTGGCTCTTGGCACGTGTTACCGCCCGGCTCGATATTTATTTCGCGAGCACTCCCAATGTGTATTCATTTTTCTGAATAATCCCAAATATTTTACTATGTTGGTGATCCAAAAGCGACTAACAATTTAAACATGGAAATGTCAGTCGCAGAAGGGATTCGATTGACGCAAGTCTCATTCATGATAAGAGTTTGCTAGTAATAAAATTAATCTACAACGCTATTTTTTCGCCGATAAATCATTCAAGTAGCTGATAACTAATGTTTGAAGTTGAATAAAAAGTATTGTAAATAAAAAAAAAAGTGGTATCCATTTTTTTGTTTGCTATAAAATTATCAAGCGATTACTATTTAATGTGCATGATGCTGAAAAGTGTCGCTTTAATTGGCAATTTATCGTTCAACAAATTTTTTTTACGTTTACGTATAATTATGTTTATTTATTGACAAACGGGTCAAATCATATCATTGAATGTAATGATAAAATTATACGATGTTATCGAAATTGCCGAGATTCATAAATTCATTATGAAATGTTTTGCATAAACGGTCGTTCAATTATGTCAACTTTTTTTATGTAAATCGCTCTTTCAGTTTGCTATTAAAATTAGCTTGTTTTAAAATCGCCTAAAAAGCTTTCAGCAAAATATGCAAAGACCTCGAATTAGAGAATCAGTTTGCATAACTCTAAACCGGAACTTTGTCGAGCTCGGTCAATCTTGAGCGTGTGTCGCCGCCCTCGTGATGTTTTCACGGGACAATGAACACCCCCGTTTTTTTAGTCTTCTCATACGTTCAAGAGACCAGCTCAGGGTTGGTAACCGAGTTAAATAACGCTGCATCACCACCCTCACCCATATATACAAGGACTGTCCGAGTGTGAAATATCATTGGGCTTATCAAGTACACTTTTCTTATAACTTCATGGCGCATTTCGATAATTTTTTGATGCGATATCCATCCTAGCTCTAAAAAACGGTTTCACTGACAGTTTGTCTGACTTGTTTCTCAGTGACTGAGAAACATCACGCTCGACAAATGTCGATTTTTACTTTTTTGTACACATCCATATGGCTTGCAAGCTTGTCCGTCGCACTTCAACTGATGCTGGTTGATTTCATTGATTTATTTAAAGATGCTGTTGGTTTCTGGGAAAGGTCTAATGATTTCCAGCCGATCGTATGTGATCTTTTGGATTCGTTCTTAGGTTGGTTCGGAATTAGATGCACTTTGAGAAAAATTGAATTGGATTGTTTTTCGATCAGTCGACGAACTGTATGGAATGTGTTTGAGAGAGTAATGCCCTTGCATTCAGAGGTCTGTCGAAAAGTTGGAGTTCGGGCCGTTCTTTCATTTGGCGTTTCCATTCTTGTGCTATTTCTTTCGCGTTTCCTCGCACCCTCTTCATCTAATGACGTAACGTCGTTTTAATGGCTGACTAGCGCGTATCAAGTTTCTTTAGAGGCGCAATATACCAGACTTTCCGTATTTCCATTTCTTTTCTAATCTATAAATCTCGCACAAAGTACCAACATTTTTATATCGAATCACAATGAAACGCACCCGTAAAAAGAAATATTCAAGCTTTTAACATTCATCGAGATCTGGAATACACGTTTTTGATATCAAAAGATCGAAGCAAGGCTTCCTGGAATGTTCGTCAGTTTGATTGTTTGCCGTTTGTTGGCTTTTTTATGTTCGCCTTTACGCGTTCATTTTGATTTATGGAGAAATATGGAAATAAAGGAAGGTGTCTGAACAAGGAAGTGAGGGTGGAGACAGGGCAAAAAATGTATAACAAGAGAAAAGGTCAGCAAAAATCTTGCCACTCATCAGCCTGTTGCGATGTCCGTGCCCCTTTACGATTAGTTGTCGAACGCGTATAAAAAACGCGTCAGAGGGTTCGACCCTTCGCTCGCTGAATCGCGTGTGCTGGTAGATAACAGGGTGCTAATTGATTATAATAATCGAAAGGAAGGAAGCAGTAGGCACTCGTTTAAGATTCCATCTAAGGGTTCCAAATACTAACTTCCGCTTTTACTTACTATTCACATTCCACAACAATCAACTTTTGGAACCAATTTTGTTTTCTATAATGAACAAACTCACACATATTCAAACAACTAATAATCAGCTTTTGTTTCTTTTCATTTCAGATTTTGCTGTTCCTGTAAATGCGTTTGACTACGAATCGACCAGCAACCGCAAATATTAGTAATTCAACGATCGGGGCACTTAGGACTAACGTATCCAATGTCAAGATTACTGTCATCGGTAACAATTTTGTTTCTACTTTTGCATGTCTAGTCGTTGATATCGTTGACAGAAATAATCGCGTGCGTCCTAGGTGCAATATAATATTGACCATTACATCAATCACGACAATCAAAAACATACAAGCATTGAAAAAAGCTAATCAAAACTCACATCATTGGTCACGCAAGCCGTTCAAGTTAAAACATTATTCTGCAACATCGAGTCCGATACAACATTTATACTTTGTTTACAAAAGTGACTTCATGAGGTGGGCGGGGCATAGCTCATCATCAAGCGTATGTCACATTCAATTGTTTCGACAAAAAAAAAAGAAAAAAGAAAACATCGTTGATTCTGAAGTTGATCTATATGGATATCAAAGTTTGGGCGTTGAAGAGAGTACGAAAACTAGATCGAAGAGGAGGGGGCACGCACACGCAGCGTCGACAGCGGGGGCGTTTAACAATTTATCGTCTTCATTTGCCCGCGTCCATATTTATTGCGTCGTTACGAACAATATGGCGTCCATTAAACGATATACGAGTGGCTCGCGATAGCACAATTGAATTAATAGCGCGCGTGCGCGCGACTCGTAATAAGCCTGATAAATATTGATTATTTAATTAATGTAGAATCGTTACGTGGAGCCGGACTTTATTGGCAGTCAATTGGCTCGCCCACTGTTCTAGTGACGTATCTTTAATTAATGGCGGACTTTCCGCCAATATTCTGAAACGAAGAATTACGGCCACTTTTAATTAAAAACAACATACGCGTGTCGTATTTGAGCTCCTTCGTTTATAAATTTCATTTTACTCAATTAACCCTTCTTTTAAACTTGTTGAAGTCATTTATTTTTTTGAAAACTATACTTATAAACTATGAATTTATATCGTTCGCACCTACTTATCTTGTATAGTCTAAAGTTTTCTAAAAAGAATTTTAAAGTGTTTTTGTTAGGAGAAAGGTTTACAAGTTCACTTTCATTTTATCAATTTTAAAGTTCTTTACAACTTGTTAATATCAGGTATAAGTACTGGAATATTATTATTGATTTTAGCGAGATTTCAGTAGACGATTCTCTTGCAAGATGGTTTACTAAAAGTTAAAAAATGTTACATCGACATTTGTAGCACATATCTTAGAAACTCGGTAGAAAAAAAAGTTGCTCAAAACTAATTGACGTAAAAGCCACTTGCATACGATAAATGCGTGCAATTACGTAACAGTGATATTCTCACGGCGGTCGCGTTAGCGAGCAAAATCGCACTTTCTTTCCGCGAGTAGTGTGCGTCGGGGTTTCTTGTTGTTTTGCGCACAAATTTGTACATTTCCCTACGAGCTCGCGGTTGATGCCGGGTGCATAGACGATCGGAGCGCTCGCGACTCGTGAGAACGCGCGTTTCTTATTCAGAAGAAAGCGTATAGATCAGCGCTGTGTATGTGCACGCTTGTCTTCCTCTTTTTGCTCGTCGGTTGATTCCGAGAAAAAACGACTACTCGTTTTCATTTCCTCTTACGCGATTAACGGACTCGCGTGTATGCGCGATCCTTGCCAAGGAATTCGGTTTCGTTGGTTGGTTCATACATAAACAGCTGTATAGTTATTAAAAGTATAAAACGACTGCGTGGTTGTTGGATTTGTCTGTTTATGATGCGGCGAGTGTAGGTGAGCACCTGTGCGAACCGATAAGGGATGGTATGGGGCTTCCCCGGAAACGATCTGTGCGTGTGTGCGAACTCGTTGGTTTGCGTCACGCCCCGGCGAATCGCGACTTTTGGTCTGCAAAGTGGTTCTTTGTCATACAAATGAGAGGGAACCCCCCATCGAGCGAATTCAAATGGGCCGCCATTCAAGCGCGCTGTACGTTGCATCAATGAAGCAGAGGCCGAATTTTGTGTGGCCCTGACCAAATGACACGAATGCTAAGTCTCGCTGAAAAATGGAGCGGCTGCTGGCGCTATCGGAAGTGTGTCAAATTACAGACGCTCGCAATATTAATGACGGCTAATGACATGCCCCCACTTTGTTCGGCTGGCCGCTCTGCCGCGGTACCGCAAGCGCGCTTCACGGAATCCACATCAAAATAAAATTACTAATTGACTCGAAGGCTAATAGCAATAAGACAAACAACAGGCTAAATGCTATAAAGTAAAATACAGGTTGCCAATGGCCACCCTTTTTCTTTTGCGTCCTCGCGTCGGCCACCTCTTCTTCGCCACACAACCGGTTCGAAATTGTTTCCGAGACCCCGGCCTCGAGAAGAGCTTTTTTCTCCTTTCCGTCAGATATATATCTTTTTCTTATTCCATCATCTCTTTCTTTCTGCTTTCGCTTAACCGCTCGTTTCATTTTCACAAATCCAACGATTAATGACGCCAACATTCAACCCTTGCCTTTTGCATTTTCCATCCAATCTTGTATATTATTTCCTTTTCCTTTACCATTTTATTACGTAATTTCGTCAAAAATATGCTGCAATGACGAGAAACTCACGTCACGTATAGTCCCTCCAATGAGACACGTTTACAGAGCCCTCGTAAAAATCGTAAAATTCACGCCAACAGAAGGCGCAAATGTATGACACACGTCCAGCCCGCTTGCGACAGAGCTTAGATATTTATTTTTGATCAGCGGAATCTTACATCGTTATCTGCTGTTTCGTCACGAACCGTGACAAGACGTCAGCAAGCGTTATATCTTCCGAGTCTTGACAGAAACGATGCTTTGCAAAAAAAAACGTAATATCAACCCTAAAAATGCAAGAGTTTCGATAGTTTGTTCGAAGAAGCATTTAATTTTTTTTCAACCGAATTCGGTTACATTTGTCTGGTCTGCAATCATTGCCAATTAGATGAAATCGGCAAGAGTTGCCGCGTCTTGGGGACAATTTGTTTTCTTATCTGGTTAGTTCATTTTTCGTTCGTGTATTATTCTAACGTATCTTGAGAGACGTCAAAGTGTGTAATTTGGACGAATTGAAAACACAGATAGAACGCGAGGATCGCTAATGCCACATCAAATGAAGATATCACGTTAGCGAGAATCCTCGGCATTAGCAGCTGCAGCAGATGCGACTTTCTCACGAGTCACTCGAACAAATTTCTTCCTGAGCCTTTCGTTTTACTTCTTACTATTGTCACGTCAGCTATAATAAATAATTTGTCATCTTTCGAAAACACGAATTTTTTACGACAAAACATAGTACTTGTAAGAAGCTCAAAATATGTGTTTTACAGCTCCTGTTTTTTCTCTGTCGTATAATTTTTCTATTCTTGTCGAAACCGAACTTTACGATCGGCCGAATAATTTCACGCTGCAGACATACTCCTGGTCAAAGGGCGGTGCCATAATACAAATGACAAACCCAACATCCAGCAATGTTCCTTTCTATAATTGCTTTTACAGCACGCAGTACTGGGAAAAAATTATAGCAAGACGGTCCTGTTTTGAAAACAGTCCAAAAATTATCGAACCGATCGTAAAAATATTTCGTAAGGAAAAGTCGTCTCTTGGTTGGTTATTACGTGACCGGTACGATTAGGCTAGTTGTTATATAGCTATGCTGAGGCCGTGTGTCTGGTTGGCAAATTATTGAAATTATAGAATACGATTTTTTCATTCCTTATAACAATCGTATATAGATTTCATGTCTGAAGAATCCAATATTGAAATTGTGTTAACATTTTGGTTCAACGTTTGTAATTTTGAAAGTCATCAAAAGGAAACAAGTATTTGGACGAATTTCGTACCTTGTAAGGATTCAGGGGTGGAAGGTCCATCTCGCTCGATCCTCTCATACGCTTCACTTAATGCTGAAACAAAAAAATAAGACAAAGTGGTGGTTAAGCAGAATAGCAAAACAAAAGTGCGATGATTTGAGTAAACTATCTAGGAAAGTAGATGGACGTAATGGGACTGCGGCGAATGACCAGTGTACGTCACGTCGGGCGAACGAGCAACCCCAGGGGCCACTGACCGGCGCCCCAGGGGGGCCGCAACTCACCCCGCAGCGACAGTATTCAGATAATCCTAGATATCCCAGGACATTTCAATACGGGTTCTTATGGGCCAACTGTGAACTCGCGTGCTACTGATAAAGCGCCACCACCTACTCCTCGTAAACGTGACAAAATATCTCTGACCCATCACAAACTTCCCCTTTTCCATTTATGCGATTTTATACGTCATGCCGATCCAAAATAGCCTAAATGTATACGGGTCGAAACATCTTCCCATCTGCTATTTAATAATACTCTAAATTATATACTTCAATTCGTTTCAACGTCGTCGCTACGCGTTTGTACACATTAGATGTCAATGCTCGTAAAAATACACATTTAGTTGCTCAATTTTCGAGCTCGAATTTATTTCATTGATAATTTCAAAGTGGATCAGTGTCAAAGAATGTTTTTTTTTTCAATGTGATTTCAAGTTTAAAATGTGGGTCACGATGTGAAAGAAAAGTGTCTGTTGTTGACAGGTTTGTTGTACGTTTATCAAAAATGACGAGCCACCGAGGGTAATCAATTATGGAATGGGTTGGATTTTGTCTGTCAGTGTTGAATCGCGTGCACCACGCGCTCTCGAAGAAATAGTTTTTAGTATTCATAAAGGTCAGCGTTGTTTGAATGGCAGATCGCGCGCGCGGCACGTCCACACAAAGCCCGGCCAGTCATTATCTCAGGTACTTGATGACGGTACGCGAGCGTAATACATAATGCTCAAGGACGAACTTTAAACGCAACCTCGCACATGTTGTTTTTGTTTCAGTACACAAAGTCAATTCGCCAACTGGCAAGGCGGATTCTCCGGCTGAGAATCCGGAGTAGTTGTTTTACGGATAACGATTTCCAATTATCATAAATAATTCGCTTGCGAGAACGCGCTAAACTAACTTGCAACATTGATGAAGTTGTGAGGTCAACTCTGTCAGTCATATTAGGTTGTAATATATATTGTGATGGGTGCGATGGAGAGTATGCATGCGCTGGTCACACACTTTTGCTTCTTCTTTTTTGCTCTCGCCTCACCATGAATACGAGATGTGGCTTTGAATCTAGTTTGCGTGGCCACGAGCGGCCCTCGCATCAATTTTTAACAGCTTACTTCATATGCAGTCGATTCGCCGATATGGAAACCACGTTTCCCCAGCGACTTATCGTACGCGCTCGGAATCACCTTCGCCCAGTCACAATCGTAATAACAACCTAGCGCACCAGATCATAATTCAGCCTTTTATCATTAATTACGATCGTTACGCAAAAAAATATTCACCAATAATAATACACGCCCGTCATTATTCATCCCAATGGAAAGATCAATTTAGAAGCTTCAACTTTTTTAATTACTTCTCAAATGCTTTTTCTCATTCTGTTTATTTATTTTCCATCCAACTTTTATTTATCATTTAAAGTTTAAACGCACGTCACAACAAAATGTCTGTTTTATACTTGTTTCGAATTTTGAAATACTAATTGATTGTTTGGATTTCAGGGGGGAAAAGTCGGTGACCTCGAATGGAGATGTGCGCAGACCATTTCCAATACGACAGTGGCGCCATTAAAGTTCGCGAGAACGAGTATTTTTTGAAACAAGAATATTCTCTCTTGGGTTCGTGAAACATAATAATGAGGAAAAGCAGCGTCGGGGCGCGATAATGGCGCCCGTTATGAAGAAATCAACTCCTGCTCCAGCAGCACCCACTCCCACTCGATTGTACGTTACCATGGCAACCGACTTGACCAACGCACCCCCAGATAGACTCGCATTATTATTATGAAAGTCACTCGAAAGGGTTGAACGTCTTTGAACTCACCTACAACTAGTTTTCGTAAAACGAGGTAACATATACAATTCACCTCAATTAAATTTTTATCTAGTCGGTTGAAGGGCCAAAAATGTTAACGTTAATTCTAAGCTCGTCAAACTTTATAGTTAGCTTTTTTCTGCAATTCACAATGGTAACGTTTCCAGCTCGTCCAATTACAAGGCGATATTAAATAACACAAAAGCGGAATCGTTCAATCGATCATTATCGACTTACTAATCGTCCAGTTACTGCTCTAATCCGTGGAGAAAAAACTGATGGATTTGGTAGTAATTGCTGTCTGAGGGTCGGATGTTATTCGCAGATGGCAACTGCGCGGGCGAGGGATGTCACAACATATCGTGACGAAAGAGAACGCAATGGCGAATTTTGTATGGACGATGGAAAAAAACGGGCCGAATAATTTGCAATTGATGAGTGTGTGTCTCGTGGAAGGGTTCAGGCTCGTGCCATGAATTTATGTCAAGGGTTGCAACCCCTGTACAAAATGATGTTCCACAAGTCCTAGAACACGAGTCGAAGACTAGAAGACCGCTCCATATGGTCCAGATTTAGGCTTGTTCTTAAGGGCTATCAAAGGGTCTATCAAGTTTAAAATGAAAAGATGCCACGCGCTCAAACACTTGTTCAAAACTCTAAAATTGTTGTTGCAAGCGTTATTCGTCGGAGCCGTTTTGTAATCAGCTTTGTATATCAGTCTAATTATTCCATCATAAAAACGAAACAAAAGAAGACAATCACGGGCTTAATTTGCATCGTATAACAATGTTAATTTCGCTATCTGTGAGCTCACGCGTAATGATCGCAGTTAGCACATCCACACAGTCATCGTGAGCGATTGAAAGCTCCTGCAAGTAGATTAAAAAATTAGCAAAAGCATGTTCGCGGTCTACCTCGGTGTAATTCTTCTTTGCGTGCCGGGCTGACATTAGTGCACGAAATATTCATCGGGATGCAAATGTCAGGGCGTGTGTTGGATTAAATAAGTAATAACACAAATTCAGCTTAATTGGCACAAAAGTCTGGGCGCCCTACATGCGGGAGATCTCGCGTCTTATAAAATTATAATTAAACAAGTTTGTCGG
Organism: Telenomus remus; assembly: GCA_020615435.1. NCBI lineage: Eukaryota > Metazoa > Arthropoda > Insecta > Hymenoptera > Scelionidae > Telenomus > Telenomus remus. Next base: position 21,221,588 of record CM036336.1, on the reverse strand, counting down.
CAATTAACATGTTGAATATCATTGTTCTCGACGATATACATTCGATAAAGTGTTAATTTGATGCGCGATTGAGACGTGAAACGATCTCATCAATTTTGTGATGAAAATTGATGCTTATATGATTGGTTATTTGCATTGCCGATGGCTGCGATAAGCTGTCGAATCCTGCCGGAAGCGGTTGGGCCAAATTACGAACAAAACTAAGGGAATTTATCTTGAGATAATGTGTTGGAATAAGAAAAAAGGCGGGAGCAGTTGCTAATGGCGGGAAATTTAATATATTTTGCTGTGCCAGTGGCAATGCAGCTTTTCTTGTAATTAAGTTTAAGCAGACGATGAGGAGGGAGAGAGAAAAAGGATGAGACAGATTGGGTGTGAGGAGGGGGCAGCGGTCGCGAGAGTAGAAAACAATAAGAGGCTGCGCTAATCCAGACAATATGTTATATCCAATGAGAGAGAGTGTTTCTGGCAGCGCGACGACTTAGAGGGGATGTAGTGCGAGTGTCGTGCAAGACTGTGACCGAGCAACGATTTCGCTGCTTTTTGAGGCCTTCATCTATGTATGTTGCGTCGTTGTATTACATGTATCGAATTAGTCCAAAAGAGGCCGCAGTTGCTGCCGCTGGCAGCAAACTTTACCGATAATTATTGCGACGGCGCGCAAATATCAATATGAAGGCGGCCCATAGCACCATCGATCCAATGCAGAGCTCAGATGCAATTAATGAATTCGAGCGCCCTCGTGCGCCCGACGTTAAACTTGATAAGAAATATTTGCTGCGGAGGAATTAACCGAACAATTTGCGCAGCGATTCGCCCCTCTCGCGTCCTCTTCAATCGATCTTCCAGAGATTCACAAAATAAAAGACGACCGATAATTTGTTTGATCTTCAAATTTTTATTGCCTCTGATGTTTGTTCATACTGTTGAACTCAATTTAGCCTCAATGCGTTGTTCTTGTAATCGTCTTTAATCCAAGCAATTACCTATTTGGAAAGCAAAAAAATATGCAAACAGGTCAAGATTGAAAGAATAAACAACGCGAAGGCAAAGAAAGAGCGATATTTTGATTAAACATTTGCGTGGAAGTGATAATACATGTAAGTATGTAGCCGTTCATGTTATAATCGAGTGAGGTCTTTGGTTAACGAGGGGTCCGAGTCATAACGTTTAATTAAGGCGCGGTTTCACGGAGGGCGCTGCGCTCCAGAGGGAGGGAGGGCATATGGTGGGGATCTCGATCGTGACCGGCAAAGAGCGTGGAACGCGGCCAGATCTACCGATAACAATCTGATAAAGTTACCCTTCGCAAGATTGCAAACGAGCAAGGCCGCTGCTACTCGTAATGAGCCTGCAAAATTGTCCAAAATAGTAGTCCGACCGAGCGATTCATAAAGCAGCCGAGAGGCGGTTAATATTCATGAGCCGTGGTGCGCCACAGAAAAGCTCGCTCGTCAAGAAACAAAAACAAACTAATGATTCGGATTTTTGTGTCGCTGCTTAATCTGGACGAGAAATGATAATAAGATAATGCAAAGCATAACTGACGTTCGACCTATCTAGTTAATCTCCTTTGACTAGCTATCGAGCTTGACAAGCTTAGCTAGAAACACCGCAAGTGCCGGTGAATATTTTATTGAATTTTATGGAATTGCTTCTTTTTGTCCCAGAACCCTACTGACTATACTTATGTTCAATTATTTAAATTTCAATTTAACTGTCAGGTCCCGCAAAAATGTCGGTTACGTACATCATTTTCCCGAAGAGCAGGCTTCTTTCCGGTTCAAATACAAGACCAAAGTGGCTTGGAATGTTTTCGGACTCACCGCGAGAGAGAACAGATGCATCACGCTAACTGGTTAAACGTTTCGCACACAAGTTGTTGCATGTTAATTCAAATTACATTTGTGGGATCACATTGGTGCGAATCTTATAACGAGTATAATCACTCGATTTAATCGCAAGTATAAGAGGATAAGGCTTCGAAGTGAAATGAGAATGCAATCGAACGTATCGGTAGATTATCTTACGTGATGGGATGGACCATGTGGAAGCGAGAAACGCTAACAAAGAAAGGGATACGTTTTAAAATGGCGATCACCCTTTTTTGAGTCAACCCTAAACTCCACGACTAACTGTTCTAATCAGAAAAAGGGGCTTGGTTTAGAGTCCCGCGAGTGCACTATGAAAGCGTAAGTGATACGTCACGATGCTTTGATTTTTATTCTTCTAATGCTGCTGCTATTTTATTGTACGTCACACGAAACTTTAAAACCCAGTTATATGGTTTCGTTTCATTTAATGCGAATGGTGTTTTAGAATACAATCATTCAGAAATCATTATCCAGATTGATCTACAAAAGTTTTTCGTTTTTCTCTCAATCATTTTAATTTGTCCATCAGTTGAGAAAAATGGGAAATTTAATAATGCACGCTTGTTCAATCAAGTAATTATTGGCATCAAGTTTCTGTCAAACAAGTTGTGGAACGTCCATTATAGTTAATATTTTCCTATTAACTTATTTATGATCGTTTTAATGTCTTAACTTGATAATGTTATAAATCAATACGCACCATCAATGTGATTGCAAAAATAGTGATAGCAGCCATTGAGCGATTAACTCTAATTATTTGAACGGGAAAATATCAAGTGGAATTTTTGTTTCATCATCACGCGAAATGTTCAAAATTTTGTTTAATTTTGAAATTATTCAAATAAATACCTTGAGCTTGAGAAATCGCTATCGAGATTCGCAGAAAGTAATTATGTAATATATCAGTGTGTAACTATCAAAATGAATATATTGCATGATTCCTAACTCCGACAATTATTTTAAATTACCGCATCGCGTACACTTTGTACATGTGGAACTGTGAGAAATACAAGTTTTTCTGTGCTTCTTTAACAGTTCTTATTTTTTTTTAAGTATTTATTTGAAATTGTAAAGGAAGCAATGGTATCTGAAATCATCCTTTAAGTGTAGAATACAAAGTCGTTTTGCAGCTTAACTTTTTTCTACTAGATCTTTTAAGATTTATAATAGAGAACATTGTAATCGATGAGATTATTTGAAACAATTTTGGATGTAGTTAACTTGACGATTTCAATTAATCGAAACGATTGTTTATAATGCGGATAGCGGTTAATTTAAATAGTTTGCGATAGCGATCTGATTGAGAATATTTTAGCATATGCAAATTCGACAATTGGTCCAACTGAAAAAGAGCGTCCATACAAGAAGCATTTACACGTGAACACTAAACTCAATCGTGACGCAAGGGCTCGAATTATGCTGGCGGTATCGTTCACATCAAAATTGCCCGGAGCCCAATTAAAGAATTGAGAAATTATGCACTCAAGATGTAATTAAGACCTCTCGTTAATTGAACAATCCCACTTCGACGACTCCCTCCTTCGGACTCGCGTGTGAGAAAGTCTCGTTTTTGCGACGCGGTGCATTTCTGCGGCTACTCTGATGACAACAATTATCAGGGTCTTTATGGGCCTCGCTTCCAATCTCTCGTTCTTTTTCTTCTTTCTTCTCTCCTTGAAACAATTTCCAAAACCTATCAACACTCTTTTAACGCGACTATTAATGATTTCTTCTTTTACTCACACATTTGCCCGAGCTTCTCCGTGGGACTGCTGCACAGTTTCCTTTTTACAATGTAATGCGCCAGACTCGCCACCATCACTAATTGAGGGCACTCGATATTGTATGTTAATGAAATTTGTAACTTTACAATTTATGCTCTGTCCAACCACCACTTGAACTTGCACTTTTTTCCGACCAAACTTTTTGTTTTGCTGTGTATAATTTTTTTCCTCATCAATGTTTTGGCTGATTTAATTCAACACAAACAACGTCACGAAATGCATTCATTCAAACACTTGATTAAAACAATAGGACAATTAACGAGACAAAATATTTCTTCACCACTGTAAACGTTTCAATTGCCCATCTGGGTCTAAACTGCGCAGAGTAAAACTCATCTGGATCGCATGCAAATGCAAGTACCCACAAGTTCAACAAACTTCCGACTCTGATTCGTCTCTCGCGTGAGCTTCTTTTAAACTGTTCAGAAATGACCTGCATGTTTGTATGGTCAATCCCCCACTCGCACTTGCAAGGGTGAATATATCAGGAAGGATAAAATTGCGCCGACTCGACCTTTCCAAATTTTTCGCATAGTTATTTTGCCTTTCTTTATTCTTTGGAACAGTTTTTTCTGCATTTTGTTTTGACAAATTTAATAGCAACATAATCCCTTTTTCCAACTTTGGAAAGTAAAGTTTTACATTTTTTAATGACCGTTTCTTTTCCTTTTTTTGAGCAAAATAACAATATACATAGTTGTTTTGAGTATTTGTTAGAGAGTTTTTGGTTAAGAAAAAAGTAATTTTACCTTTTAATTCTTTTAGCTCCTACAAACTCAAATACGCAAATTCATTTCAGCCAGCATACTTCTTAATTTATCTCACCTTACACGGAGATATGATAATACAGATAAGGTTTCAGAGATCGATATTATAATCACCAAACTATAAATTTTAATCTAATAAGTCGACGTGAAATAAATGACCCCAATTCACCAAATTCTCTCCGTGGCAATTAACTCTACATATAATTTGTTCAGATCTCCTTTTTTGTGATGACAACGCTCGTAAATTTTTATTGGACAATAATAGTCGGAAACGGTAGTAGTATAGGGCACGTAAAATCATACTATGTATCTGTGATTATTTTACGCTGCGATCGAACTGCAGATTATCTAATTCAGTTAATTAATCAATTGCCATAATTATCATGGCCCGCACCACAGCCCAGACGCCATCATACTCTCGAGTAAACGGACTTAATAATTCACTTTGTCTCGTGTGGCTTGAACGTATAATCGTTGCTATTAATTATAGGATTTAAATTTTTTCTTTTCACAATAAAATGTATTTATCGTCAATTTGATCGAAAAAACGAACGAGAAAAAAAAGTTTTTAATCATATAAGATAATGTGAAAATGGCATAGACAAGTTTCATACTGTCGAACTGAAATTAGATACGTAAAAAATGTGAATTTTGACAATGAAAATATAAAATTTGAACGATCAGCGGAAGATTGAAAGTTCATCTGTCGATGATGCCGGCCACTTTAGGCAGCTGATAAATCGTTAATGGAAGCTCTTAAAATTGTAGAACACGAGTGTTGGCATTAAAAGTTAGGGGCTAAAGTTGAGAGGGGTGAAAATCGCGCAGAAGGACTTCACCCACGCTTCGGCCTAGTCCAGAGATGTCCCCTGTTTTGCGAACTTTTGACCAGTGCATTGTCCAGAGAGCGGCCCATTGTCAAATTGAATCACCGATGGGGTCGAATATTCAAGGAATGGACGATGCCTGTCCGCCATCATTTATTGTGATTCTAAAAGCATTATGCACGTCGCCGTTTTTCAGCGCTTTATGTGGCCGGCTTCGCACCGTACCATTCGCTCTCCCAGTGAATTATTGACCTAATTGTCGTTCGGGAACAAATTTTTCAATCGTCGACACGCGACTCACACACGGTGTGAATTTTCAATTTGATTCACGAATTTTATTGAATGGATAATCGACCTTTTGTGCATTTCGGAATTCACATCTAACAATCTTTGTTATTCGTTTATTTATTTATTTGTTATTCTGAAATTTCATCTCTACCTGTTAGAAAGTTAATATCAGTAAGAATTGAAAAGGAAAATTAACCTTGTAAATTAATTTGTTGACCGTAACTACAACTTGTAAGCTTCTTTTGTTTTGGTTCTCACTTTCAAAAAATATAATAGCATTAGAACATAGAAATGTATTTGCATGCAAGCAAGATTTTTAAAAAAAATTCCTGGATACACATTTGGATGTAATGAACTCGATCCCCAAAGAGACGTCTTTTCACAAACTATTATAATGTCTGTAGTAATCTGCCATTGAAAAATGCAGCAAGCTGACAATGTATTTCGCTTCGGACAGGTCTGGAGACCCAACAGAATAGATCCTACCTATGAGTCAGGCTCCTTTTTTTGTTCGCAACGCATTCGACCACGATATTGTTCATTGCATAATAACACTGCCCATATGTCATGTATCAATAATAGCGGGGTCAACTAAGGTGAAAGGTCACGTTTCAGAATATCATAATACATCATAATATACACACTTCGAATGACCAGTACCCGAAATTCGAATTAAAATCATAAAAATTAAAATTGGAGCATCCTCATTTGAAATTACTACTCGAAGTCAAATTCGTGTATATAAACTATCGCATCAATCTTTACAACAAATATTGTCTATTATTTTGTCTTTTGGTTTTTGTCGGCAACTCGAAGATACTACTTATTTCGATTAAATTGTTGACACTACCCAGATGCCTTTGTAACACGGCCCACTCCGGAAGTAGAGGTAATCCAATTTTCGTAATTAGCAAGCAAAGAGAGTGCGTAAGGACGTTTTCAAAAACAGAAACACAAAAGAATTGAATTCGTTCTCGCGGCCAGATGGCGCTACTGATTTATGGACACACTTGCCAGCCCACTTGAATTGGATGGCGCGTTTTTTTGGCGATATTATTAATTCGTCGAAGATTGATATGTAGACGGGTCGGTGTCTCTATTCAGCCGACTTGTAATTTCAAACATCTTTGCTGAGTTGTTCTTGTCGAATTAGTAGGCGCTGCCAGACAAGGGGTCTTTAACGAATTGCCAACACTGTATGATAAACAAACAAGTTTATCTTTGTTTGGCGTACAATGAAATCAAACGTTACGACGAATGCGCCCGGCGAGAGCTTCTGTTCAGCAGGCAAAAACTACGAATAATCGATATTTGTGCAAGAAATGAGTTCTGCTAGAATAAAAATGTGGGAGAAATGGAAAATGCTGCATTTTGCCGATGGAACGTGGGATTGTTTGGTCGTTGGCTTATTGGAATGCGAGGGGGCAGAAGGCGGCGTGGGGGTTCAATCGTTTATTGATTGGAATTGTAAGTTGGCGGGAGTAGGGAACAGAGGTCCAGCGCCAGAACCACCCGACAGATGGCCGCTGGTCACTCGTCTCCCGCGCAAAATGTTTGTCCAATGAATTTTTATTCCTTCACCTTCATCAGAGCTACTGACGCTCTGGCGTTCTGCTAATTCAAGTTAGTTATTACATCATATCGAATTTGTCAGTCCTACTTTTTGTTCACATCCTTTGGATTTTTCAAATATTGGAATTCTGTTCGGGTTTAGGACTAGGTGTTGTATTGCGAATCGAATTCGAACCGAGGATCAGAGTGCACTGATTGAATCTTTTTATAGGGTCAACCGAAGATCAACTTTCAAGTATTCTGATTTACAACTAGATTTCGAATGCGCGAAATTCCAACGAAAATTGAAATCGTTTTGTAAACTGTGTATTTGAAGATTTGAATGTTGCAATTTGCATGAATGAAAGTGGGATGGTGGGAGCAATGTATGAATGAAGTTTGGTAGGCGTGCGTAACGAAATTGACGTGTAGACATGGCTACGCAAACTTATCTGAGCGCGGGCTCCCTCGCATCCCCCGGGCAATCTTTTCAATTTAAAGTCAAGTATTATGGCTTAAATTGCATTATGGTTTGCTGTCCCACGATGGAAGGTAGGTTCGTGGGGCGGCTCCTTGTAAGCAAGACTCAATCACGCCGCTTAACCTCTGACCCCAGAGCACACGCATACACACGCAGCGCATATATAGCCAAGCACCGCGAGCTCACCCATGAAATTACCCACGAAAACCTGTCCAGTCGCTTTTAAGACGTGCCGACACACCCTCTCGCCAATCACTTCCGTCATTTTAAAAGAATCGCTGTCGCAACAACATAATTTACCCAGTTTCACATTCTCTCATCTGTTATATATTAACAAAATAACCTTCGTATATAAGGTGTTAGACGCTCAAGATGTCGATCACAACGTCGAGCTCACGGGTCACAATTATATTGCTGTGGATGATTTAATTGACCTCAAATCGAATTCGAATATAATCTTCATCGTTTCCTCAACTAACATTATTTGAACGATTAAAAAAATTATCTCTTAGCAATTGATATATTCCAACTAGACAAATTGGAAAATGAATAAGTGGAAGTAAAAAGATGAGTTTGTATTTACGATGGACGCGAGTGTGCGTCAATTATCGCACCGAGATGCGGTCGTGTCCCAGCAACGCGTAAATCGTCGTTTGTAATCATTTTTTCGCAGCTCATGCAACTCGTTAAGAGTGAACCTATAGAAAAGTGCGAATTTCCGTGATTAAGCCGTAATCTGAGATTAATCAGCCATTAATATCGAGTGGCTGGAAGCGATAAAGCAGCTAGCATACATCATTATTCTCGGCGGGAGTATGTGTGCACGTACGACGTATAACAAGCAGGTTGGGACGTACGCGCGAGAGCCACTCTTTTCACACGAATGAATGAACAGATTCGGCCCAAGTTTGACCTTGAACTTGCACTTTTTAGCACATCCGAGCGCTTTTTTCAGACGCAGATGATTCTCTTGTTATATACAGACACTGACTGTAATAACCCGTTGCAGCGACTTTCTATGAAGATCGCGAATAAGCATGCAATCGCCTCTGATTATACCCGTTCTCGTTCGATCTTTCGATTGACGAAAAGTTGATTGAGATGAAGTTAAATTATATTGTGAGCTGATCGAAAAAAGAAGAATAAAACAAGAAATTTCAAGTATATGGTCAGTTTGATCTGAATTTTTATGTATAGCTCGAGAATACTGTTAACTACTAAATTAGGTAAGGTCAGTAACGGGTTAATGGTCTGTCATGATCGTCGGCAAGAATTAGGCTTCAACTTTGTTAGTAATCAAAGTTAATCCTGTTAATTTAAAGCTTTGCACTGTCCAAGCAGATAATTTGTGTTTGGAGAAAGGAAATGAAAAATATGGTGTGTTCTAAAATAAGTTTTGCAATATATGTTGCAGCGGGGAAGCTGAGATTTCTGAGGCAGTTGTCTATTTGTCTAACCTTCGACCAGGTTTATAATTCCTCATCTGATCGAATGCATTGAACTAACGCGGACTCGCGTATACGTACAGGTGGAAAAACGTGGGTTATGCAGCTCTGAGTTACAAGCAGCAAGCATATATCCGCGACATCAGTGCCGCGCTCTACGCTACGGAGCGAGCCAACCAGTTCATTCCAAGAAGCAAGACAAGGACGCGAGCGGGCATCACTGATATAGCATATAACTGACTCCTCGCTTGGTGCATATTACCAGGCTGTTAGAGGGCGGAGTTGGTTGATGAGTTAGCAACGTATTGACTTTATAATAATCACGTTAGTCGGTCCATCCAGATTCTTTCGTATTACGCGCTCCTTCGCACGAATCCACCTACCGGGTGGTTCTATCATAGTCAAGCGAATCTCATTTTATACAGTCACCGCTAATAACGCTCCGACTTTTTAACACGATCAACATCATCTGTGCAACTTCCGAACAAGACTATCCTCTCCTATATAAAACTCATATCTTTCACTTTGATATATAATACTTATTGCGCTCATATTGTATTGTTTTCATTTTTGAAGATCACATTTTTATCGTTTGATAATACAACGATACATTGTATACTTTCAAGTTGAAATGTTGTTGGTGTGCATGCAAATTAGTGTCTCACGATAAGACGGTGGTTAATAAATGAGAATGGAGAAGGGGTAATTGATATATGCGCTTAATGATAATATAGGTCTGATCGGACAATGATGGCTGAATGGGGATGGACGGGCGTATATGTTTATCGAACGTGTGGGTCAGATGAAAAATCGAGCATCGTTGGGCAGTTGATTATCGCGACGGTTTGTTGTCGCGGGTCGATCGAGAAGCGGCCTTGCCTGCCGCGCGGTTAAACACTTAATTGGCGTGCGAGTGTACCACCCAGTACATGTATATATCTCAAGCGTACGATGCAGTAACGGTTGGCAGAGTGCTGACCTCCCATCTCACCTCAATTTGCCTACACGCCGGCACTCGCGAGGCCGGTATCGGCCTATCTAAAATTATGATCTGAAAAATTTTGCTCTTCCTCGAGGCCGCGCAGTCCATTAATTACAGCGCGTCGTTTATTACATATTAGAAAATGTAATCCTTACCATTTCGCTCTGATTAAAAGTTCGAAACCTCAGACGGGAGTACGCCTTCACTCGCACGGCAAATTTTAATACCAGCGTTATCTTCAGCGAATGAAAAAAGCCACAACGACGTTTTACAGCACTTTGTAAACGCACCACACGGCCAATTTGCGCACCATCCACAAAATCTAATTAAAAGTCGTATAGGTTAAGTGATTTCGTTATGTTGAACAAAGGTGTATTGGTCAAACAATGTGATTTTATATGCTGATGTTAATAACGCGAGACTATCGTACAGTCGCGACCATCAGTTATGAGAAATAATCTGCGATACCGCGTTGATGTCAATACGCGCAATTATCATATATCATCGTGAACTTTGTAATGTTTCATCGTAAATCGGCACGTCGTCAGCGCATAAATAAATTGATAGAATATTAAAAACGCGAAAATTCCGTGTGTGCTGGCCGGCTTGGGATCGGAAGAGGGAGGGGGGATTTATTGGGAGATGAAAGCCGCAAAACAAGTCACGACGCGCAGATGTTGCACAATTTTTTGGCAACTTGCAGCATACGAAGTGAATCAGAATTGAATTTCTTTTTCGGGGAGTTGTGGCGGCGGTGTCATTCAAATGCACTGATAGCTAATCGAGGTTGGAGCGAGGGGTTGGCGCTTGCGCGAAAATGTTTTCTGGTGGTGACGCGACGTTGTGTGCCACCCGGTACGCAATTGCCTGATCGATTTAGCGCCAAATGTCGCCGTGTTTTACACTTGGCAATAATAGTTGAAATCCATGTAGGCAATATTTCACGTCACCCCTTCCACGTTTTGCTCCTACATATGGACAGTCCGTTATTGGTTAGGTGGCGTTCATATTTCACCCGATGGAATCAAGATTCAGTAATGACGGCCGATTCTGAACGATCCATTGGAACAGGTGATAGCGCGATCGCTTATCTTGAAGGATGCACTCGCTCCTGTTCCTTGTCCTTTATGAATTCGCGTCCATTAATATCAGCTCAGATTGATAAATGGATCATTTTTCCAACAGTCATAGATTTCGGTGCCAAAACATGGCATGCACCTGTTAAAAAGTAATCTGCAGGCTTTTACGTCTGCTCTCTGTGCAAAATTGGATGAATCTCTTTTTGAATGGCAATGCATTGCACACCGGTCTTGTGGAAGTATCACTTTTTCCTGCGCATTTAAATGCCTTTTCACTCGCTGGATCGATCAAATCAAAGATCCGCCGCCGCGGCCAAATTAATGCAGAGTGTATTCAAATGACGGAAATGTGTGTTTTGGTTGTTGGGACGCGACAAAAACACCAGCCCCTTGACAGAGATGAGGGATCCGCGCGGCAGTGCCTTTTGTCGGCACCGTCCGAGCTGATTTATTTTTTTCCTTGGTCTAGAATGCCGTGGAGGATGTGTACGCACGTGCGACGTAATACGAGCGTCCATATTTCAAGCTAGAGCTTGTCAAATCGTCATATCCGAAGCCTTGGCGTTCGCTCGAGCACAGGCATTCCATCAATTAGCCTAAATACAAGCGGCTATGAATTATTTGAAAGGCGCTTTAACGATGCCGATGTATTTGTGAATAATTCAAAATGAAGAATCGAGTGTATAACCTTTGAGCGGATATATATTTATACGGTATACTTATATAGCGAGGGAGCACATACTCATTTCTACATGCGCAGCCCAGCTTGAAGAAACGGTTTTAAATTCCGCGAGTCAAAGCGATGTTTGACATGGAAATGTTGAACGATGCATTAAACATGCTGCGGACTGGATCGCCCTCTCTGCGAGCAAAGAAAAAAAAAAGAGTGTACTGCAGGAGCGTAGTCCACGCCACGAGAACCCCCTATTGTTGTCGACCTGTTTGTTTAGGCAAACGAACGGAGCTCTGACCATCTTCCGCCTTTTAAGATCACCAATCGTGCTTCCGCTCACGATCGATAACACGCGATCAAAATCCTAATCCTCCCTCGAATTTAGATTCCCTTTCTCAAACGCATCTCAAACTCTTTCTAACTGAATTCATTCAAACGCTTTTCAAATACTATACTTAGGTTTTAAACTCTGAGTCAATGATTGCACATTTAACGTCAGAGTAGAGCAAAATTTGAATGAGAGCAGGATGTTTATCAGAATATCGAATGGGATATGGGATTGCAGAATAAATTGACGCAACTTGGTTGCACACGTGCACTCGTTGCGCAAGCTGCCATAGGTGTTTCCTTATTTGCGCGCGAATCGCCGTCCAGTTTTGCTACTCTAATGATCCGATTACCCTAACCGACCTCGTCCGAAAAGTTCAACAAGCTGTCGTGTTACGTGCTGCTGTTAGACATTCAGTCGGCCACTTCTGCACGATGGCGCGTTTTCTTAAAAGGAGGCCCATTGTCCGCCAAATGACATCAAGCTTATTGCATTAATTCAAGATGAGCTCTGCTTTAAAGAGTGAGCCTGCGCAATGATTTGTGCCATCGGCGAAAAGTGAATATTTTATATTTGAGATGAACGATCTTACCTGGTGAGATACCTAGTTTGGCACGAAGGGCAGTGGGGCTTCTGAGATCCGGCGAAGTTACAGGGGCAGCGATCGGGGACAAGTGGGGGTGCGTCTGGGCATTTCCACCTGTCGTCGGTGTGGTCGTCGCGGTGGTCGTGATCGTCGTTGCGGTCGTGCTCGGGTTCAGTGGCGAAATCCTCTTAAGTTGCTCGGGCCGCCACGCGACCTCGTTGTCACCCAGCCAGACCTTGCCTACAAAAATAAAAAAAAACACAATTTTGATTAAACATAACTTTGCGTGACGCATCCATGAATATACTTTCGTCTCGTTTGCATTGTGCGTATCGAGTTGCCAATGATTCATCCAGCAAAATCGTATTAATAACATCAGAGCCCCGCACTAATGTACTTTTGGCCCTGCGTGTAATTAGTCTTTGCATCCATTCCAGTGAGTTTCCCTCAATCTTTCGTTTCCCTTAATTTTTCGGAACAATGCCCTACTGAATGTTGTTCCAGTCTGCAGTGTCTAATTACAAAAGGGGAAGCCTCATCTGGGGTGCGATCCGAGCATAAAGAAAAATCGAATACTCGCTTCAAGCACCTTTCTTCTCTCTGTTTCTAACTTTTGTTATGTTCAAATCGACTTCCAAAATATCATTTCCACAGAGATGGAATATTCATCATTCATTCGATGAATCTGATGAATAGGATAGGGTGAAATGAAGGTCAAGCGTGGGAGTATAGTGAATATTCATCGGCTGCCTTGTTCTGATTTGATTCTGAATCGTTAAGTTGGAATAAATAAATTCAGATTTAAGGGGGTGGGAACTCAAATTCGAGGAGGAAAATATTAATTTTCATAACACGCAAGGCGAGTGTACCCCTAGGTCAGATAGCTATCTTGGCTTTGTTTATTTCTCGACTGAAATATATTTATAAAATTGGAGATGAAAGATAAGAAATCGAGAGTACGATTGAAATGAAACGCAGCTGATTGGGGGGCGGAAGCGCTCCAATGCAGGCGAATAAGAAGTGGTTAAGATCGAAGCAGGGAGAATGTAGTCGGCGTTAACTAGGGGCGTCGGCTAATCAATATTGGAGAATAGCCACTTCGCATTTTCTCACACCGTCAAAATGCCTCTCTCGCATTTGTTCTTTTATTCACAATCAACCACACGTCTTATGAATTGTTGCTTCTTCATTGCGTTTGTTATGTACAAAAGTTGCAAAGTTTGTTACGAATGTTTGAAGAGTGAGGACTTGCCTCGGAATATTAAAGTTGTGTTCATTCCGCAAGTCGCCCAGGGCGGGCTTGTCGTGCGGGATCCCTAATACGGAGCAGCGGTTCTTTTAATCTCGTGGTGTTTGCATGGTCCGGTCCTTTGGCCCGAGGCATTATCCTGCAGGCCGAGGCAAACGAAGCGGCCCCCGCATATTCGGAAAATTAAATTATCTCGTAGTTGGGACATATTTTACACAAGCACATGCTCTTTCGGGCTCAAATATTAGCATTCGGGCGAAACTTTTGGAATTATAATTTAGATGGATGAAATGGTTCGGCCACTAATCAATGATTTGGCTTGATTCTGCGCAAAACGATAGGCTATTTGTTTGAATTCCCCCGGTGACAAGACTGAATTGTGCGCCAATGGTCTCTCGCGTCCCTCTTTGCATTGGCTTTGCGTTCATTCGCCGGACGACCGCGCGAACTCCATTCACAGGTTTATCAGTGTCCAGATAACAACGATTTACCTACGCTCGGGGTTTTAAGAGGCTTTCTTCTTACAGACGGAGGGCGAGCGAGTGAGACGACGATCGAAGAGACGCGTACCGGACAAGGAGCAAGCCTCGAGGGTGGACTTGGTCCAGCCACCTTGCATTCAGAAGTATTTCACTTTAACGGCTCTCCAGGGAATTGGCTGACCCGAACGGACCCTTCACCATTTCAGCATAATGGACCTCTACATTACTTATTCGTCCTGGCTGATGTCCAGCGTCTGCTGCACAAGACGTACAAGCTCGCTCTTGCGAACCTACAAACACCATCATTAATCAGCGAACCGTTCGATTTAATCGACAAACTTTGCCACCGCGTTCATCAAAATTACCACTCTGTCCAATAGACTTTTCGATACAAAATCTTACATCCACATTGTTCACTTCGCGCGTCTTGTACATCAGGTAAAACTTGTCACAAAATAAAAGAGTGTTGTGTAATCTTTGGCTTTGATACGAATGTATTAACGTAGCGAGCCGAATATAATGTGCTTTGCAGCGATGCTCGAAAGAATTGAAAATTCCGCAACGGCCAAGGGTTGAAGCGGAGGGCGACGGGTGCGCGAGCAGCTCTTCTCGAGGATAAAGCGTCCGATATAAGATTAATAGCGAAGGCGGACCTACGACCGAGGGTCGCTCTAGATGGTGATTCTTCTTTGAAGGTGGACTCGAACGTGGTAGCCAAATTGAATCCTGCTTAGGACATGAGACGAACCGAGTTGAACGCACGCCGCGGGCCATGCAGCCATATTCCAATAAGTAAATTGCTAGTATCACCTCTATCGATGATACTGCCTCTTTGTTTGAGATGAAAGGGATGGCTGAAACGTGAATCTTGCTGATACGATGATCAAAATCAAAAGTATTCTACAATCATACCATTTTTTTACTTCCTTCGCTTTCAACAATTCCATCATCCACGATTCAATTTCAAAGCAACTTTCAAAATAACATTTCGCAACTCATCTCAATTCGGCTAAACGCAACATTCACTTTGCTGATATTCTTTACAATCGCAATTAACGGCTATCACAATTATTTAACGTTCCAGCTTAAACTTAATTCATACATCATCCGGCCAATGGCATCACATATCGAGATTAATTATTGCCGGTATCATCAGTGTTGTGAATTCCTTTTGAAAAGACCCTGGCACGACGCCGTGCTTAATTTATGATCGAACCGTGGCTCTAAAATGCCGCGATCATATTTTTGATTGATGGCTATTTATTCGTGATTCGTGGAGAAGCGGAAGCAATAAGAGCGGACGCTTTTTTCTTTCGTCATCTTTTGAAGCGCCGTCAAAAAAAAAAACAATTCCTCCGCTTATCGTTCATTGACTAAAATCAAACTTTGAGATAATCGAGCACGATTGTGACAGCGCTCACGAGCGCTTTATTTTCGAGACAAAAGCCATCAGTCTGACTAAACTGAACCGAGTTTTGTTCGTCGACAAATTCGATTGGGCTGATTGATGCAATTGTAATTAAGAAATCGATAGCTTTTTCGTCCAGATGCTTGGTTAATTTAATATCAGCGATAACGATATCAGCCTGCAAAAAAAAGGCCATAAAGATATACAAAGGCATTGTAAATTGTAGATCGAAGTTGTTTAATTGGAGCACGATGGGATTAGGCTGTTATTTAATTTGATCGGTCGCGTCAATATTGTGGTGACGACGGTTGTATATTATATTCGAGGTCTGGATATCATGAAACGTTTCTTTTTGAGTCGCCGAACAAATAGCGTGAACGGAGCTTTCGGAAACGCGCGCCCTGGAATGAAAATGAATGCCGTCGGGTCGGATATGTTCAGCTCGGTTTTATCATCGTTGTTTGGAGTTGTAGCGACGAGTATGTTTAGTAATCGGAGGTCAAAGATCCACAGAGCTCTCTCATCTGCAGAGAGTCGGCTTTCCCGTTTCTTGCTGAGTACCCTTGTCACAGTGCGCCGATCGATAAAACCCCCGACTCGTGACACTTTTACACACGAATCGCTCCAACCCTCGTTGCACATTCACACAGCGTATTTATAATTTCAGCGAATTTGTGCGCAATTTCAATCACACCCTTCGCGTCACAATTATTCAAATTAGCCCCGACAGCTGTATTGTCATGTCGCGAAAAAACTCCAATTGCCATTATTTGGATGTTCTTGAAAAGCCAAACTGCGAAAAATTGGTTTGTGATTCGAACTTTTTTTAAGTATATAAATTGACATTCATTCTGGGCAGAGCCAGGCGGCTTTTGGCATTTAGGTTTTTGTAAGATGAAAAAGTATAATTTGAAGTGACAGTTCGATATAGAGGTGCGTGATAAAAAGGTCCTTGGCCGTAAATGACCGAGGCAGTCAAATGTGCGAACACGCGAGAACCTGCGCGCACGCGCGAACCGCCCTCCGAACGGGGTTGCAAAGAAGCCACCCCGATACATAACTCCGTTCTACCAACACCTATAGCCAATCTGCATGTGATTCGCGCAGACTACACCGCCATTTTGAAAAACCGCACTCTAAAGTACCAACGTGGTTCTACATTTTTGTTTCCAATCAAATTGCTCGTTTCATCATTTTTATACAAATATTGCTTTCTAATACAAACTATTTGGTAGTTATTTTTTAAAAAATTTGAGTAAATTTTAATTTCAGAATGTTTGTCTATCTTGTTTGTTTATTTTCAGTTTAGATGTAACAAAGGTTAATTTTTCTAAAATAATTTGTGTATCAGTTGAATTGTTGGGTTTTTTCCTTTCAAGTAATATATTAGAATTCAGATAAAGAAGATGCGCTCTTGTTTGTTATGAGTCGAAGACGTAAAGCTTGACGGGTCTATTACGTTTTTTTGTAGCAACGTGGAATTCAAATCTGGCTAATGTAACATAAAAAAGTGCGTTACATTGAGAATCACGGGGCCATATTGACGGGATGTTTTCCATGCCACGCATAATGGGTTATGAGATGGGGTTGGCTTTACGATTTTAAAATTACAATGGCCGACACACGTCACCGCTACACATCTATCCATTTCAGATGGGAGCATCTGCGTTCGCTTCTGTCATCCTTCACACACGCTTTTATCCACTCTGGCCGCAAGCGGGGGACGATTCAACTCCTGCGATGTATTAAAAAGAGGTTTTTTTACTTGCTGCAAGATTACTAAAAGATACATCTCGCTTTCAAATCTAACTTTCATCTTATACCATTTAATTAAATCTAACGGTTTAAACAAAATTCAAAAAATCTTGATTTTTTCGATTAGGCGAGTGGAAATCGATTTTTGTCAGTCTTCGAATAAGTTGGTGGTTCAAAACTTGTGGCACGCGTTTTATTCGCGCTCAACCCCTCACGCTAACTTTTTTTTTTTTCAAGCACACCGAGACACCCTTCTCAAACATTTTAAACTTTTCCCCGATTGCATTTTATGCGCGCTTACACAGTTACGCAAACACGCACGCGGATTGGCTGTGCGTGGTGGTGGTGCTGTACAATGGGACCGATGCCGTTACGCAATGCCTCGTTTTCATTTTTTATATTCGACGACACAAGACCCACGGCACGAGTTAGGCCCTTTGTCAAAACTGATCGTCGAACTTGAAACCACCAAGACACGAAATTTCCGGTACGAAAAGGATAACCGCACTTGTACTTTCAATCTTGTTTCCTAAAGTTGTAAAAGCAAATGAAAGTTTACACGCAAGAAAATAACAAGCCTTCGAGTTTAAAAACTCTATATAAATAAAATGAGGATATTTAAAAACTTGAAATTGGATTTCATTGCAAAAACAACAGAGAGTGGAATTTTTAACTGATTGTAAAAATCACTTAGGAAAACATAAAATTGGATACAATCAGATTTATGCATTGTAGAGCAGATATGATAAACGAATAAAAAAATTCGCATGCATAATCTGATGAGATTTTGTTGCGATGAATACAGGATTAATTAGCCGGCGGTTGACGAGCGAATGATTCGGCAGAATGTCAGCAAGATTCCCACAGCCAGGAGAAGACGTACGCGTCATTGTGTGCGCTTTCATTGGGGAATACTCGGTTGCATAAATGCATAACGCCTATCGTGCCACGCGATCTACTACCACTATAAACGCCGGGTCACTATGGCTCATCCGTGCATCAACCTCGAACCTCATCTAAATACATTAAGCATTTGTTAGAAATAATTAAAAAACGTCGGTGTAAGTTTTGAGTCGCGGTTAGAAAAAAGTAGCTAGTTGGGTGCAAAGAAAATAAGAGTGTTGAACGTCTTGCGGTCTTTGGCGGAGGACGTGCGCTCACGGCAGCCTTTGATTTCTTGTCGTTTGTGTCGCAGCTCCTACCGCTGACTGGCGACGACGGCGGGGCGCGGGATGAAAAATCTTTAAAGTAAACCGTGTGCATGTCGCGAAGCGACAGCTGGTGGGGTGCCCGTGTTTGTCGCTCGATAACTCGATTGGCCGGACGACTACCAATGTAGCGCGCCTGTTAATGTACATATTTGCCACGATCCTTTTCTAACCGACATTTTGCACCCGCAAAATCATCATCTACTCAGCTAATTCATTTTCTATGAATTTTTCAAACATTTTCAATGTAATGTTTGAAAAAGAAAGATTTAACTCAAAAAATCTTCACGATTGGAAACTTATATTAGTAACTGCATTTGATCATTGATTTAAGAAATTTGCAAAGACAAGATTGATGTTTAACAACTGCTAATTCAGTATGATTGTAAATATGTTAATATGCATCATAAATTTTGCAGGTCTACAGTGTGAACTCATGCTTCCAAAGTGTGTCATGATGAACCCATCATTATCTGTCACTGGCTATTACGGGATATTGATTAAACTTCCACAGATTATGGAAATCAGACCTTTGTGATAATTGGATTAATCCGATCTGTAACGCAATTAGCTGTAATTGGCAGAAAAAAGTTACATTTTTCGCCAAGTCAAGTGTGTTTCCGGGACACGCGACAAACACGTCATCATCTTCGAATTAAAACAGGTGAGTTTTACGGATACCTTAATTGCAATTTTAATTAGTGTTACTCGAAGAATATCTTTTAGGCTGTTGAATTTGTCGGCCTTTCAAGTTGCTGATTGCTAAATGACTTACTATCAACTTACTACTTTGAAAATTTTTGTGAGTTACTGACTCTTATCGAAGGGTTTCAATCACATCGTGATTAGAATTATTGAACAGTTCAGAAAGTGAAAAAAAAACAATGATAAATGAATAAGGGCACAAATCAGGTCAGAGTTGGACATTGATAAAGGCACACCTTATTTTTAGTTATTTGTTTATGTTAGGTCAATATCCAATATGACAAAACAGTAAAATATACATCTACTTATGTATAAAAACTAATCAAATTCAAGTTTCTCAAGATGTTAGAGGTTTGTTGCAATTCATGAAAACCAATTGAAAAAATTGATAGTTAGACTTTATTCAATCATGCTTTACACGATTATCTTTTCGATGACAATGTGAAGCGAAGCTACGGTCGATGCCCCCAAAAACTGCTATTGTGTCAACAAAGCGTATCTACTGCCCAGATATTTCATCAAAGCTAAATATCAAAACTATTGATCACTATTACTCATTGCAAAGAGTACTTGAATCAGCATAAATTTGTTGAATTAATTCTTTATTCTTTATTAAAAGAAAAGTTAAAATGAAATTGAATAATGTTATTATACGATGGATTAATCGACTATAGGTACTTATTTGTAGTTTGAAATTCAGATTGACAGCTCCGGCGTTGAGTTTTTTTCCACTTTCGGTTAAAGAACCCCTTTCAAGTTCAAGTAAAAAGACGAGAGAAAGGTGAAAAAACGCCGAACATTATTTTCCAAGATCGAGGCGGATTCCCATGACCCAGAATACTGAATTTTGAAAAGAACCTCGAGTTTTACCCGTTGCGCGAGAGAATAGACTGTCGTTTTTTATTCGTACCCTCGTTGATTTGGCCAAATCGGTGAATATGCAGGATGCGTATGCCCCCTCCTGCCCCACCCGCCTTTCATCATCTGCGCGCTGATCTTCCAGAATTACGAGAAATTTACCTGCACCCCGCGATTCTCCATGTCAGGGGGTTAAGCACGGCCGTGGAGCAAAAAACCGTCGTTGCGGCGTCAGATTTCACCCCAAAATAACGCTTTTTCACACACTTTTTACGCAGCCACGTAAAAGGGGGTCGCGAAAAAGATCGCTACGAATTAAAAAATGCAGTTCTCATGCACCGTACCACCAATCGCTTAATCTAGTCTATTGTTAACGGGTGATTTATCATCTTTTTCAACTTTTACGTTTTCTGCAGAAATGATATACAAATTTTGAAATGTTCGGAGGGGAGAATAGTTGGATGAAAAGGTATGCACGATGAGAAAATATTGAGATAAGACGTTTGTAACAGTTCGAATGAGAGAGCGGAGGGATATCGGCCTAATCTGAAATCGCTGGCAGCATCGGTGTCTAAAGAGGAATTAGGGGTGGTTTATTTTTTGTCTGCTAGCGTCTTCGAAGACGAGCGCAATGAGCGGGGGTTGATGAGTGAATGACAGGACAATGAACTCGGGCCGATGCACGCGAATGCTTTATGACAATTCAATACCTCGGCCGGCCGCATGGTTGCACGCGCAAGCAGGCTTCGTGTTTCTCAATTCAACAATCTTGCGGAGGAAGTGAACCCAAGCCAAAATTACCACTTTTCAAATCCATTTGCTTAATATTTCTCTTGCAACATTCTCTCCAAATCTCAATATAACAAATACTAAAGTGATATTTTTATTGCTTCAAGAACTACAAACTACAGAACGACCAGTGATTTTGTTTCTATTTTATGTTTGATCACAAGTATTAGACACTGCCAACTAAGTACCAAATCTAATATTCCTTAGCAATTTGTTTGTGTAGCTATGTACAAATAAATCAATAGTTGCCACTTATCTTGATACAATGTAGGCAATCATGTGGAACAAATACATGTTTTGAATTTGCGGCTAATCAGTGATTCTGACAAATAGAACAAAACAAAAATTGCCGACACATACCTTTGATAACGCAATCATTATTCATACACTTGGCAGATTCATCTCCAAATTATTTGTTCATAATGTGGTTCCTTTTTTCATAGGAAATTGAATAACCAAAAAAACAATTATTTGGTTGATTTTTGTGTTTTCCTTCAGTTTTGACTATCAAAGGTGTGGAGTGTGTTTACGAAAGGTCACAGCTGTCTGATATTTTAGTATTAGGAACAAGTCATCATAATATAGCCGGGGCAAAAAAAGAATTGAGCTTATTGTAATCAAATTTATTTATGTTTTTATCTTTTCATGTGAAAATGAAATGAAAGGAACGTTGTGAATTGATAAAATTGCAAATTTGTTGCCGAACAAAGAAACTATCTCGACTTATTGACGCCAATGAGTCGCCTAAATGCGCGCATACACGCAACATAATTCAATGCCACGCAATTGCACGCGATCTCGATGTGTGACATAATATTTGCACACCAGCGGATATTCATTTAACGCGACTCACGGAAATGAAAAACAGGTATGATTTCGTTGACGTAAACGTTGATATCCAAGATATCAGTACTATGATTTAGTTTCAAGTACGGAAAGATGCACACGCGCAACGCTAATGACATTCTATTATTGTCCTCGGGGGTAATTAAAGTTGATGTAAATATGAATCTACGACGTTGCAATGATTTTGGAATTAGACTTTGATGTGCTTACCTCGTGTATGAACAATCCCAATTGAAAAGTTGCGAAATTTTCAAATAGCAAAAATCATTCAACATTTTTAGCCGACCCGAATCATTTTGCAATTCGTTTTGCATTTTGAATTTGGGAAAAGATATTAGATTGAGAGAAAAAGTGTCTCTAGCAAGCTTATAGTTTTAGAAAGCATTAGCAGAGGGCAGCATGTAACGTGAAATGTTTCTCGCACGACTGTGCTCGAACGATTTTCTTGAAAGGAAAAGCAAAAAGGAGGAAGAACAAGGACTACCGAGGAAGGTGGGAAGAAAAGCGAGATAGAAAAAAAATGAAAGAACGCGGCGCACGATTGGCGAAATCAATTTCCAGTCAATTTGATGGTCTTGGAAGGAAGTCGCTTTAAAAGTGCGTAAATAAATAAATTCGATGGGGCGTGGGTGTGGTGAGAGAGTGTCAAGAGGGGTGCTCGAAGAAGTTTGGGATGAGACAATAAGCTCAGAGGGTCCGAAGGAGTCGCCGCACTCGTTCGATAATCTAATAAAGGGTTTACGTCTCTTATCTTCTTGGCTTCGCCTTTGTTTTTGTTCTGTCCTTTCACGTTTATATAGCCGTAATTTCATCAGAAAATATCCTACCAACACGCATTATCATACATTTATTTTTCTGAATTATTTTCTCTCGTCGATCAAAATATTTGAGTCTTGCTTATGGAATGCAATGCAAATGCTTTTCTTCTTATTTTTATTACTCTTCGGGTTTATTTCACGGCTTACTAATAATTCATCTAGTATTATGAATGAAGCTGTTCAATGACCCCGAATTAAAAGCTGATTAAACATTCAAAAGCAAGAATATAAAAATGCAGTAACGACAATATGTTAACATTTATGTTGCGTTAATGGAGGTTCAATTAAAAATGAATCATAAAAGTTGAACGGTTACTTTTGAAGGCCCCCTTGATTCGAATTTGATTGCACCTTGAAATTTCACGTACCAAAATCAAATCATTAAAACCCAACGCAGCGTCGACTTTCACGCGCTGAGTTTTCGGACAGCTTTTACTTTTGGGCAACATTAGCATCGCGCTCGAATACGAAACGAGTATTCGTTTCCGGTTGCGTTCGACAATACTGAAATTAAATAACGTGTATCAGAGTTGGAATGGATCGCAAGTCTGTTTGGACCATCATCCCCTTCCGCTTGTGTATTGCCGCTCGAATTCCGGGGCGACGCTGCATCGGCCACTCATCTGTTCGTATTTTATAGGGAAAATTTCCGTTTATTCGTGTCGACTTTTACCTATATTCGAGCCAGAGCAGCTCAGACGGAAAATAACTCTCGGGACCTTTTGTTGCTGGCAGGTCCGTCTGTCGCGAGCTTTGCTATATCCGCCGCGGACACAATTGTTTTCGATTTATCGTTGCAAATGTTGGATTGTGTGCCGATCGATGTAATGTTTCGTTTTACGGCGCGCATTTTTATGCCAACTTACGCAGAACAAAATTTATCGCGCCTTTTTTTTTATAATAATCTTTATTTTTCGCGTGCTCAGTTTCCACAAACTCTGCGAATTATTCTGATCGGTCAATTTATTGGTGCAAAATTATTGAAACTGCATTACGAATTGAAACGAGACCGTCGATTTAAAAACAAGTATAAATATCACAGTTCTCGCGGTTTTCTCACAGTGAACTTTTTTGTTATTAAAACCGCCAAGTTATGCAGACTTTTACGATTTCGAGCAAATGTTGTTCGCAATTTTTATATCCCTGTTTGGGGCAAACGTTTGGCTTCATTAACATAATTCTAGGTTTACTGAATATTGTTTTTTTTTCATGATTTGTTTGGGTAAGTGCTTCATGTTGTAGTGATTAAAGATTGAATTGCATAATTCTGTTGAGTCATAAACTGTGACTTTTTTTATGACCGCACAATTCGCAAGTACAAGTTTAAAATTATCATAGGAGATTCATATTTATAGCTCATTAGCTTTTCTTCATTCACAAAAAGTTCTCAACATAAGTATCAAATTTCGTTCACACACATTTTATATCTTCTCTACAATCCCAACTATCCCTTAATTGCGACCTATATATTTAAATCGCCACATAATCTCTCTCGCAAGATTGCATGTTAAAAGTTTTATGGACGCTTCTTACACGTTTCATTAATATAAATTAAATTATGAAACAGCAATTTCCCACCGAAATTCTTGTCATAAAAGCGTACAGTTTGTTAATTTTAGGTCGGAAATATTTTTTAAGAATTATGATTGTCTCGTTCGTTGATTCAAAAACTATTAAAAAGCCAATATTATTTTAATAGTTTTGTGACATTTGCTGAAAATCATTATATCATTTTTATTGACTGTTAACGATTGTTGATCAGTTTGAAAACTGCAGTGTTGTTTGTTTGTGCAAAAAAGATAGTAGCAAAGGAATAAAGAAAAGAATTGAGTGCGAGGGATTCTGTGCCGAGTTGTGATGTGAGTAGCCCTCGATTTTGTCTTGGGCGCTGTTTATTTAAGTTATTTTATCACACGGTCGAGGTACGCGAACACGTCGCGGCAAACTTCCGTCGTAGCTTGTTACCTACGAGCAAACACCCCACTCCACCTTTGATTCCTGGGTCAAAAGCGCATTTTATCAGAAATTATTATTTTTAAACAAGTCAACGTGTTATCGGTCACTAGTGTGTCGATAAATATCGATAACTGAGAAATTTCTGTATGTACAAACTCTCGAGGTGATTGACTCGTAATCTCAATGTTCAAATTTAAATACACCACAACGTTACATACTATTTTTTGACGAATTTCGAGGGTATATATAATGTTTGTCTTTCCCTTATCTTGACAGTTGGCAGCACGTTTTGTTGACTCGTTAATGTTGGACTTTCAGTGAAATGAAAAGTCAATGGTGTGTTTTTTTTTCATTTAGGCGAAATTGATAAGAATTATGACGTGTTCGATTGAAGTATTAACAATGAAAAAGATTGTAGACGCGTGTTGCGGAGAAATATCTGGCATTCAATATTGTCGACTTTTTCAATTTTAAATTAAATTTTTGATTAATCGATAGGGGGAATGAAATTTGTACGCAAATCAGAAAAATGCGGTGTCAGTTGATTAAAAATTTTTTAAATTGCACTAAGAAAAAGGAATGAGCGTTAATTATTATCAGGGATAATCTGCGAGCGAGCGTATGTTGGCGCAGCGACGCGATCGCGCCGGACTCATCAACTTGTGGCGTGCCTCTCATTATCCTATCGCGTTGGATTTATGGCGCCCTTGCAGACTATTAGTTCCTCGGTCGGATTAACATCGATACGCCACGTCGGGCGATATAGAAACCCGGCAAAATTGCATACCAATTCAAATCGCTTATTAAAACAACGCGTTTGCAAATTTATCGCTCGTCTGACAAACTGTTACGCTTTGGCATGCAAATGCAACGGCTTATATTAATTAAACGCTCCAGTGCTATACTGCTTGCACCAAAATAAATCCATCTCCTTCTTTATAACAAACATTATCCCCTCTTTATTATCTATACGTTTTATACACACACTTTGTAAATCGTGAGAAATGTATCGCGTGTGCTTTGCATTATTATGCATCAATCATTTTCCCAGACGCTATTTATTTATTTATTTATTGCAAATTGTATTTAATGTCTCTGAAAGTGGACCTGACCTATTGATCTTGCGACGGGGATAAAATTGACGTGGTTTCCGGTGACGGCTCTATACAAAATAGTCGTTTTTGTTGCCATTTAATTATGCCGTGCGATCTTTTGCAATCGATGCGCCGAGTGACGGCAGAAAATAAAGATGCCGTGGAAGATGATAGACAAGAGCGGGAATTATCGCTTCTTCAGACTCGGCAAGATCGGTAATCTTCGCACAGCGTCCTTTCGTGAGTAGGGTAATTATCGCGGACAGATGCACGATATGCTAACCCGGCCGATTCGCCTCGTTTTACGGTTTTCCGAGAGTTCGACGACTTGACGAAACGACTGATAAGCGTCCGAACAAAACCGTTTGCTTTTATAAGCCCTAAAAACCTCTCGTAATGTCGCGTTCCCAAGCCATAAAAAACATTAGCTCACATCAAATTCACTTTAAAATCTTGTACTATAGTCCGAGTATATCACATGTAAACTACATTGAATTGAAATTCAATTTAAAACAAATGGAAATCATTATTTGATGATATATATGATGCGGAGGTGATAGGTCACTCGTGCGATAACTCAAGCGCTAGTTTTTACGCGTCTTTTCTGCTCTTTTCTTCTCACACACGAACGTCTCAATAATACAGGTACCGCGTTGTGCCAAGGGCGCATAAAATATAGGCCCTTAAATCATCGCGCAGAAGTGGATAGTGGCTCCACCTAAGCAGCGTCGTAACCGCCCCGCGCAAACATATCAATCAGAGCGCACTTCGCATCTGAAAACACTCGTTAATCAAGCGAGTGAGCGGTGCCCGCGGACGGTCCTTGTAACAACAAGTGCCCGCGTCTTTTCATCGGTGCATTTCACGCGCAGCCGCCAATGACTCTACACACTACAATTGATTAGGTTTTTTCACTTTGGTGCGGCCCCGTTAGAGCACGCCCGGCGTTGTTTGCCAACTGCAACCAAGGTCGGCAAAAAGTTAAAGGACGTCTCGAGTTCACGAGCACCACTCACTTGTTTGTAAACAAACGCTCTGTTTTCAAAGTCGCTGTCGAACATTGTTTTTTTTTTATGTATACGCATGTGCACTTCTTATCTCTTTCTCATTCCTTCACTTATTATCCTGTTTTAACGTTTTGCTTAACAAAAGCTCCAACTGTTGCAGGTGAAAGTTGCAAATTCGTCTCGCAGATAAAAAGACTCGTCAGCGAAGGTGTGTATCGCGCGCACAGATCTAATCAAAGGCAAATGAAGAGAGCTGCGCTGCGCGATATAGCCTCACTTGCGAGCTCGTTAATGACTCGTCTCAAATTACTCATCAAATTTTCCATCTCGATTATACACGCGTAATAATCGGCACTGCAATCTGCGCGGGATCGCTCATAAAGCCCGGTTAGTGCGATGAGATCACACGTATTAGAAACAATGGACAATAAAGCGAGCTGGACGAAAAATGAGCCTTCGCCCGGGGGTTCAGCAGACTCATATCAGAGAAAGGTCCAAGGATTCTACATCGACCCAGCCAGCGCAGCTTTGCAGTTGGACACGCGACGAAAAAAAAAGCACACCATACATCGCAACTGGTTACAACGTAATTACAATTAGCTGCGCTTTATGAATCACAACATAATCGCAAGTACGCTCAATCTGATGATCCTCATAATAACAACAAGACAACGTTTTCATTCTGATTTGAGTCTCTTTTTCTATTTCATCTACTTGTGCGAATATAAAAAGAGAAATAACAAAAAGTGACACTAGGTGGAAGGTCGGAGCGTATAAAATGATTTCAGTAGTAATCCAATAACAAAAATTACTTTATAAAAAATTCTACGGTATTCTTATGGGTACAAGATAAGAATTTTTGGCGGATCAAAAGGTGAGTCCATATGACCCTGAAACACTATTAGATGGATAATGAGGTGCGGATGATTTGAGTATCGGGCATCAATCATGAACAATGCAAGGTAGACAATGGAGCTAGTATAGATATTTGTCGTAAACTAGATTCGGAGCGTGAGCGAAATATGCTTAGCGGTATGAATATGTGATTGAAATTGCAAAGGGCCATTGGCATGCAAACGATCCGGCGCAGGAAGCCCGTCGTCGCGTTTGACATGGCCAACTGTTTGTGCATAGCGAATCGTACATTAACCCAGAATCGCGCCTACGCGCGCTCGCGTCGCGATATATGGAGCAGCGGGGAGGAACGCAGCCCGATTAGCATATAGCAGCGTGACTCCGGGCCCCGCACGCTTCATCTGAATAAGTATCGTATTATAATTAAAGGAATCGTTCGATTCATAAATCAGCGACTATAAGGTTTATATATCAGGCTGTGTACCATGCGGTGTGCCCGGGCTCACCGTGGGGGGTCCCGCGCTCCTATGCTAATGGCGCACTCTCACGTGAAACCGTGCGTTCGGCCCTGACCTGCCGCCATCTCCGTCAGATCTTTGCCGCGCAGCTTATCAATTTGTTGTTTCATCTACTCTGTTCAATCAAATTCGTATAACCTACTGCAAAGGTCGAGTCGCTTTATCAAACAAAAGCACTTACTTTGTTTTTTACTTTGTTTTCGTTTCGATATAATATTTTGTTTTGCTCGTTGCAACTGAGTCAAAATGAAAGCAGTGACAAACGGTAGTTTATATTTTGAGTTGGCTTTCACCCGGGACAAATGAACGTGCGGCTGCGATTAACAAAGCCCGATACAAACTAGATTAAATCGCCGGAGGGGGCGGCATCGCGAAAGCCGAATGATGATACAGAGTGATGGATAGGCGCGCATCATGCAACGACTAAACGGACAAGCCCGAATGGCAAAGCACATGCGCTGTGCACGCGTCTTGGCTGTGCTTTCGATCGCAATTGTCCGTCGGCCATACCGACCATTGCTTTGAGAGACCGACAACTGTGTCCGACAGGCGTGAAGGCAACATCCGAAATTGCAATATCTCGCCGGACTTGGCATCAACGGGTTCGAACCAAAACGAATATTATGCTTTATAAAGATTTTTCTCGTCGGAACTTTCCCAAATCACAGAAAGCAATTATAATTCGCCGGCGCCACCCACCTGGCCACATAAATCCTTACCGGTGCGTTTTTCAACACTATTATTAAGCCGGGCCGCTTGTTGATGGGAATATTTTAATAAATTCTTAGAAGACAAAAATCAAATAGAGAGTCGAGGCCGTTTCCTGTTGGGCTCATGCTCACCTCACTCAGCCCGGGGCTGCTCAGGACAAAAAGAAATAGATTAAATTGGACGAAATCAGCGCCGCTCAAATCGTATCAATAATGAACAAGTGAAAGCGGAAATCACGACGAGTGTGCAACTGAAACTGACATCACGCAGGAGGAACGGAAGTAAAAGTGTACAACGCCGGGCTCCGCACAATGTCCTTTTTGCTTATTAATATTGATGCACCGGTACACTGAGTGAATTTTTAACGATGCGTGACGTTTCTTTTTTTTTTTGTTTTCCCCTGGAAGCTCACGTACACGACGTGACATTCGACTTTTTGTACTTTTTCTCGCGATGAATAATGCCCGGGCCAATAACAGTGTGCTAGTCGATTTGATTTTTGTCTATGGCCAGGCCAATTGATCCTTCTTTGTGTTCGTTTTGACATTCTTATATCATTTTTTTCTTTCGAGTCTTTGACATTAGTCAAATTATCCATCAGCCATTCATGTCGAGTCTTGCTTGCAAAATGAATTCCTCATCAGTGTCGGCCTCAGCGCAAAAGCAGTACACTAAATCGCGCTACGAAAAGCGCATATCCTGCGTGAATGATTATTAATAGTCGTTTGCCGGATGACCGAGCCTGGTAATTGACGTTGTGGTTCAATTCGAGCGGTTTGGATTCACCGAAACCGCAACAAGCTCAG
This sequence comes from Telenomus remus, assembly GCA_020615435.1. Lineage (NCBI taxonomy): Eukaryota > Metazoa > Arthropoda > Insecta > Hymenoptera > Scelionidae > Telenomus > Telenomus remus. The sequence continues at coordinate 21,191,858 of CM036336.1, read as the reverse complement.
CCTCGTGGTACTTGTTTATGTGCCTCATCCCTACCGCCACAATTTTACGACAACAGTTTTCGACTTGATATATATCTGATAGACTCTGGACCTGGAATCGTTGTTCCAAGAAAATTTTAGGCTTCAAGCTGGTGATTTGCGAAAAACTTGTGGAATCGCAAGAACGGTGGAGCTATGATATCCATCGATGAGGGCGAAGAAGCTGCCAAGGAAGCAGCGAGCATTTCCCACGTTGCAAACAAGCACTGTTACTGCGCGACCAAGCAGAGTTTTGATGGCGCTTCCAGCAAGTCGTAAATAGCCGCGCGGGTATATAATAAACCGAGAGAAACATTTGTGTAAGCAGCGTTAACTTTCCAAGAACAAAGCCAACTTTGACACTCATTAGGCTTGTCCATCTTAGAGCTTGATTAGAGTAAAAAGGGAAACTCAAACAATTGCGGATGATCAGGTGGACCAAAGTGGTTAGGTGTCACGCACTTTACCGACTGTGATGATTCACACTCGAGCGGGACCACAAACGCTTGCCTCGTATAGAAGTCGAATTACAATAATGAAACGTCTGATCGGGCCGAAGTGACGTCCATTAGTAGCGGGAGTCGTTGAAACAAGGTTGTTGCGAGTGCCCAAAGAATGCGCGCCCTGCACCGTCATCGTCGGCGTACAAAGACAGCGCCGCCACCGGAATGGGCAATCGCGCAGGGGAGTCCGAAGCGGAGAGAAAAAAAAGCTTTCCCCACGCGAAGTAATAAGGATCAACAACATCCGCCGAATTCGCATGGACTATTCTTCAATTCGCTTCTATCGCGTTGCATTCATAATGGATTTGCACGCATCGCTCGTATCTCTATTTGTTTTCTTATGCAAAGCCTAATTACGGATCATATTGTTTGGATATACGCTCGCCACAGTTCTGATCAAAATTTGTTTTGGTGGATTTTTTATTCATGATGAGATGTGTTCTTTTCTACACACAAAACTTGACTCACTTTTTTTGATTTCAGATTTGATATCAATCAAGACAAGCAATTCCGTTACAATATAAGACGTCTCAATTGAACGCGCCATTTTTGTCATCATCGTTGCGACAGAACGCATGATGATTCTCCCGGTAGGTCGACAAAGATAAGCATCGTTAAGGTTTTTACCTGCACTTCGGACCTTGGCAGAGAAAACGCGCGACAACTTTTTCGTGAAATGCTATAGCAGAACTCATGCCACGCAGCAGGAAGATAAGGTCAGATGAATGAGTCTAGAAAATGATTGGACTTTGCCTATGCTGAGCTTTTTGCCGAGCTGTTGGCGATCTTCTTGGACTCGCGACGAGAACAAGTTGGTAACGGTTGGATCGGCGTAACGCGTTCACGTAGCGGTGCATACAGCGATCATGCGCCACAAGAAGGTAAGAATTTATTGCCCCTGCTTCGTGGAACTGGGTGTCGCGGAATACGAATAATACGATTATCGAGCCGCAGGCTCGATAAAGGAGAGAGATAAATTTGCGAAATGCTAAATTGTGTGCAAAAAGTATGAGCAAAATTTGTATTTGCTGGTTTTAGGCCGGGCCAGGTATAGATGCGACGAGACGTGGTAAGAGAAAGAAGGATAGCCCAGCTGGAGTCAGGGGCGTATCAAGGTGGGTTGGACCTGGCGAAACGAAATTGGCTTAAGATTTGAAGGTTACGAGTCATGGCGAAAAAATTTGAATGAGAAAAGAGGGGACTTGTATGTGATTTATACTGTAAGCGACGTGAAGCAGCGTGTTGGCTGTCGTCGAAGACGTTTTGGCGATGATCGAGCGATGTTATTTTAAGTTTTCCGCTGGGGCTAAGCCTCATCTTAGCCTAATCGGCTGTCAAGCCTGGGGTAGTCGGCACGTAGGAAGAGGGGGCCACCCTCGCAAAGGATTCATGCCCCTTGAGGGTTAGATTCAAAACGCTTTACACTCTCATAACCGACCTGTTGATTCAACAGCGTAGATCAACGTACACGTCGGCGTCCTCGATGCGATATTAATTGACAACTGCTTGTCCTTGCTTATTGACCAAACATTGTACCAACAATGTAGAGGTAGGCAAAAAATTGAGCGACGCGGCCCGTTTGAAGCGGCGGCCCGGCGACCGCTAAGTGTTTCCGCCAGATGGCCATTTAGCCGGGCCAGTTGACGCGTAGTCGAGCTGCTGATTGCGTGATATTATAGCCACGGCCCGCTTGCAATCGCAATCTCGGCTGATGGACAAAACGGCGCCGAATAACGCTGTACTTGACGACTGCATTCCAACTGACCGGACCGGATGTGCCACGACTTTTTTACCAAGGTGCCAACTCGCGTCTCCTCCTCGTTCGACGTATCAATTGATAGATGGTCCAACTTACCGTAAGGTCTCTCGGCCAGCGACTCGCAAACGTCTGCAACGAGAAAACAAAAGCAACTGTCAATCTTTCGTTTCAAATTCGACGCTGATTCGACAGCTCGATATGATATGTATACACATTATAAGAACAAAGAAAATCGATGAGCGCTAGGAAACGCACATTCACATTTGTCCATGAGCACGTGAATGAGAATATTTTTCGGAGTCGCCTGGCGCGCTTCAAGATCGACGCACAGATTAGATCGGACAGGACAAAACGTTCAGCATCTGGTATTCCGTGCTGTCCGACCTGTCGCTGATCGTCCGAACCAGAGCCACGAGACTCCTCTGAGAGAGTGAGCGAGGCTTATCTGTCAATGGCGATCGCGTTGTATTCTAATAACTTCCTTGAATCCACCGGTGACCACCACGAATTCTAATTGGACCCGTGCCAGAGGTGCCAACAAGAGTGTGCGCGATTGATGATAAATATTAAACAACGCTTGCCTCTCTTTCACACTTACACACAAACTCACACACCTGTCAGCGTTCAGGCTAGTCGCGACCGGACCTTTACCGCCACCGAGATAACTGAATCTCAATTAGCAGGACGCGACAAGTGACGAATCCTATCTCTTAACGCCATCGCAGGAAATTACAGGTCGATTCAGTTGTTCCCTCAAAAACGGAAGGATGCTTATAATTGTTTGCGTGCAAATATAAATTATTGTCCTCACATTTTTGCCCGACAAATGTCCGCGCGATTATCTCGGCATACACGCGCTCTAATTGGCTTAATCATTTCAGGCTAAAAATGACCAATTTCATTTCATACACATAATACAAGACAAAACAAAATAAGCCAAAAATTCGCTACGTCGTACTCCTCCTAATACCTTACTCTTGAGTAAGGATAAACATTTCACTCATATACGTTCGTGAGTAACATTGTAACTAGCTGATCCTTAACCATCCTCTAGCTCAAATGATTTCTCAGAAGTTGGCAAAGAGAAAGATTTTCCTAACTAAGCACACGAATGTTAAGTTTCTACATTAGCAATATCAATAAAAAAATACAGATAAGCAACGATGCGCACTGTTATTATTCATTTGAACGTGACGTTGTAAAAAAGAGTCGGAATAATGAATCGAGCCGTTACCAGCTGACTTTCATATTTTCTTGCATTATTTTTATACTTGCCGGCGCCTCGCAACTGATTTCTCAAATCAGAAATATTATCATTATTCTTATTCATATAATTTCGACTATACACAATTTTTTGTGTACAAAATACCAGCCAACCTTATTGTACAAAAAACATGATTATTTTTTGATTTGTAGAATTATCTCCATGCGATGTCATTTATTAAATCGGAAAAAAGTTGCAACTAACTTTTTGGAATTTCGTTTTACGGCAAACTCTGTCGAAGTTTGCTGGTGAAAAAAAAAATTAATTATAGCATTACTTTATGTTAATGCTCGACTCGCACGGTAATTCACGGCAATTATCATTACCGTAAAGTCATTCGTGGTAATTGCGCAACTCGCAGCTTGCACCGAACGATGTGATGAATTACAAATGGCGTATTTTTTTGCCGCGATCGCGATATTTACAAAGGCTGTTAGCGACGGCGGATATTCAAGGCGAAACGCAATCGGAGCACGCGGTATTAGCTCGGAAAAGAAGCGGCACTACAATGCTCATGATTAACAACTGGCCGGCGTTTCTTCGTGGCCGCAAGTGTAATCGATTAATACGCGATAGCATATACGTGCATTGAGCGCCATTGTTTGTTGTTAATTACGGCGGTACATCTGATCCGATGACTCGTATCGATCCAAGACGACCGACCGCCCGCGGACAGATCTCTTATTGGGATAATTTGAATGTTCCCTTAACGCTGATTCAATGATCAACTGATATACCCAATGAGATCGTCTTTTGATATGACTTTTGAACTTGAACCAGCTCGCCGATTGACACGCTGCTTATTATTGTAATTGTATGATCCATCAACCAACATATATGATTCATCTATAATCTTTTATTTTGCAAACTAAATTATACTATACAGAATATCATATAAGAATAGTTTGTTTCAAATCAATGTTGTCTCAACAAGATATATAAAAACTGACTCTCTTATTGCGAGTGAGGCGAAAAAATGTTTGAATAGCGACACGTTTACTTGTATGCCGTTAATTTTTCTTACATGGAATAATGATTTGGAGGTGCAATTGTACGGCATGCATTATTCAGTGAAATTACAATTTGAATCATTAGTAGGAGTTTTCAACGTATAGGTATACAGATAATTGTGTTTTAGAACAACTTATTTGCATTCGTATAGAAAAATGAAATGATGAAAATTTTAATTTGGTCCGATTTGGAGAATACAAAAGTTGGTTGCAAAAGATTGTTACCTTTGGTATAGATGTATATTTATTTGAAGAAATGTGTTAATTTGAAGAAAGTTGGAGTGAAAGGAAACATCTTTGTTGTGACTGGCAGCGTCAGCGGAGAGTGCGTAAATTTAATCGATTTGCACGTGCGGCTGGCTGGCAGGTAGGCAGCCGCAGACTCAGCCGAAAGACAATAAGCGGCCTGGCATAAACGCCGCCGTTCGAGAGTCGGCTTTTACGATTCATTAATCCTTGCGAGCTAGCGATTTTTGTTCAATAAGTTGGCATGACTGATCGTCGGTACGCTGGCATGTTTCCAGGGTCAGGTGGACCCATTAAATGAGGCGAAATTATAAAAAAAGGTTAAAAAATTGCGGGAATAAAATTTGAAAGGAAAAAGAATCGAAGATCGGAGAAGGATCGATGGTGGAAAAAAATTGCAAGCATCGTGCGATTTTTAACCCGAATTAATTTATCGTCGCGGGTTTACGATGCAAGCCCCGCAAGTATCAATAATTCATTCGTCGAGTTTTTGCGATTGCGAAAAGTAAATTGCCATTATGGTAATTTATTTATTATTCCTTTTTGCCGCAGCGACGGAATCAGAAACCGTAAACATTGTAATTCATTGTGAAAAATGCGCTCGATGCCATTACATATTCAGAGGAGAAATTTTTGCGAAAAAGATCGTAATTTGGTTACATAAATGACGCAGACTTATTGTTTCTTATAGTGAAATTTCTAGCGCGAACAAATATATATTTATTTAGCGTTTCTTTCTTTTGAAACAAGTTATAAATTTGGAATGAACGCTAAATCACCGTCGCGCGTCTACTTTGAAATGCGAATTTTAAAATTTGAATTCCTTTTTGCATGGCCTTTCATCGCCTCTAATCACAAGTCCGGCGAGGCCGTCATTAAGCGACCTCCCAGACCGGCCAAATTCTGTTTCTTGAGTTGTAAAAAAAAAATCCATCAATGACCATCATTCAAAATTCTCCGCTCCATTCAGGCTTGTTCTCGTGACAATGGCACAGAATCATTAGCTGATAATGATTTCGTGCAGTTAGTGAGGAAAAAATTGCCAAGTGTTGAGCACGCCCCTGGGTAACGATCCGTCACTACCGACTTTTCCCAGCGAGCCGCTGTGTATGAGCGAGATCGCCTCCAAAACAAGACGATCAACAGAAGAGGATGGCAAAACGCACGCAGGAGGAGAGGGAAGGGGAAGATGAGATGCCGGCTAGGGCGGCGGCAAAAAAGGGCCAAATTGGTCGAAATGAGTGTTACGTAGGCAAAGAGGACAGTGGCGCGCGGTTTCGTCTGATGGATCGAACAGAGGCTCTCTCGTATCCACCGAAAGTCCACTTTTCGTCCGTCGTAAACTCATTTCCGGTTTCTTTTTTTCGTCCGCCCGAGTAATTTGTATATTCGTACGGTTTTTTAATGCGCAAGTGATTGAAACTTATGGGTTGTAAATTAGAGTCTAGATTTGGAAGATGAGGTTTTTTGTCTCAGGTGTCGGAGCGGCGCGTCTGCGACTGCCTAATGGTCTTCCGAGACGTTGCTAATCATTCCGTGAAATGCGACCTCTAGTAGTGGATGGTTTGATGCAAAATTCGTGGTAACTGGGTTAATCACAGGCCCAATCAAAATTGTATACCAAAAAATTGTTACTCCCCGGAAACGACATTGTCATTGCATTCGCTTGCTCGATGATTGATTAATTAACGCACCGGCCTTTATGTTTCGCGTCGCCATTCAATTCATTCACCAACGCATCAGCTTTTTCTCTCGCTCTTATTGAACTGCGACCCATCAAGACATCATAACTCAGCTCGCTTGGCTCATTTATATTCAAAATCTCGAAGCGACGATTCTTTGTATCCAGAGCCGTTGTCGTTCTCGTACAAAAGAGCGCAACTTATAACATCTGCCCAATTTCCATCGATTCCGAAAAAAATCTAGATCTTATTCAGAATCTAACACTCAAATGATGTCCCCTCAGGCTTTCCATTTTCTTGTAATCATCGCTCGCTCGATTACCATAATAATACCACCACGATCTAACCGAATAGCTGACACAACGCAGTGGATCGCGGCAAATCTCATTACGAGATCGACACAAAACCAGCCGCGCGTTCGAAGAACCAACTGACGCAATATCGTTATTTGCATCCAGCAGTTGAATATAGTCTATCCATCAGTAATAAATGTCCGTAAAATGGAAAAAATTTATAAGCAATAATGCAAACGTTTGTATTGCTGTTTGTGTCGTTTCCAATTCGGCGGGTCAGTTGAAACGGAAAATTCATTTGTCTTCATTGTGTTTGCAAAATGTTTGTTTGCAAACTTTGCGTTTCTTATTTTTTGAAATGAAAGAAAAACTTGCGATTGGATTGAAGAGAAAACAGAAGCGTAAGAGGCAAGTTGTAATTGAAAAATAATAAAACAATCATAGCTGTACGACCTTGGCGGTCAATTTGATATTCAATTTTCATTTCCAGCGAAACAATTCCGCATTAAGGTCATCTCGTTTTCCAGTACCACGGAAAACAAACTTGACAGCAGACCATAAATTGAGTGCGCGTGCGTCTCGTCGATGAATAATACTTTCATCTAAGCGCAATCATTTATGCACAGTCGCCGGCAACTCATTAACCTGAGGAATGCGAATTGAAGCCTGCTGAAAATTGTTATGTGACTCTTTGCTGACCGCGCGGTGGTCTGTCCCCTCTACCGCGCTCCCAACTTGTTTACGTCATTATCGCGCAATTAACTCCAAATGCAAATTGTCCGCGCGCAATTTTGCGTCTCTTCATCATCATTCGTATAAAAAAGCGTCATATTATCGCACAATTCACTTGCGACAGCTTGCGAAACCGTCGCATTTTACGCACTCGTTCGAATCCGTCTTTGTGGAAAATTGTGCACAAAAGGTGCTCGCACACAGATCAAGCAGGGGACGAGTTGAAAAGCGGCGCGTGGGTGTTTATCTCGCTACCCTGCCACATTTACAACTCACCAAAGGGCCAGTCTGCTATTAACATACGGACTTCATTTTTCGTTCAATGCGGTTGACAGAATTATTCATGAATTTCGAGCGCTCCACAGAACGAGGGGCCAAAATTAATTAGTTCTGACGATTTCGTCTCGACCATTTTCTCGACGCTTTTGATAAAAACCGAACATATACAACAGGAATCTTTAAGATTTATTTTTTTGTTGTTTTTTTTTTTTTTAGATCAAACATTTTTGTTGCTCTGTCAGCAGTAGTATTAATCAATGTGTAAAAATGTGATACAAATTTTGATGATATTAATGTTTGATTGATTGTTTCAACTATGATATTACACTTGACATTGAAAAATTTGCTCGCTGGGTTTTTGATATCTGCGAATGAAATGTAAACCTTTAGAGGCAAGTGTTCAAACATACGAGAGCTAATTAGAATTGTGTCTTCTTGACATCGAATAGAGCAATCTGTTATAGCAGTTAGGCCTGCTGGGATGGTCTTTGCAGCTGCTCCGATGCATCGTTGAGCGTAATACAACACACACGTTCATTTGCATGTGATGGATGTTTACGACTCGACTATAACACTTTGTTCTCACATTCGAATCTTTCACGATAACGATTCTTTGTAATAATTTCAAGAGACAGATTTAAAATTCAATTTTTGCAAAAATGCCAAACTCAAAATTAGTATTTGCGAAGAAATGTACACTCTAAAGAAAGGGAATGTAGCTGGAATACCGGTTTTTCATATATGAGCGTATAAACTTGATTGCCCAATGCGAACATATTTTTTCCATTTCCTCAACATAAACATTGCGACCGTCGAAGTGTTGCTAGTCACGCGCTCTACATAATCGTAATCGAGGATCGCGGCGGAAGTGTAATAACTCGATTCGCCTTTCGTAGTATTTGCATGTGCGAAAACATTTCCCATCATGATTCGCTGTATAACCGCATGCACGCGGCCACATCGCTGTAGTATATTAATTAGCGCTCATTAGCATTGCTTCTGGCGTATTTGGAGTTGGCCGAGGCATCAGCAAAAAGCGCACATGTGTGTACGCAATACAAAATTTATGCTGCGTACAATCGCGGGTAAGAACCCTTTGATAGGACTCGCGATGCGGACAAGGCAAGCGGCTTTTCTACCATCTCGTATGTCTCAATTCGAGAAATCGCTATACTCTCTGCATCTTCGCATTGTTAACGTCGCGCTCAATTATGCCCTCGCAGCTTCACCGAACTGATATCATTATTCAGAAATTGAAACAATTTAAACAATTTCTAGGCTTGAAACTTTTTTGATGAAATAAATATGATCGCAGAGTGTGCACATGCATGATAAATAGAAATAAACGAGAACGCAGTTAAACCTGCGGCTATAATTTGACTGCAAAATGAGCGCGAGTTGCGTAACAAACGTAACGAGATATTTAGTAGCGTTAATTGCAACGACACGATGAAAAACTTCGTAGAATCATCAAACAAGGAAGCAGAAGGTGCAGATATAATTGTCGTTCATTGTCGCGCTCGCAGATTTTATCTATGCGAATTCCAAAGCGCTTTCTCACGAGTTTATTTCTTTGGATCTCATCGGGGTGACAAACAACATTTGACGAAAACTGTAAAACACAATGTTATATGTGCTGTCTTGGCAATGAAAATTAATAAAAAAAAAACAAAGTTAAGTTTTTACTGCTCTCGAGAGGGAAAACGTAAGACGAGGGAGAAAATAAAAGTTAGTTACCCAACGAGTGCTCGTTAACATTCATGAATGCGAAAAACGGACAGAAAAGTTTATTATATTATATAAAATTAAAACCTGAAATCTCATAGCGTGTGATCATAATTCAAATTACGCGGCTGCTAATCGGACCATCTATGAAAAAGCGGGCTTGTTTCCCTCATTTGAACGTGCTTTTCCTTGAAAAATGAAGTGAAATTTCCTCGCATCGTCGCTGGATTGCGCATAATCAGGCTACTTTACATAATTTGCATAAGCAAAAAAAAAAGAAGAAGAAAAAAGAGTTATGTCGATTTCTCACGTACAAGCCCACGAATCTCCGACAATGTCCGTGCACACGTGAGCTGGGGTGTGTGATGCAGAGGGGAGAGCGACGGGCACGGAAAAAGACAGTAAATTTGACAAACGTATAGAAGAGAGACGAGCGTTCGGTAAGCCAGCATTATGCCTCGCTTTATCAAAACCGCTCATCGTAGCACATCCGGATTCAAATTACGCTTTATGTTCGCTCTTATGTTTATTTATCCAGTTATTAAAATTACATTAAACGACCTGGTCTGCATTATGCACGCCAAAAATGTATGCATAACCCATATTCGCGAATTTAGACTTTTTTCGGCAGACCATTGTATTAAGACTCTTGTTCTCTTATTAAAAAAATTTGTTTTATTACACAATGTTGGTTTATATAAAATGTAAGTGAATCCGCACTATTACAGTTTACATAACAGAATCATGTTTGTTATGTAATTTCATTGTATTGATTAAACTAAATCTTAATAATTAATTGAGGTTGCGAAATTTAGGAAATCTGGTGGTAAACAAAATGGTATTCTATTGTATGGACATAAACGATGATTTGTGTTTATATCAATATCTATAGCTATTGTTGATCACAATTTAACTCTACAATAGAACAAATCACTGGTCTAACCGAATCTGTCAATCGAAAGTTCTTGAATTCCGTTGAACCGTGATTATATTTTTAATAAGCTGGCCGAACTGGAACCAGCGCGAATGTTCTGCCGAGTCATCGCGACGCCACATCTTCACAAAGAAGTCTGGTCTCATTTTGAAATTATGATTATCATTGGCATCGCGGTTCTTTAATTTGAATATACGAGACAGGAAGTCGAGGAGCGGTGTGTGCATTAGTGACGCCTATTTCTGTATACATTGCATTATCTGCACTTAAGATAGAACCTCTGGCGTGAACTTGTTGTTGATATTTGCACTTACACATGCACAACACGTGTCGACGCGCTCGCTCATGAGCCACTGTGATTTATGCACGCGAAATTTGGAACACTATGTCCTTTGAATTTTGACGATAGCCTTCTTTCTTTTTTTCCTCGAATCGTCCACCGCCGATTATATCGATAATCTGGAATCCAGTCAATTTCCATACAAGTGTTGCACCTAGAATTTTCATGACACAACTTACTGCGAAATTGGATCCCATCAGTCAAAAGGCACTACAGACCGATACAAAACTTTTTCACCTGTCTGTTCCAATTTCCAAAAGCAACTAGCTGATTAATAGTCTAAAATTGGGTTGCTTTCAGTAATGCACCGTTTAACCCTTTTAGAATTGCTAGTCTCGTCAGAGTTACTTTTCTAAACCGCAGATGGCAACAAAAATAATGTCCAAGGTGGATTTGGGCGAGAAACATAAGGTATGCCATTTGGGCTAGTTATGTAAATCGGTGGACAAAAGCGAACGCCTCAAAATAAACTCGCAAAGGTCGAACTGTTTTTACATGACCACAATGTGAAAGGCCCGTTGTCGTGCGCGCTTCCGCGCTGTCAATTTCGATAGCTATTGTGGTTCGGACATATCCTGTGCGCAGTTGCCTGTCACACCGCAAATTTTTGCTTCGCACGTCATGCCCAATGCAAGGCCGCATACCATATGCTGAGTGTATACGCAAATTTCATCAAAACCATCTTCCATCAAAGTCTCAAATCGTATACACAAATGAATCGTTGCTGCTAATCCTGCTGTACGCCAGCAATCTGTACTCATCGTGTCTTATTCAAAAAACACGCCAATACCATTTGAATGATTAATTTTTGTTATCTAAAAAATGTATCCGACTCAATTTCCTATTTGAGTTAATAATAATAATTATTGTTGAAAAGAATAAGGACGAGAGAAGACAAGAGAGAAAAAGTCGGGGCATCATGGTAGAAATGTCAATTATTTTAATTCTAACTTTTTAATTGGAGTTTGAGTTATCGCGGTGACAATGAATGGCAAGGCTAATTAAAAAAGAAGGCAGGCATTAGAGAAACTGGAGTTCTCATTACAGCTCTGAGAACGCGTCCGATCGATCAAGGATTTGTCAACTATGGTCGCACGATTACGCGGGTTTCGCAAGCAGCGTGTGGAATCCTTGTGACTGAATCGCTTCCTGTTGTCGTGCGTCCTCGGATTCCGCGGCGATGATCCGCGAAAAGTCGCGCGCGCCGCGGAAGAGCAACGATAAAGAGCTCGCGCCGCTGTGTTTGATGAAGATACCGCGTGGGAAATGTTGACAATGCGATTGCGACCAAAAGCGAGTGCGCGCGAGACACGCCAACCGTGACATTAATATAGAAAAGGTTGCAACATTTTTTTGACCCGCCGCCAAGGACACGAGATGTTCACAGCAATTAATGCGATGCATCTTGATATGTGCTCTTAATTGAAACAGACACAAGGCAAGGAGATTTAATGCAACGAGTTCATTTGACACCGAATTCTATCAAAACGTCCATCACTCGTTCATTTAGACTCAGAATCATTAATATAGTCACTTGCTTATTTAAACAAATTCGCGTAAATTGAAAAAAAAAAAACTGTTTGCTTGAAAAAACGAGAATGACTCTGTGTCGAGATAAATAGCCAAATGAGGAAGAACGTGCATTAGCATGAAGGATCCAAATACGGCGAACGAATCGCAATATTCAGTGTAGTAGATGGAATGGATATATGGCTATTCCCATAATTGTGGTCCTTGGGACTAGACGCGGCACGTGGTCGCGTGCATATTGGGTGCATATTCGCTTGGCATAAATCGTGATCTTCATCCTTGTATTTTTTTGTCTACATTTCGGATACGACAACATAAATAATGTCATGCCTTATTGAAAAATGTTGCTCAAGTCCGGATGATTTAATTACGCCGGCGCGTTTCAGAAAATAAGCGCAATTGCGACATATAATAAATATCAATTTATACTCATAGCAGGATGATGAAGAGGGTCGCAATTTTTATCGTGCAACATCACGAGATCGTCGGCAAAATGCGCATACATTTTGCGATAGAGCCAATCGCAGAAAGAAAAGTATCCGAGAAATGTTGATGCAAAGGCCTCGTCCTTGCGCGTAACTTCAAATCATTCGCCGTCAATATCATTCAGAATCTGCACGGCCAATCGGTGTGATATGTTTTTCGTACTCTTTCACCTTTGCCGATCGCATTTTTTTGTTTCGTGAGTTCATTTTTTTTTTCACAGGGTGTCCTTCCGTGTCGAATCTTGGCGCGTGGCTCGTTCACAAAACCCTTTCAAAGGAGGAGCACGAAATTTGATCGCGTGTCGCGTGTTCGGTGATTTGTTGACGCCCGCCGGCATTTTTCGTCGCACACGAAAAAGGTAGCCGGAAAACTGACCAACGTATAATAAACGAATAACAAAAAATGTATATGCGATCGCGTGACCTTACAAGGCTCTCTTTGTTATATCGAGTCGTCGCGATATTTCGATTCGCGTGCAAAATTAATCGTGCCAGCTTTATTTTGTTTGCATTTTGAATTGTATATGTGGTTGTGGTTTCGGTTTTTGTAAATGATTCAATGGACTTGGGTTCTTTTCAACCTAATAATGAGGGTTCGAGTCAATTCTAATAACATTTGTTGTTTGGTATATCTGAAACGAAAATCTACTTGTATGCTACTTGGAGTCAACTACTAAAAGTTATACACTCAACTTCTCCGTATTTTGCATTCGACACTCTTTTGAACATTTTGCTTCTTCGTAATTCTCTCAAATTGTTTTTAAACGAATCTGTCAGTTGACATAACCAATAAATTCAATCAAAAATGTTGCCAAATTTAAATTTATCAACAGATTTTCATTTTAAATAGCACAAATGAAACTATTCATATCTGTGCTTTTTTTCGATTTATTACCAACTGTTATTTTCCGTACACTTAATAACTTAGCGAAGGTTAATAATTCGAATATTTTTGGACTCGATTTCGCAAAAAACTGAGAAGTTAATATTTGATATTTGATAAACATTCGTAAATATTTACCTTTGATAAAGTATTTTGATCATCTAATAATTGTTACAGAAAAGTGTTAGCTGCATAAATATTACAGGAACTCGTATATGAAAATTACTTTGGATAAAGGATGACGCAACTGAACACAGGGAACATATAGCTGTCTAAGATGCAGATATTACAAAATAGAAAGAATGGTAGCTGCACTTAAACGTTTCATCATTGATAAATTAATAAGTTGAGCGAAATAATCTTGAGTGAAAATAAATAGTTTGAATTGACGAAATGGATTATAGTGATAACACAGTCCAACTCATTCTTATTATTATAAAAAGTATATAGATACAAACAAAATATACCGCCTAATTGAATTAAACTCTTGAAAAATGTATTTGACAGTCTCAAAACTTCCAATGGCTTTATCTAATCAAATTTAAAGTTAATCTTATCGCTGACTCCAATAATATGCTCTATTTAAAAATCTGTGTATAGTTTAAATTGAATATTACACCGATACTATTATTAGTATTTATCTACGGGTTATATTTCGTGAAGGACCAGTCATCTCGATTAAAATGTAGAAACAAATTATCATCAAAATCAATTAATTCTTTTTAAAGAGCAAATAGGCAGAACCGAATGTTTATTAATTATTCTGGAACAGACATAGAAGCGAATTGAATGAAATTGGTCAAACAGAAGAAGCGATATAGTCGAAAGAGAAAAAAATGGCCGGAAATTCGATCCTCAAGTGTTTGCGTTAGAGGAGGCGTAATCTCGATCTCAAATTCGTCGATTCTTGTTCGGATGAAAAATCGATCCGCTCTATGGTGTACGCTTACAATCGGTCACACTCGTTCTACGAGCAGTTGTTGCCACGCGTCGTCGTCTTACAGCACGTGTGTTGCAGAGTAATAGGCGCGACTGGAAGAGGATGCCTGGAGCGTTCTAAGAGAGCAGGTTACGCGAGGCCTTAATTCGAAAGCCGAAACTATAATCGGCGAGCTTTAGCACGGCAATGTGTAAATAAGGAGGCGTTCGACCTGACGTCGTGTAACGGATTCTGCACTTCCGCTTTATTCAACATTTAAATCACATTTTCTGCACATTATTTTTCATCAAAATAAGAAAGCAACAAGACAAATGTCAACATTTCTTTGGAGAGAAGATAAAAAAAAATGTATGGTGGAAATTGATAAAATTCGCTTAGTATATAAAGATGGTTAAAAGCGTCATAAAAGAGGATGACCGAAATTGAGAGTTTTTTTGTTGGTACCCTATGCTTTCTTTTATCTTTAGCGAGTCGAGCCAAGCCTTGGTTTTCGGAGTGACGTAGTAGAGTCGAGATTACGAGTTGATTCATCGGGCCGGACGGAAGGAGCGTGCCACAAATTGTGTTTGATGAATATAAGCAAACGCGCCGATTTTACGAACGGTGAAGCGCGATAAAGACGTTATGTAAAATTGCGAGTCAAACAGTGCTAATGAACAAATTATGACGAATTTATGTAACGAAGAGCCTAGGATAACAAAGAGTCATGATGGAAACCCGGCCCAATGCCGATAAAAATGATGACAAACAAATACTTTTAACCCAGTTTTCGAACACGTTTTTCTGTATCAGATGACAAAACAAAAGTGACGCCGCAATCTAATCGTCTTACTAGTTAATGTCAATTGAATCAATCGGTCCAAATTCAATGTACAAAATGAAATTTTTCATTCAAATACAAACCAGACAAAATTTTGCGCAAGCTTGATTAAAATCGCGAAAACGTGGCACGTGCACCGTTATCACGAGTCGATGGGATGTTATCGGCACTGCAAGTTGGCTGAGCATAAAGATTAAAAATATAATGGAAGCCGCCCCGAACAACCATATGCCCGTGAATGTTAATTCATGGTCCCTCGCTAATGCTTCAAAAATATTCATCAACAATTTCTGACGTTATTATCGCGCTTTAATAACAGAGCGGTCGCGCCACTTTCGTGAAAGCGAATTTCCAAAGATGATGATTTTGTCTATCTGCGGATACTTCCCGTTTCGAAGAAACATCCTTATTATGCACCGATTTGATTAAACTTTATTGCGAAACAAAAAGTACGTGTAATGCAAGGGTTTTCAGCACAACCTATTCCCAGGCCAATTTTTACATTAAACTGTCCTATCTAAAAAAATATTGTGTTTTTGTCAGTTATTTTTTTTGATCAGTTATTTTCACGGATATATTGTTAGAGATTCGTACAAAAAAAGTGAATTGTTTTTCTCCTTTAACTACGGAAAGAAACATCTTGCAAATGATACTAGCCTGAATCAATGCTTGCAAGCGACAATGAATCACATTAAAAAAATTTTTTCTTTGCTCTGATAGTTGATACGAATTATCACTGATTTTGCAATAAAACATACACAAAATGCATTATACCAGTTGCTTCCCGTTGAGATCTTATCAGCCGATAGGATTATGCATCGCTGATAAGGATGTATTGATAGTGCATACATTTGAAATACACAGTTTCTTGACGTTACAAAACTAATGGAATATCGTCAAAACCAGCACTGATATAGGTGAAGATTGATTGACTTTGAATAAATACAAGATCGATGCGCACAACATACTTTTTGTAGCGATTAAATATCTTGAACAGTACTTTGCTTTTTAATGTAAGACTTGTTATTTAAAATCAAGCCTGATAACATAATCATTAGATATTTCGAGTCTTGCATTGTGAATAGAATCAGATATTGCTTTTGGAGTATTTCCGCAGTGAATTGATAGAAACAATTAATGCACAGGAAAATTTCATTACTCGAAAAGATAAAATGCAAGTTTTATCGTAATGACTATTTATTTGCACACTCTTAATTAATCTTTTGCAATGTTAATGCATTGGTTTTACATTTTCATCATTAGACGAGTGAATTATCAAATTAAAAAGATGTGCTATTTATTGTGCCATTTAAAAATGTAAATACTTGAATAACAATATCAACATTCGTTGGTGATCAGTTTTTGAACGAGGTGACAAAGTATTTCCAATCAGAACTTTCAGGAAATAAATAAAATCATGTTATTTTTTATTTTGTAGAAAATGATTGGAAAATATTTGTAAGACATAAGATGCAAGAACAGTATTTCGGTCGAACAAAAGTCAAAGATGTAAAAATGTATGTGTTCAGCAATGAGCGTTCGTGAGGATTTCGCGGTACGATGAACGTCCATATCGAACTGTCGTAAACCTTTGCATCACGTACGTGTCGCAGTCAAGCGTAAAATCATTTAACTTTAGCTAAGTCTAACAAGTCAAAAATTGAAAATGCTCGCTCAAGGTGGAGAGCCTATTGATTAAACGTTTGCTAAATGTTAGTATGAACTTTTTTCTGTGCAAAAAGCAATTAGACAAATTGTACTAAGTATTATTTTTGATAGACCATGTTTATTTTATAATTTTTGTTTTTATCAAAAATGTTGATGTGCCGCTTTTATAGCACATACAGTAAAATATCGGACTAGAAGGGAAACAAAAAGTAAGAAATGGTGACGTTACTTCTGTCGATAGATGCAAAACCGAGACGTTCCAGGTAACTGGATTTACTATCAGGATTCGGCACAATACGGAAGGACAACAATGAAGTGTCAATAGAATAGGTCGTAGGGACAACGCGTGGGTGTTGTATCGCAGGGGGAATGTCAAAGTGACAGCTGCCTGGGCCTCGATTGCCTCGCACAGTCAAACATCCTGTTTACAATAAGCCGCGAAATAATGCCAAATGGAAATTGCAGGAATCTATTAATTTATGTTGTCGATCAGCGTGAGTTTCGGGAATCTAAAGCAGTCACGCGTACGCTAACAATGTACCCGGGTTCGACATGATCCCGATTAGACGACGCAGCTGCCAATGCGATAAGACAAACTGATAGAAATATTATAATATTTATTTTAACAAAAATAATAATTTGAAAGCCACGATAAGTGCGGTTCGCCTGAAATAATTGTTCAATATGCACAAATAAAAAAGACTGGTCTAGAAACATTGTTTTATTATTTATCGGCGGATAAATTCAATTGCGATATAATTGCTGAGCTGATGATTGTAATTATTCCTAATCGGTGATGAAGCGGCTATTGATTATCACGACCAATTACGCATCGACTCCGGCTTACTAATTATGTTGAGTGGCTTGGTTTTAGATTATGTATAATAACACGGCAGTTTTTTTGTCGAGACGTCACAAGCGTTACACATTTTCATGTAAGATGTATACTTTGCTAATCATGTGTATGAAAATGTAAGACGATAATTTCACGACTAATTACTAGTTTTCATCAACTTGTCGCGTGATTGTATCTAATGAAGCTTAAATCAATACAATTACGATCCTGTGGACGGACGGGTTTGAAAAAAAAAATCATTTCTAGGAATGGCATCGAGACAATTACAATCGAACGTTAAGAAACGACGGCACTTATAACAAATGGACAGTCTTTTTCATCCTCAGCTTAAGAAGTTGTGAAATTCTTTACGGAGATGAGAATTTTAATTAGAGAATTCTTTTTCATGCTATTTTTTGCGATGGTTAGGTAGCCGGTTTCAAATTTAACTTCTCTGACTTGTTTGTCAATAAAAAGAACAAACAAGAAAATACCACTTTTTGCAGTAATATTGTTGATGTTAACAAAAAATGTGCACAGCAGTTATCACTAACAATCACCGACCTAGTTAACAATCGACTATTTTGTTGCAGTTTATCGACGTCGGATCTAAGAAATGATGTGATCAAGGACTAGTTTTGGGTATCAAAAAAACTTACCGTTGTCAGTGCCCCTCAAAGGACCAGAAGGGCTGCCGCCAGTGGAGACACCTTCATCCTCGCTAGCGCTGGAGCTGCCGTCGCTGGGACTGTAGCTGCGTCTGCTATTTGTTCTGGCAATCTTCTGGCCACTGCTGGTGCCATTGTTGTTGTCATGAGTTCTGGATTGCAACTTGTCCTGCATGTTTTTAACGTGAATTTTGTGTTGTTGCAAAGATCCAACGGAAAAATCCAAGGGCTGGTCTATTTCAGATTGAGTCAACTGGGGCTGGTGCCTAGGCACCTGGCATATCGTAGTTTGGCTTTGCGATTGCGGAATGCTGGCCGAAGCGGTTTGGTTCTGATGGACAGAGTTACTCCACCACTGGTGACCGCCCTGGACCGAGCGCCAAGCCTCGATGGTGTTGTTGTTGGTAGGACTGTTGTGCTTCTTTTTGGTGTGCGATTGCTGCTGGGGCTGCTGATTCGATAGGTTGTTTTTGTCCAACAAGTGCATGCTAGGGGTTTGCGTCATGGACGTGGTGAGGCCGAAGTTGGACGGGCCGACGCTCGACGGGATCGAGTCGTGGCGTTGTCGGTGCTGCTGCTGCTGCTGCTGCGGTACGATCACCGGGGGCGGAATCTGCCGGACGGTACGCGCGGCTTCCGCGACCCACCGGCGCACCGCCTCGCTGTCGAGACCCGCCAGCCCTGCGGCTTTCGCCTTTGCTTGGACGCTGGGTACGTTTGCTGATAACCCTTTTTCGGGTATCAACGCAAGAACTCCGGTGCCCGCCACCGCGACCCTGGGACTGGGAATGCCCCCGAAAGCCGTTAACGCCGCGAGATCCAACGTGGTCGCTCTCTCTCGAACGACGTCTAAGCTTGAGGTCTGCACACGAGACCTAAACCAAAATCTCAAATCTGGCTATCTCAAGTCTATGCTGACTAAATTGGTCGTTGTTGTCTACTATTGGCACAATTGTCACCCACGTCATGAGCCACCGATCGTTAGCTGCGCGACACGAAACGTACCTCGATCAAACTCACAGCGCCACCGCATGACTGGCAGTCGGGCCACGTGAGAACTGTCATTCGGCTGCAATGCTATCACTGTCACGAATCATCATCTGCTACACTGCAAATGTCACTCGACGCAGTTCGATCCGAGTGCACTCACTGTCAAACAGTCACTGATAATCGCAATTTGCAAACTCGCGCCGTTCACCACACTGGGCTGTTCGGTAGCACTGGCGAACGCTCCGCATCAGTCACCATAACATAACAAGTTGGCTAGAAGAATCGCGCTCTCGAGTAACGCGCCAAGTTTATCGAAAGCAAGAACAAGAGGAGCAAGAGGCGAGCGCGAAAGCACGGCAGATTCGGCTCGATGTTGTCGCGTGCATGTGTGCAGCTACACTAGACTGTTAAGCTGCCGGCACACGGACGCCTGTGATGGTCCGTTCGCTCGTCTGCCCACTAGGTGGGGGAGTCGCACGGACGTACGGCCAAGAGAAAGAAGAAAGACCAAAGAAAAAAAAGAATAAATATCAGGAAAGGTCTGCCGACCGTTTGGCCGGCGTTCGAGTGGGGTGCCGGTCACGCCGGTGGGGAGCTCCGGCGCCAATCCCGGCGGTCCGCGACACCTAACGACCACGCCTTTGATATCGCGAATCGCGAGCGCGCCTTTGCCGAGCAGCAATCTGCAAGCATTGCCGAGCCAACGTCCAATTTGCATAGAGCCGATAATGCAACAACAGCCAATCATCGACTCGTTCCACTACAACAGACACCCTTCCTACTCCACGCTGCATCCCATTTCCTTTAATTAATCATCCCGTCCACCGTATCAATGAATTCTCCCTCTCTTTCTCTCTCTCTCTCTCATTTTTGCTCCAAAACAATTCGTACACATCTTTTAGTGCCTGATGCTGCTGCTGCTGCTGCTGCTGCTGCAGGTGCAACGTCAAATGTTCGCTTCAGGGTCCCTGTCCTTAAAGCAACAGCCCTTGACAAATGGGTTTCTTCGTCAATCACCCATCTTCGGGGTGTCCATTTAATCGAATTTTAATGACCAACGCACATTTGTCTAGGCCTAGACCGTAACAAAATGCACAGCTTATGAGAACAAAATGATTTGTGCAAATTTTGGCTTGTCGCCCGTTTCGTTGAGGATGCATGCGGTTTACCGTTTGATGTAGCCTTTTGCCTCTGCGAAACAATTGAATTAGTCATGCGCAATGGTGTAGTATCAAAAAATAGACTTTAAACCAATTGGCATTGGACGGAGGGGTACTCGAGCGCACTCTCGGGTGTCGCGTCGCTCAACATTACACGATGTTGGTTCTCGCAGTGGCGCTTTTTCTTGCTTCTTATCGCGCTGTCATATTTCCATATAGCAGAACTATCCCACCAACAAAAGCATTCGAGATTCACGAATCTGGCATGCGCACTGCTACATCTAAAAGGTGTTTTAAAGTGGCTCTTATTGGTCATAGAAGAGACTGGCATCTCCCCACTCGCGATCGCGTGCACAGAATGCCTAACTTCCTCTCTTGGTCTCTTTTTCGCGCCCTCTACCTCGTCGCCTTTTCTTTTCCTCTTTTCCCTATTCTTCTTCCTGTTATCACATCGGCGAGTCTCGCGGCGTCCTTGTTGCACGCGTTTGCTGCCAACCCCTGATCTCCCACGCGATTTCATGGAAAACGCCAGAAGGAGAGGGAAGCCACCCTGTTTTGCTCTCCTAGCAGCGCCCGTTGCAGGGATGGAAGCGTAAAAAGAAAGGAGGGAGAACAGCGCACCGCGTATTGATTTTAATGACAACCCCACTACTGGTCCGCGTACGCCGGCGTCGCGAAAATTCAAGAAACAAGCGCGAACGCTCTGAATGCGTTTGTCTTCTTTGATGATGACAACCCGGTTCGGGTGGGGACGCTCCCATGCATCATAACTAATCCTCAGACCTCACGTTTTTTTCATTCCTCATCAAAATTTCCGTCCTGTCGCCGTTTGGATCTCTTAAATTGCAACTCCAAATTTATGGCCAGCTCGAATTTTGAATCACTTTCGGGATTAGGTGCTCGCCACGATTATCAAGATACAAAATAATAATTTTCAGTTGAAAATTACACACAGTTCATATCAGCATGATTCACTTGTTCCTTATCACAGAATTTTCAAGAACGTGACACACGTGCTGAATAACAGCTTTAATTGATGATCCAGTTGAAGGTTTCATTCCGATTATTTGATTGCAAATATAGACATTAAAGCTCATCTATATTTCAAGATCAAGAGCGTTAAATTAAAGAAATTATGACTTCCTCAATGATGTTACGCTTATTATGTATTGTTGATTAAGCTACCTGTTCATGGTCGGTGCACTTGTTGGGATGCCAAGGTGCAGAGTCAAGTGGTAGAAGATTCGTGCGAAGGGCGAGAACCCTAATCTGAATACCGTCAACCCTTTTTTATATTTAAGCACGAGTCCCCCCTTTTATGCATTGTGACAGGTATTTGCATGACCCAACTTTGACTCTCGCATCGTCGCAGGTGCTTACCGGTGAGCCTTTTTTCATATTCAATAGGGCGAATTATACAACAGGGGTTACGCTGTATGGAAATACGCGTTGCCTCCATACCTGCTGTAAAGTGTGCATAATGTACGCTTTAAAGGGTTACCCACGATTCCGATATATAATTACAGACACTTATCATATTTGTTAGAACAGGTTGTTTCTTTTAACTTTCCGAAACAACATGTAAATCTACATTTTGTTACAAATCAATCTCTGCGATACTAAGATTTAAATTTACAACGTTCGCAAGAGGGGAAATATGAAAGATGGAGCAGTATGCAAAGTGACATGTACATATGAAATCATGACCTCGAGAATAAAACTACGCGTCTAAATAGACATCGCAGGAAAAAAAAGATAATGCTGATTCAGAATGTTTAATAGTGGTAAAGCGTATTCCGCGTTTAACGTACAACAGGGTGACGTTTTAATCCGAACGCCACGCTGCTGCAGGCTTCACGCATTCTGACCTCATGACCCTACTAAGAACCCAACGACCTGACTACCCGCAGTATGTGAATGGTTAGGCTACCATTCGACCACCTGCGGCTCCCGACGTCTCGAGTAACGACAGTGTCTGGCTTAACACGGTCTATACGTCTACTAATTCCTCAATAAAGATTACAAGGTGTCATCTATTTTGGACAACACTGTTGGCTTTTATACTCGTGCAATTATTGCGCGAATGAGTTGTCTTTTGTGCTAAAACTTTTATCGGTGCATATCTTTGAATTAAGAGTTACATTGAATTCTTATATAACTATGTTCGAGCAATTTTTGTCCAATTAGAAAAACATTACACAGAAGAAAGTGTATTTATCGAGATACTTTCGTTTTAAAATGTTACGATAAATGTGAGGAATTATTATAGATATCGAAAGAGTCAATATTGACAATATAAAACAATTGTCTCTGATGTAAAAACAAATTGATATACTCAACGACATTTTATTACATTTTATAAACCAATCATGTTACGTCATGTTTAGTTGCTATTTCAGATCGATAACGTATCCGCCAGCAAGAATGACATACATTAGTTATGACGCAGGTTTAATTCCTACTTGCCTTAACATCAAACAATAATACACGATTTAATTGCGAGGAATCAATTCTTCTTTATTATCACAACACAAAGTAAAACTGTGTGTGTTTCAAAAAATTGTGGTTTGATGTCAATCATTAGACATCATATTACTGAATGGAATTCAAAAATTCAAATAATTGTTAACTTGCTAACATCTAGATTTTTGTTATTGTTCCGCAAAAAAATCAAACTGCTGATAAACTTGTAAGAATAGAATTTACTGAATGACATGAGATGTATGAGAAAATGAAACGCACCCGCAGAATGGGGAACCAACATTCCTTTTTTTTGGCAAATAACGTAGAAAAAAAATTGTACCCTCGCGAGAGCGCCGACGCCGAAGTGGTCTATTATGCACAAAATTAGAGGTTTCCGTCCATGAGTGAAGGAAACAAAAACGGCACTCTTTTCATCGACTTTCCTTCGATCTTTATAAAAGAACAGCTGCTTTTGCTTTTGATGTTGCTCGCTATCAGGGATTCCCAGAATCTGGGTCAGCGAGAACGCGCGAACGTAAAGAAAAAATAGAAGAAAAAAAGAATTTCAAGTTCACTCATCGCGATTTGTACAAAAACACGAGTGCAGTACTTTTTTCAATATCGTCAATTTCATTCAAAGACTTGAAAATGTGACAAAGATATTCAACGTCCAGAGAAATCTTCCAATGCTCCAAGGATTTACAAAGTGCAATTTTTTAGCGCTGAAAGAAAAGTACTAAGAAAATATCAGATACGGGCTATGAACAAATCGTAGAAAAAACGATAATTTACTAAACGAACAATAAAGTGGGTTTATTTGGTTTAGGTATTCATTTTACAGATTAAAAATACAAATGTTAAATTATATAAAAGTGTATATGTTAGAAACATCTATTTATGTCGTGATTGTTTTAATGAGCACATAAAATTGTTAGTATTCGAGACAATAAAAGCATCATTTGTATTTATAAAAAAGGTTTTCCGCGATTGAACAAAAGGAGCTTGAATGTGCAGTCAGATTTGGAACAAGAAGCCTGCAACGCTGGCGGTGCAGTTTCAAGCGGGGTCGAAACGAATTTTATACGAGTGCACTTTATTACAAAGCAAATAACGTGTGCTAAATAAGAACATCAACTTTTTTTTTGCGGCGAGTTAAGTATGATACTTGAGAGGGAGAAGACAAGTGCAAACGAGCGCGCGATTTAGCAAGCAATCGCACATAATAAGTATGTAAATGGCTGAGAACAGAATCAGCTGCAGCATAAAACGTCATCCAGCATAAGCATAAATATATATTTTAAGAGAGCGGAGGTGCAGCGAGTGCAGTTAACGACGCTATCCCGAATCTGCGTCCGAGGCCGTCCTTGATCTGCCGTAATTACTACAAAAAGAACCGCTTATTTTATAATCACACGCTCTGTTCCCTTATGAGTAATAACGAGCGTGTCCAAGAATATCATCAACTTGTCTAGAATTCAGTTTCCTTCGTTTAAACAGAGCTGATATGAAAAAATCCTACCAAATGTCTGCTTGTTTTATATGTCATACTCGCGTTTGGTTACAAAATTTTTTGTTCATCTAGATTCAAACTAATTCTTACTAAAAGTCTACTATACTCAAACTATACTATACTATAGTAAACGTTTGTATCACTGTTTAGTTGAAGCCATAGTGATAATAAATACATCAGTATCAATATTTTTTATAACTTTATAAGTTATGTCTCAATAAAAAGCAGAGAATGAAAATATACGCTAAAATATTTCGTAAAAATTCAAAGGTGCCGAGAACGGGTACGGATACAACTTTTTTTTCATTTGAATAAAAGAGTAAAAATGATCCTCAGTTCTTGTCATAAATCAGTTTATTCTGGTTCTCATAAAATAGCCCGTTGTGTCCAGCTTGCATAGAGTTGAAAACCATTATTCGATGTTTACATTTATCAAACGCCGGTCTATTAATAAAATAAGATGACCAAATTTGCATTTCCGGGAAGATTGAATAGGATCGCTCTCAGGTACACGCGTTGATGTCGAGCATAGGAAAACTTATTCAAATGACAGACAGGAAGCAGAGGCACGAGGCAATAATCTTAAAAATTATGGTTCGAGAGTCTTTTTATTTTAGGCCGTTATAAAGTTTAGTACCAAACCGGACCAAATTTGGGATCCCGCTGTGTAAATAAGATGTACAAAAAAGTTTTCCGTAATGTGGGAAAAAGGGACAATCGTTGTTTGATAGGTTCGTAGATATAATAATCGATAGATAAAAGACAAACACGCCGGTGTTATTATCTTAAATAGATTGTGGTTTAATGAAAAATTTAAAATTCGAACGTGAATAATAATAATCTTCTGATAAAATGTGTTTATTGATTCAGTGAATGATGAAAATATAAAAACAAAATATTTTGGTTTTCATTATTCAGATTGGGTCATTGATTAACCAGTTGTTAATAAAAACAAAGAATTTAATCTTAACAAATCAACGATAAGCATATTTGTCACTGTGGGTTTTCTATGTCTTTTCATTTGTAATGTTTATGCTAACAAATCAT